>BPLQ01010611.1:7410-244643 GCA_021605075.1 Caerostris darwini | reverse complement strand
TTCTTTTTTATCTCAATGCTCCACATTTAGAAGATAGGAGTTTAAGGCCCTTTCATAAACCCACGACTTTTGCTTTTTATTACAGCACATTGCCAGAAGACTGCAACCAACTTTCATAACTTTACTACTTTTACGTTTGACTTAACTTTATTATTTCATTAATTTAATTTCATTTTTTTTCATTATTACTTAATATATGAAGATATAATTAACACAAATGTGGCAATGTTTTGAATTTAAAAAAAAATCAAGCGAAAAATTTTAAAAATTTGGTTTAGAAATATTCCTATTATTATTCTTTTTTAAATAAAATCGGAAATCAATGTTCCGATTTGAAATTAATTTTAATTATATTAGAAAGAGTTTTTAACAAGCAACGAAAATAGTTACCGAGCAATCTGTCTTGTCTCAATGTCATTCTCTTGTAACAGACCCAAGCTATAACCACCGTTGTCACTATGACTACCACAGACGCTGCGACGGGGATGACGAAGTAGGGGCGGAAGTAAAAAGGGGTGTTGCTGTGAGTAGTTGAAAATGGCACCGAGATTTCTGAAACGAATTAATTCATTGAGAAATGTAAAGTATTTAAAAACAATATTAGAATCTAATATTTTTATATTGAGGAAATAAAGAATAACCGGATATATTTTTCCGCTTTGTACCTAATTCACTGTTTTTTTACTTGTAAATAATATAATATTATAGTGTGCAGGTTGGACAACCAGATTGTAAGCGGGTGTGATCGGTTTGAGATACTTGAGGCACAAGTTGGAGAACTCCCAGCTTTATTAACACACGCACAAATATCACACATATACAATTAGTAAAAAAAAAAAGTCAGAAAAAAATGTTATTACATAAAATAACTATTTAACACATTTAAACACACATTATCATAGATTTGTTGAAGAATTCCATTTCTAAGCCGAAAACTCGATACTCAGGTACGCGCAGGATGAGCGAAATGAGGTGAGAGCTCTGTAGGATCCGGGTGAGAGTCTGTAGGCTAACTAATGCGCCGGATGAGCTAAATATATTTCCTCTCGCGATGATAGACTATAAACAAAACGTTTCTCTGCGGGAGCGCAGGTTGATCTGTACTCCTTCTCGGGTGAGAGTCTTTATACCTAATAACACTATGCCTAATATTATCGGTGTTATTTTTACTTTTATTATCTTCTTTAAAAAAAGGAATCTACTATATCTATATATATCTCTCTCTCTCTCTCTCTATATATATATAGTACATTCATTTTGTATACGTACACACATATATTTATGCATATTGTACTGTGTTTTTCTAAAATATTTTTATTTATCAGCGAATAATCATGTCTGTATAGATTATAAATATAGTATTTCAGGAAAAAAATTTTTTACTATGATTTAAATTAATACATACAATAATATAAATGTTTATCATTATTAACTATCACAGTTTGTAAAATACTTTTTTATAAAAGAGAAAGCACTAAAACATTAAAAAAAAAAGAAGAGAATTTCCAAAAGAATATAAATGCGAGTGTATCTTCTTTATTCATTTTTATAGTGCTGTACTTATATAATTTATCCAATTTATAAATTATAAAAGATTTTATTTATATGATTAATTCGTTTCATAGCAAGAAAAATTTATTCTAATAATATTTTAAGAACTTGAAAATAAGGAAAAAAAAAGTCTTTTACCAGCAAGACCTGTTGTAAAATCTATAGTTGGCGAGAATTCTCCCCTTCCAAAAACATTGTAGGCAGCTATTCTCAATTCGTATCGTGTTGATCCTTTGAGTCCAGTTAAGTAAAACGAGTTTCTTTCACCGGGTAAGTGAATGTGATCCCATTCTTCTCCTTCTTCACGAAATTCCAATAAATATTCTACGAAAATTAATAAAAATATTTCATCTATATGTCCAACTTCTCTAAAACTATATTTATAATACTTAAAACAAATACTGCATTATTAATTTTATAACAATACGATACGAGTGTGCATTTAATTTATAATATCGTAATAGTGCAGCAATTTCTTTCGTATTTCTGGCAAAACCAATTGCAGTGCATCAGCAGCGCCCTCCTTATATTGACTGAACTTCCTTAGTAGTGGCCAAGGATTCTCCTGTGCGGTTGAATGCTATATCTTTTTTTATTTTTGTGATTAACATTTATATGTAATTTAAAATGCAATAAATGGCTGTAAAATAACTTCTGGCCATCATGATTAATCCTATTTCTCGCTTTCACAATGGTTATTACAAATAATATGAAACGAAAGGTTTGTAATAATATATATTGACGGGATATAAAATAATTAAAATCAACACAATTTAAAATAAACTTTAAAGAGAGATTTTTTGAATTTTATAACAACAGTTCCTTTCGTATATCTGTTCGTATACATGATCCTTTCGTATCGTTTGTAACGGTTTTTTTCGTATATCTGGCAACACTTATTGTAGAGCATCAGCAGCGCCCTCTTTATACTGACTGAACTTCCTCAGTAGTGGCCAAGGATTCTCCTGTGTGGTTGAATGCTATATCTTTTTTTACTTTTGTGATTAACTTTTATATGTAATTTAAAATGCAATAAATGGCTGTAAAATAACTTAGGGCCATCATGTTTAAGTCTATTTTCCGCTTTCACAATGGTTATTAAAGATAAAAAGTATTGCAATTGAATGGATATAAAATAATTAAAATCTACACTTTTTAAAATAAACTTTAAAAAGAGACTTTTCTAAATTTATAATTTCGATTCCTGATGATTTTCAATTTGCAAACTTTAATTATATTTCTCAGTACTTACGGACCACAGATGGTTGTTTATCACTTCCTATATTCCAATGGATTCCAACACTAGAAGCTGTCACATCTGCAACTCCCACGATCGGTGGGGAAGGTGGATCTAAAAAGAAAAGAGAAAACTCTGCTTATTTAATGGTTTGAATTTAAATTTACACAGTGTTCTTGTATTACAATTCCCCTGAAGCGTTTTATCCAATGAAAATTTGCTAAAAATTAAAACGAACTAAAGTGTTATGCCCAAGAAAGTGTTTACAAAGGGAGTCAGGTATTAGAGATGAATTTTCACACATATAAATGCATGAGACTGTGCTCCATAAAGCAGTAGTTCATGTCGTTGCCTCTTGGGAAAACGTAGATATCAAATAATATGAAACAAAAACGTAAATTTATCAGATTTCGAAAAAGCGCAAAAAGATAAGGATGATGCAATGGAAAATTTGGAAAAAAAAAATGTAATGATATGAAAAATTTGAAACCTCAATTGTCGATTTTTCACGATATATAATAATTAATATAATTCGACCACTGATTGTGTAGAAAGTTCGCAAATGGCCAAGCAGAGGAATTCAAACAGAGCGGTGTAATAGGGGATAAAGATAATTTTTGAGGGTTTTATAACGATAAAAATAATTTTAATTTTTAATAATTAAAAGAAAAGAAAATTTAGCTGAAATAAATTCCACAATAATTGTTAAACTTTTTGCATTTCAAATTGCTTTGCTGCGTGCATGTCTGACTAACACTCCTAACAATTAATCGATTCGTCCGTTTCCGCTTTTAAAACGGATGTTGTCCTTTTCACACAATCAGTTGTCGAACTATGCGCTTCTAATTTGATTACAAATAGGTTAAAATTCCATCCAAAGACAATACATTATTAGTAAGATGTTATTACTACTTTTTATGAAATAATATATTCAACAAAGATATCTTATGCTAAATTGAATTAATTGAATTAAATTGAATTAGTTAAATTAAATTAAACTAATTAAATGAATAAAATGAAATGAAATGAAATTAAATAAGTAAATTAATTAAATTAAATAAGTAAATTAATTAAATTAAATAAATAAATTATTTAAATTAAATTAAATAAGTAAAGTAACTAAATTAATTAAATTAAATAAGTAAATTAATTAAATTAATTAAATTAAATTAAATAAGTAAATTAATTAAATTAAATTAATGAAAATTTAATTAAATTAGGGCAATGTATTTGTATGTAATTATGGTTTTATAATTATAAAGCATTAATGTATTATATTAGCATTTGTAATAAATATTGTAAAATATTTTAGTTACACGTTTGAGGATTAAATAAGGGGTGCTAAAAAAATATGAAACTAAATTTTTCTAAGAAATATATTAATTATAATAATTTTCAAATACATTGTTTTTAGAAACATATCAAATTTTTAACATAACATTCAAATTTTATTTATTAAATTTTTGTTATTGTAATTTTATTATTTTTAAATTGTATCCTATAATTACGCAGAATTAAAAAAAAAATATATAACTTAATGTAAATCTTTTGAATATGATAAGTTTATGAAATGATGTTTAATTTTATTTATGATTACCTCTTATATATCATTCAATTTTCAGATAATATTTGTGTCTGCCTGACGATACGTATATTATTATACGTTTTAAAGGCTATATTGAAATAATTATACAATAACAAATATGTGTACTTGTATATGTTATTCTTTTAAAGATAATAAATATGTATACTTGTATATGTTATTCTTTTAAGGATAATAAATATGTATACTTGTATATGTTATTCTTTAACAATAATAAATATGTATTTACATATTGTTTGGATACAAGCAGGAATGATTTTTCGACAATTATAGACTGTGTACATAAAAGAATAACACCACGGACAAGAATTATAAAAATAAAGAAAATAAATAAATATGCATTTTTTTTTTCGAGTATGAATTGATGTAGGTTGGGAGTTCACATAAGAGTGCAAGTACAATAAAAGGGCAGCTGCATGGTTTCATGACGTCATATACAACAGACGGGGGAGATAAAGTTAAATGCCAAAGTGTTTTTACTTCCATATTTGGCCACCAAAAAATTAAGAAAATGCTCGAATCGATCTAATAAAAAAATTGAGAATCCTAATAAAATATTTGGACTTAAAAGATTAAAAATTAAAAATTTTAATTAAGATTTCTCATTTAAAATTGTATGCTAATATTTCTAAAATTTTAATTCATACGAAAGTTCTTGTAAATGTGTGTATATATTTCTTTTTAAAGTTAATAACTATTTTTTTTTACTTCATTACAATAAATTGTCAAGAAATCTTTAAAAATCTGAGTTCTATATTTGGAAAACAAATTAAATTAAATGAAAAATATTTCTATTTTATTTGTTATTTTTGAAAATCATACAAACAACAAAACACTATAAAATTTCGAGGATATAATGCAAAAATATTTAAACAAAGGAATGAAATCTAAGCGTTCATAATTTGATTAGTAGCTCTAGTTCAATAAGCTGCAGTAATAATTTATTTAGGCAAAAAATTGCATTATTAAAATAATGCTTAATCTGTGGCCAAAAATGGCGTCAAGTCTGCTAATGGCGTTTTTGTTAGCAGACGGGAATCTCTCCGTATCGGGAAACGAGACGATCGTTAACATGGATCGATATTTTGAGGGGCAGAGAACCCATGGAAGAGAGAACTGGGAACTGTGTTCGTTACCGAACAAAAAGGTAAAATTTGAAGAGCACAAATGGCAAATGTTTGGAAGAGAAAATGATGTTTCCCGCTACAAAGTTTCTTTAACTCAAAATATTATTTATAAAAAATTGCATTTTAAGAGCAACAAATAACAGTCAACGCTTTTATTAAAATTCATACTCCAATTTAAGAAATTATATATGAAACTTACTTATAAATAGTAAATGCACCATGATATATACATATATAATATGCATACGATACTCTGAAATATTAGCGTATTATTGTGATATATAATTGCATTATTTATAAAATAATCTTTCAGTAGTTAATAAATCAAGGCTATTCATGTTAAATAAACACGATGGAAACATTTACAAAATGAATTAAAACTAACTAAGGTATAACGTTAAAGAATAAATAATAAAAAGTTATCTGTACTGTTGTTTTGCATTAAAGTATATTTATTACCACACACACACACACACACACACTCACATATATATATACATGCATGCATTGCTTTTTTTGCATGAATGTATACTTATTTCAATGTATAATGTATGGAAATAAATATACTTTCATACAAAAAAAAAGCAGTAAAGATAATTTTTAATTATTTATTCTTTAATGTTATAAATTAGCTAATTTCAATTCATTCTGCAAATGCTTCCGTAACGTTAGTTTGACATGAATAGCCTTGATTCGTTAACTATTTAGTTTTTTTTTTATAAATAATGCTATTAAATAACACAACGATACGTTAATATTTAATGTAATTTTCATAATGTTGTTGAATGAAAAATTAATGCTTTCTGTGCCAATTTAAAAGAATGAAAAGGCCCCAAAAGGGGACATTAATTCATTTAATAGCTTATTATGATCAGTCTTACAGTGTCATACAATATACATACAATAGAGGTAAATAGTTTATTAATTTTAATGAATAAGCTTATTTTCTCTTTAAATATGTGTAATTGTATGGGCTGTAGGAGTTATGAATCCTACTTGTATTTTATGGTATTTTAATTTGAAAATAAATGGTCACACCAGGTAGGGATTTTACACGAGTGATTTACAAATAATCCCTGCTGTCATTGTTAATAAATGATGTAGACGATATATTTGTGTCTAAATTCTGTTTTGTTTTAGAAATAGAGGATTTGATTAAGAAAAAAGGATATTTAAAAAAATATTTTTTTTTTGTTATCAGTCTAATTTGAAATTTTAATTAATTTTAAAAGAATGTTCTTTAGATTTAATTACTTTTTTAATTGCTTTTGATTAGAAACCAAAGTAAAAAAATCTTGGAGAGTTCGAGTAAGAATTATTTCCCATTTTGTAATGATCTGTGTTCTTGTTTAATTTTATTGGTTAATGGAAAACGTATATGAATTTCTTTACTATTAAAAATAAATGAATGTTATTAAAAAAATGTTATCTGATTTAAATTAATTTTTTTTTATATTTTCGAGTAAAAATTGAAAAACATTTTTTTCAGAATGAAAATGTAAAAATAGAAACTTCCATCAAAATTATTAATAATGAAATGAACAATATAAAGTATGAGCCTGAGTAGACTGGTTAGTAATTCGTTTGGTTGTCGATCTGAGGTTGAAACAACAAGTAAACCTGAAGTGTTCTGTGTCTATGTTGGAGATTGGCACGGTAAATCTGTAAGTCGGAAAGCCTTTCCGTTGGATTAAAAAAAAGAGCACATACGCTAGGAGTCAGGAAATTCGTTAAGATAAAAAATTTCTTGAGATAAATGCGATGGAAATTCTTGAGATATTTGCGATGGTAAAATGTTGGTACAGTGTTGCAGATTTTTTTTTCGTGCACCCTGAAAAATGTTGTATTTGCTATGCTTTTTCCCTTCCAGTAGTGAATCATAACGGACAAAATTCCCTGTATCAGAAAAAACTACAATATTACAAAATATAACACTGTTGATTGCTATTAAAAACATTACTACTGTTGCTACTAAATTGTTGCACACTAAATTTATAGGTCGAAATGTATTTCTGTTGGGTTCGAGGAAGAGGTGGAGAACTAAACAAACAGCAGTTCTAGTAGCAAATGATATCCGGTCCAAATGCTTGCTACCGGACAAAATCAGCAATATTTTATACAGCAAAATATAAAATTAGCTAGTAAGATTTCGTGGAAATGTAATTAACAGAAAAAATTTTATGTTGCTGTTGTTGTTGTTGTTGTACCTCTCATGGAAGCAGGGAAAAGGGATCAGCTTCTATTGTAATGGAGCACCCATAGGTAGAAGTTTGCCTTCTTCTCCGTGTCGCTGAAGAAGAAGGACTGTGCCTTTTAGAGGGAACTACCACGCATTTTCGTATCGTGTAGGATAAAACCCAGAAAATTCAAAACCAGGTAGTCCGACTCACTAGGCAAGATGCTGAACATCCCAAACGCCATCGGGTCCCCTCTTTTTTTTGAAACAGTGTGTACCACAAAGCCGCCAGTGGACTGAACTTTCGCCCTAATGGTCACTAGCAGTGCACGTTGACACTAAGCATTTTATTTGACGAATGAAACACGAATATAAGGCAAGCATCTTAAGCATATTTCAAAGATTCTTTCTTCTTTTCGATTTTAATACACTTGCAGACAAAAAGCATCTTTTGATTTCATTTAATACGTAAAAATATTATCATGTCTCTCTTCACAAATATTATTCAATAAACAATAAATTTTAGTACTCAGTTCTACATTGAAAATTGTAAATAATGAAATGCAAATGCTGACCTTCTTCCAGAGTCGTGACCTGCAGCTCGTGTGTGGGCGGCCCCGACCCCGCGGCGTTGAAGGCTTTCACGACGATGGTGTAGGTGGTGGCCTTCATGAGCCCCTGGATCAGGAGGGAGCCCCCTCGGCGGTCCGTCGTCTCCACGGTCTGATAGGTGAAGGGAGAACTCGAATGGGCCACTTTGTTCCCTACGTAGTAGCCTCGCAGAGGGCCGTTCCAGTGATGTCTTTGAGGCGGCTGCAAGTTTAAGATAAGAATTCATTGTTTTTAATAATTTTACAGTGCAATAAGATAAATATGTTAAATGTGAGCCGTTTTATTTGCAACTCATAAATGATCCATATATAAATATGCATTGGGCTATTTAACGATTCAGTGTTATTGTTTGCATTTGAATAAATTAAAATGGGCAATAAAAGATAACTTTTATAAGGATATTTTATACCATTAGTTGAGTTGCTGTTTTATCCGTCATGAATGGAGGGAAGTGGGATGCAGCTTCTGGTTTTGATGGAGGTAGAAATCTAGGTAGTCCGTAGATAGAAGTCTGACTTCTGCTCTATGTCGTTGAAGAAGGAGGATAGTGCCTTCCGAGAGGACTTTTAGGGAGGAACTACTTCGCATTTGAGTATCGTATGGGAGCAAAACTCCCTCCAGGTAATCCAACTTATGAGGCGAGATGCTGACATCACAAAAGCCATCGAGTATCAGAAAGCCCTCCAGTGGATTGAACCACCATTGGTTGTTTAATTATTTATATGAAAAAAGACATCTATGTCTAAAGCTAGATTACCACCAGATATTAAGATCTCACTTTGCAGATCGTCAGGCAATTAATAGCCCTTTCATCTTCTTACTAAGGCTTCTGATTGGCTGACATTCTGAGATGTGTGATTTCAGCATCTGGTGGGAATCTAACGACATAGATGTCTCCTTTCCACATAAATAATAAAACAGCTAATGGTCTAAAATCTCACCTGCCACTTGCAGTCTTAGTATCTGGTGGAAATCTAGCTTTAGAAATAGATGTTTTCTTTTGATATAAGTAATAAAACAATTAATGTTATAAAAAATCCTGTGCCGAGTGCGATCTTAGAATCCGGTAGGAATTCAGTTTAAATAAACTGACATTTAATTTATTAACTTTTTAAAAAGCTATACCTATATTACTTTTAAATAATATGGAATAAGTATAATTTGGATTAATACTTTTAAATAGATGTGAATAATTAGTAAAATTTTGAATAATTAATATTTTATAGTAATATAAGCCAAAATACAGAAAAAAGAAACATTTTTAATAACTTAAGAGCCATTCCAATCAAAAAATATTTTAGGCATTTTAAATATTTTAGATATTCAAATATTTTAGTTATTCAATGCTAGACATGTAGCAACAAGGACCTATGATACGTGAGAAAAATCTTCATTAAGTAATAAATAAACTAAGGATAATTGATTTTAAATACATGGAACAGAAGTTCGACCTATTTTAAATGCTAATTTTTTTCTATGTTAAAGAAAATATTTCACTTCTAAACTACTGTATAATCCTGAAAATATAATCAGTATAAAAAAAGTTAATTGATTTTTCTTATAATTTATTTTTGTAGTGTGCAGGTTAGGCAACTGGATCGTAACTGAGTGTGGTTGGGTTGAGATAGTTGAAGTACAGGTTGGAAAATTCACGGCTTTATTTACACGCGCACAAACGCCACACACATACATTATTTTATTGTATGTGTATATTTATTGTATATGTATATATTGTATATTTATTGTATGCACACATACAATATTGTTAAATATTATTTAGAGACATATAATATTTAACACATTCAAAGACATATAATTATAGATTCGTGGAAGGATTACACTTCCAAGCCGAAAACCCGATACTCAGGTACGCGCAGGGTGATCAAAAGATAGTTCTTCTCCGGGTTAGAGTCTGTTGGTCAAACTGCATACTAAATTTTTATTTTCATGGGAAAATTGAAAATGAAATATTTCATGAGAAATAATTTAAAGAAAGTGCACTAACTTTCCATGATACTCTTATGGCTTTTGAGCTGACTGGTTCTACTCTTAGATCTAAAGGAGCACCATCAGGAGCTGGAATTAAAATGCATATATATAGTTATTAAACATATATATATATATATATATATATATATAGTTACTAAATATATATAGAGTTATTGTTTCTTCAAAAAAAGGTACCGTCATACATTATGATAAAAATTCTGAACGAAGTTTGGGATATGATATTATTATATTTATTAGTTTATCGTAAATATTTTAACTGTCAGTTCGTTATTTTTTAGTAAATAATGCAAACAATCTAAAAAGTACAATAATACACAACTAATAAGCATCTGTTAATATCTTTCTATTATATTATACATTTTTATCTGATCAGATATATTATACTTTCTTTTTTCTTTCGCTTATGCTCGCCAAGCAATTTAAGAATTAATGCTCATTTTATTCAGACAATTCAAGGGGAAACTAAAGATGCAAGTCTTACAAAAATCTCGGTAATGATAATATCTAATTCAACCAATTAAATTAGTTACGAAATATGCATTTTAAATAATGTTTTATTACATTTGCTGACTTATTGACATTAGAAATTTCAAAATTGACACACTACCAGCAATTACTGATACATTTTTAAAGAAGCAATTCAAGTAAGCAAGCTATTCAAAATTTTCTAAATGGAAATAATATCTGGAACAGATCATCGCCATTCATCGAGGCTTTGATCATTTACTGCAGATTTTGATTAAGTGAAAGTTTCCAAAGCAGAAAATACAGTGAGTAAGAGTTAGAATCTTTTACTTATAATAAATTGGGGATAAGCAAATAAAAAAAAGTACAATTGTTATTTTTTTTGGTCTGTACATAGATTGTTATAAGTAACATTAAAATATGACAAAAGTTTTTTTCATGGAGCCTTCAAGCGTACCTTCTTCGACCGTCCTGAAGGTGATGGGCGTGGAGGGATCCCCCTGCCCCACGTTGTTCTGGGCGAACACCTGCACGCTGTATGAGGTGCCCGGATGCAGATTCGGAATGGTGACGGACGTCTGCACGGCGGGAAGAGTCACCTGGTGCAGCTTGCCCCTCTTCTCTGGAAACGAGAACATTTAAATTACATCTTATGCAGACGACTAAGAGATTCAAACTTACATATATTTCTATAGTTACCTTGCATACTGTAATAACTTTTATAACTTTTACTTCTATGGAAACATTAGGAACTGAAAAATTTTTCCTTAAATGCAAAGGCTGTAAATTTGATACGTACCATAAAGTTTTCGATAAAAATTAAAATTTTTAAAGCTTCTTGAAATATATCGATAGAATATTTTATTTAATGATATAAGGTTTTTATAAATAATTTCGAAATGGTAAGCTAGTGGTAATGCTGAGTTACAAAAAACATAGTTTTAACATTGTTAATGTGTTATCATGGCAACAATGTCTCGAAATGTTAAAAGAAATGTTTTATGATTGCTCAAAAATAAAAAAAATTACAATAAAAAGATAATTGTAATCGGATGGGAAGATATACAGATTATCCATAAAATTTAGAATTTAATGTAAACATGACAAACGCATGACGCATGAAGCAAAACGCAGGACAGCAATCTTAAAAAATAAAAAAAAAAACTGTAGAATTCCAAACGATTTTCTTTTCTTGAAAAATCTCATTTTCGCTTTGAAATAAAATTGTTTTTGCTTTCACCAGACGATCTTTTTAGAATAGTTTTACATTATTTAATTAATTAATTATTAGCACGTGAACAAAATTTAAATAAATATTTTGTATAAAAAAATCTCATGAAAGAAATTTAAATAAACCAATAAGAATAGCCCGTGAAACAAATTTAAATAAACCAATAAGAATAGCCCGAGAAACAAATTTAAATAAACCAAACGTTGCAAGTGAACTAGGAAACGAAAAACTACGCTACCCAAAACAATAACTATATTTTTATGAATAATAAACAGATTCAATTTTAGATAATTTAATTAATTAATTTTTAACCTTTGAAATAAATTTTAAAAAATTAACCAATAAGAAAAATTGATAAAAGTCGGGACAAAAAAAAAAAAAAAAAAAAAAAAATGACCAAGGACACGAAAAACCCCGCACTCACAAAAAAATATCCTTAATTTTATGAGTAAAAAAACTCTATAAACATCGACACAGAAATATCTATTTATGAATATCTATCTATGAAATGTATCTATCTATGAATATCTATCTATGAATGTATCTATTAAATGAAAATTTATGTTTTATCTTTTAAACGAGTTATTATTTTATGCAGGTACTTCTGTTCTCATTGTAAATAATATTTGTTAAATAACATTTGTGTTCCGGCATGTAATAAACGTGGTACTGAAAATCGTGGATAAATCTTTTACCGTCGTTCCTCCAGTATCTGACGACGTAGTTCTCCACCAGCCCTTCGTCCGAGGAAGAGGGTTGCCAGGACAATCGAATCGATCGAACTTGCACCTCGGAGGTTCGAATGCCCGACGGGGGAGACGGAGGCTCTGCGGAGAAAGCAACATTTAGTGACTGGAAAGCCTATACTTCCGAGTCAGAAATATACTTTAATGAACAGTTACATTTATTTTAAATATTAAAACATTTAGGACTGATTTTTAAATAACAAATAGTACAAATTACATACAGGAATAATTTTATTTGAAAGTGGTATCAGAACTATTATTAAGTTATTAAGAAATGCAAAGTTTTAATTACCAATGGAACTAGCTAAGCCTTTTAACAATACCTTAATTAAACTATCAGGAAATTGCATCGCATACTCTGCTTATTATGAATATTAAACTCTCTGCCTTACAATAAGCATTAGTAATACACTTTTTCAAATTTCTCAGGTTTTTTTCTCAATTTCTCAATTATTGAAAACAATTTGCTTTCCATGTATACAATTTTTTTAGTTATAATTAGTTTCATTAAAAAAATTATTAGCTTTTTTTAAATATATGCAGATTTTCATGTTTATCGGTTCATGCAATCGCTGTTACGAGTATGAAATCATAGAAAAATATGACATTATTCGTAAAAACATTGCATAATTATAGTATGTAATAATCCGTTTATTTTTACATCAATACATCAAAGACACCTCTCGTTTATGTAATAATAATAACAACATAAACCATAATCGCATGCTTTGCTATTATGCTTTTTTCACATTTCTTAATATTAAAGCTTTGAATAAGCTTAAGAATAAGTTTTGAATACTTCTTATACTTTTTCTAGTAATTTTGTGATCTATTTTGTTGCAGTAGTAATTTATAACGTTTTTTATTTACTTCCTTTCAAAATCATAAATGTTTTTAATTTTATATTATTAGTTAAAATATTTTAAAATTAACTTTTAAAATTTTTAAGAAGCTTTTAAGATTTTAAATTTTAAATATAGATTTAATTTAATTATTTAATTATAGATATATTTAATTTAAATATTGATTTAAGTTAAGACTTTAAGATTTTTATTGTAGATAATATTCTGTATAATAAATAACCGTTGAATTTTTGGTATAATTTTGTACAATAAATTATTATTTATCCTTGTAATGGGCAATAACGAAACACTTATTTGAAAACTCCATAGAATTTTTTGACGTAATAAATAAAGCACTCCTTTTATGGTGTA
Organism: Caerostris darwini; assembly: GCA_021605075.1. Classification (NCBI taxonomy): domain Eukaryota; kingdom Metazoa; phylum Arthropoda; class Arachnida; order Araneae; family Araneidae; genus Caerostris; species Caerostris darwini. The sequence continues at coordinate 230,671 of BPLQ01010611.1, read as the reverse complement.
TTTCTTTTCTGTAATGCTTTTTATTATAATTAATTTTTGCGAGCGGAATAAAAAATTACTTTGCATAATGAGAATATAAAAAATTTAATATAATTTTCCAAAAGTTTGAGTTACAAAAAGAAATCATTTAAATTATTTACTATATGTTAATTTTAGTGAAAATAAGCATTATCTAAATAATTATCAATTTCATTAAGTCAATTTTGTAAGAATATAAATGTTCTAATGATAAAATTGTAAAAGTAGAGAAAACACAATTATTTATTTATAACATTACTTAATGTTGCTTAATGATAACTTTGTAAGTTGTAAAAGTAAAGAAAACACAATAATTTGTTTATTATATTATTTAGTGTTGTTTAACGATAATTTTGTAAGTTGTGAAAGTAAATGAGACAATTATTTGTTTATCCATTATTTAGCGTTGTTTAATGATAATTTTGCAAGTTGTAAATGTAAAGAAGACACAATTATTTGTTTATAATATACTTAACTTTGTTTAATGATAATTTTGTAAGTTGTAAAAGCAAAGAAAACACACTTATTTTTTTATTACATTATAATTTTGTAAGTTGTAAAAGTAAAGAAGACACGATTATTTGTCTATTATATTACTTAGTATTGTAATGTAATAAAATTACTCAATTTTGTATGTTATATGTCATACATTACTTAATTTTGTAAGTTGTAAAAGCAAAGAAGACAAAATTAACTGTTTATTCCCTTATTTAGTGTTGTTTAATGATAATTTTGTAAGTTGTAAAAATAAAGAAATACAATTATTTAGCTTATCAAATTACTTAGTGTTGTTTAATGATAATTTTATTGCAGTGTACTACTTGTAAGGCTCGGAGAGGTTATATATTGATCGCAGAAACTTACCCAGAACTATTAATTTCACTTTCCCTTCGTCGTTTCCGAACTTGTTGCGAGCATGGCAGACATAGGAACCCACATCAGCTTTCTGCGAATCATGGATTAACAACTCAGATTTTGATCCATAATCAGTCGTGTCCTTCACAACTTCAAACCTGGAAAATATTGAAAACTTTTTAAAATAAGCAAAGTGACGTATTAATAGGTTTGTACTAAAAAGGTTTGATAAAAAATTATCTCTACAAGTTAAAAATGAATGAGAAAAAAAATATATTTAAAAATTATTGAATTATTAATATAAGATAGTATGTAATACATCACACAATTCAATTTTTTGTATTTAATTGTTAAATATTTTATATGAAATTTTATTTTCATTTGCTCAGGATTTATAAAAGTTAATTTTTACAAGAGCTGATCTCATTTTACAATTTTAAATTAAAAAAAAATATACCAAATTCTAACTTAAAAAAACCTTTCTTTGATTCATCTCCAGGCGAGGATAAAGAAGAAATTGACACATTTTGTTTAGAAAAAAAGAGAAAATAATTTTGGTTGTAGAAATTTTATATGTCTGACAAATGAATACAGGAAACGATCTATATAAAATGGCGACACATTATACTTAGAGATATATTTATAGTATTATTGATAATAATTAATTTTAAGAGTATTCGAATATTGCCTTCGTAGTACGTTGGTTAAATCAAATTCCTACAAATTTCGACAATTATTTATTCTCATATTTATGAATTATCTATCTGAAAGAAATGATGAATATGATTATGGTTAAACATCTTGAATATATTTTAAAATTTTCTGATAAAGTTAAGCGTATACCTTGCTATAACATAATAAATACCTTGCATTTTGAAAGAATATTAGATAACGAGAATAATTTTTGTACATCATCAGTTCGTAAACAATGCTATTAAATCGATGGTAAGCATACAAAGTTAGTATAAATTAAAATAAAAGAGTTAATACACATGAAAACAAAAGAAGAGGATTGTTTTTTTTTTAAATCGTCTTTAGAATTTCACTTATTACTAAGCAAATTATTTCACTATTTTCTAAGTAATGTTCATCTGAAATATCTGAGTTTTTTAATGTGCAGAAATATGAATTGAATACATCACATAAGACAAGTGACGTTAAAAATTTCTGAAGCTTATAAAAAGTTTAAAAAAAAATACTTGTGATAAATAAGAATTTCGCGCACTATAAATATATTTCTGAACTAATTTGCTTTATAAGAATAAATTTTCTCAATTGTAGTAATAAGTAAAAATTTTCAAAATTTTGGTATAGCAATTAAACTTAAATTTTTAAATAACGTGTTATTTTTAGTTATAATTAGATAGTTATTAAAAAATAAGTTTTCAATTAAGATAAAACGCAATACGAAAAAAATACCAAACCTTGTTCCAAACTGAATGTTTACATCTTGATTATCTTTCTTCCAAGATACGTGAAGAGGTTGATCACCAGTGATTTCACACATGAGTCTCGCAGTATGACCTCTTCTCACTGTTACTCTTTCAAATTTTTTCTTCAGTTCGGGGGGTGCTGTGAAATTTTAAGATACAATAAAGTTGATGTTAGTTTTTTTTCAATGCATTGAATTTTACAATAAATAATGGATACTTCAATAATTTATAATCATTGATACATTACACTTGTAATTAACTGTTAAGGTGAAATAAATTTAAAAAGTTGACATTATGAGATTTACAACAGCTGAAGAGTTTATCAATAAAAGAAATTTGGATAAATTGCTTTGTATTATTTATAAAATTATTTATTATGTAAAAATTAAGTAATAACTTTTTTACAAATCAATGAGAATAAAGGGATTTAAAGTATTCAATCTGAATTAATTCAATAAAAACTGTGTATATTTTCTTAAATTGAAGTTAACATTTTTGTATTCAAGATAAGCTGAATTAAAATTTAACTGATAAGTATCATTAAAATTTCAAAGAAATAGCTTCATATTTTAATAATAACAGATAATTTTGGAATCCATGAGGATTTAAATAAGAAATTGTATTAAATATTATTATACAACCAAAATTTAAAAAAAATAACTGATCTATCTTGAATTCACCGTTTTAAATAATCGAATTTAACGGTCTTACTTAAAATAAATGCATGAATCGTTACAAAAATTTATAATTAAGAATGAATTAATGTTATTCTTTATGAATTAATTCAATAAAAAGGGTATATTTTCTTTAATTGAAATTAACATTTTTTTATTCAAGATAAGCTGAATTAAAATTTATGAAAATTGATAAGTATAATTAAAATTGCAAAAAATAGTTTTATTTATTATAAATAATAAATAATTTTTGAAACCATGAGTAATGAAACAAAAAACAGTGAATATTGTGTGACCGAAGTTAAAAAAAAAACATATCTCTTACCTTCACCGTTTTAAATAATCGAGTTTAAAGGTCTCGTAACTTAAAATAAATGCATGACTAATTACTATAAAAATTTATAACTAAAATATGAATTATAATAAAAAATAAATATCAATTTTTACCATGCACGCTAATTTGGATACTTTTCGAAATTCCTGGTCCAATACCATTGTGAGCCTCACACACATAAACTCCTGCATCCGATTCGTCAATTCTCGAAAATATGAGGGATCCGTTGGAGGCAGTTGACCACTGTCCCTCGCTTCGTATATTCTCACGGTGTTCTGTTCCTAGAAAAAAAAAGAATAAGAAGTTATAAAATAATGAAATGCAATATTTAATACGAATAACAAAAATATTAATTAAAAAAGATTTATTTATAAAGCATTATATAACCTTTTTTATATTGTTACATCGAAAAAAACATAATAAAAAAATAAGAATGAATTTTATACATTTTGATCAAGTGAGTAAACGTATTTTAATTGCATATTAAATTATCAGTAAAGAAGTTAACCTTAATTTTTTAGCATGCATTATTATATCGACTGAATGGTAAATATGGAGAAAATAATAATTCGTTTAACAAAGAGAAATAATTCATTGTACGAACAGAATTTCGAAAAATGAATTTTAAGAGTTTATTTTTAAATGAATATGTAGTTAAACGTATATTGCAAAAATTTTTTAAAGAGATGTTTGAATTATTAGATGAGTGAATTAATATCATTTTTATATATTTCTGTAAGTTTTGAATAATAAATTAACGATATAAAATACTATGCTAATATGGAGATGTACTTATTTGTTGTTCTGCTATAACTGTTTAATTTTTATTCATTTTAATAAATATTAAAAAACTAAGAAAGCATGAATAAATCATGTGCCAGATGAAAATAAAACTTTTATAAAAGATTTAGTTTGGGCTTACCAAATATCATTTGTTTGAAGAATTTGTTGATCATATTAAAATGTCTGGAGTGTGTAACACAATTACGATGTTTAAAAAATTTAAATTCCTTCTAATCTTTAGGATTCAAAGTGTAGAAAGTATAATAATTGTTGTATTATTTCGTTTCCTAGGAAACAATGGGCTGTAAAATGTTTGGTGTCTTAAACAAGATGTTAACAATAATTATTAAAATCGTATGCTTATTATGACCTTATATGAATTGATATAAATAACAACATTAATTCAAACCATTTAGTTCATCCTATTTCAAAACACCAAAATTACACCAGTGAATAAATTAAACAAATATTAATTTATTTTTATTGGAAAGACCTTATAAAATTAAAATTTTTTTGCTAAGTGATTATTAATTAGTATTAATTTTAATATTTATTGTGCCTGATTAATATAGGATTTTGATATAATGTTAAGTAAACTGACCTTTCTGTCTGTTCCATGACACCCTTGGAGTTGGATGACCAGTAGCCGTGCAATCTATAATCAAACCGGATCCCTTAGCTGCTGTAGTATCCATTGGTTCTTTCGTCCAATGTGGTGGAACTGTGAAAGAAATTCAAAATAAATACATAACACTACTTTGAAAAAGTTAATTAAAAATATTTTAAGTACTTATTAAAAGGAACATGGCGATTTAACAATCACTCATTTTTTTCAATAGGTAGGAGTAGAAATTGAATAAAAATATGTTATTTTAAATATTGGTTGATAAATAGGCTATTTTTTTTATTTTAATTGAATTACTGTTTTTAAGATTGTTATACTAGCATAGAACATTATTTTTTTAAACAATTATAATTAACGGAGTGATTATTATATACAAATATACTCAGGTAAATATATTCATTAATTTCATATGATCTAATTATCGAAGAATTCTTTTATTTATATTAAAATTCATATATTTTAACTTATTAAACTACTTAAATTTTGAAAAACTTAATATTTTTTTTTCCTGTATAACATTTGTTTCTGTTTTGCAATGTGCACTGTAAAACTGTTTACTTTGTTAGAATATCTGAGCTACTGAAAAGCCAACATTACATTGAAACACTCAGAAATGTAAGCAACAGAGAACAGTTTTACTTTTAGATAATGGCAGCAATAAAATTTAAGTAAAAATATACAATAATTTCACAAAATATAAAATGCAAAAAATAAAAAATGCAATAAAATACAAAGAGTGAATTGAAATCTAGAAAAATTAATGAAAATTATATCAACAATTCTGTTGTATCGATCACTGCAAAACAGTTTACTTTGCTTGGTGATATTAATTGCTGGAATGCCAACATTACATCGAAGTGAAATAACGCAAATCGAATAAATCAATAATTGAAGATATTTATTTATTTATTATTTTTTTTATTATTATTTTTTTTTAACACTCTTTGTATTATTAAAAATAATAACATTATAAGAAACTTTATGTTCTTAAAATAGATAAGCGCATTTAAAGTAAAAAAATTATTGAAATATTTTAATACATAATACGGTAAGCAACATTTTTGAAACTTTCTGTTTTTCTCGAAATAATTAAAGAATTTTTAATGTCAGAAAGACATTAGAAAATAAATTAAAATAATCTCGAATTATTACCGTAAAGTAGATATAGAAGTTTATTCTGAAAAGGTAAATATAGAAAGAGGTGAAATACAATTATTTTCAGCTTCATTTCATAACAGTAATATCTTATATTTTGAAAGTTATTATAAAATATTATTATGTCAACACATTTCCTATTTCTGACCAGTAAAATGGTATACATTATCACAAGATATAAAAACTTATAGGAGATACAATACATATAAAAAGGACAACTATACTTAAAATTAGTACTTTAATTAATGTTTATTAAAGATCTGTACAAATTACTTTCGCAAAATTAAATTTAAGTATCAAACAAGAGGAATACTAACATCATATAAGAAACAACATTTACAAAAATGGAAAAATATAAATTGTAAATAGAATGATATTTATCTGATATTTTAAAGTGAATATTCTGCATCCTGATTTCATTTTCTTCCAATACGCTTCATAAGACAAAATAAAATACTTCAACAGAATAAAATTTAAGTTCAAGATCGATAGTTTTCATATGTGTAATCAGGTCGGCATATATATAATCTTAAATTAAAAGCATGCATACATTAAATATTATATAGATGTAAAACAAGTCACATAAAAATTATATCTGGTATGAAAGTAAATGCTGCAAACAATTTTAAAATATTAAGAATTGTTTAGAAATAAAATTTAATCTTAAAAGTAAATTTGGGATCAAGTAACTGAATTTAAATGTCAAATTTGTGAGTAGCAGAAATAACAAATTTTTAAACAATGAAATAAAAATTACATTCATTTGTTATGAAAAACAATGAATTATTTTAAAGATTAAATGTCTTTAAATTCAATGTAACAATAATCTTATATTTGATATTGTATATCACGAGGACACAAAATATTTGTTAAAAATCAAGGTTACATAATGTTTATTACAGTAATCATGATAAAGCCAAAATGAAAAAAAAAAAAAAAAAAAAATGAGTAAAATTCATATTATAATTTTGCAAGGAAAGTATATTTTAAAGTTAAAAACATCTTAATTAGTTCAATGATACCATGTTCACATTTTATATCACTTTTTAAAAATATGTATCTATCATATAAGATATTTTTGTGTAAATATTCGACAAATGAATACAAATAAATCTGTTTATGTAATTTATTATCTGTAATACAGTTTAGATTTGAATGCTAGAAGATAATTGAAAACATATAAAAATAAAACATTTGTATCACCTTCAGCATATACAACAACACTTTCTTCATCAAATCCAATATTGTTAATTGCTTTACATGTATAATTACCAACCGATTCTGCATCCAATTTTTCAATAATGAAAACTGATCTTCTGTTGGTGATAGATATTTTTATATTATGCTTAGAAGCATTATTAACTACTCTGCCATTTTGCAACCATGTAAAAGTTATGGGTAAATTTCCTTTTCTTAAGCTGCATGTCAAATCCACAGGATCTCCAAGACCAATGTTAGGAGGAACAAACATTGGGTATAAATCTGGTTTTTCACATACAGACACTGTAGAAAAGAAATGAATAAACCGATTATTATGTATAAGTCAAATGAAAATTAAAAAAATGAAATATTAAAATAATATATATAGTGAATAATAATTTAAAATATCAAATGTATCGAATTTCCTTTATATTTTGTGCACATGTGTTTTTATGAAAATAAATTTGATTTAACATAAAGGTTTTATTTAATATTTTAATTTCTTTCTTCATTCAAAGTGTCATTTTGATGAATTTTTGTAAGAATTACTATATCATTATTTTTTGGAATTGTGATATTATAAACATCATGTTTATATGATGTAAGCATCATAAGTTACTGTTTCCATTTATTGTATGGAAAAATTTATGCGAATGCAAAATGAAATGTATCATAAAATTTCTAAACCAAATTTTAGGACAAAAATATGAAGTTAACGCACAAAATTACATATTAAAGAATTTATATACATAAGAGTTTACACGTAATAAAGGTATGCATGTAAATTTGAATGGGTGTTCTTATTATGTTAGGAAATATACACATACAAGAATTCATTGAGGGTTTAAGCAAAATATATGTATAATATAGTTTTAAAATCATTACATAAAATCTATAGTAGCTTAGAAAAATTTGTTATGATTAAATCAATCAATAATCCAACAAAAATAATTTGATACATATTTATTAACATAAATAATAATGTAAATATTACTCACCTCTTAAGCAAATGAACAGTATATTTAAGATAAATATCACGAAGACGTGGGAATGCATTTAACGATTTGCTGATTTTGCACGCCTATAAAGTTGTCATTAACGAAATGTTTTCGGATTTTTTGTGAAGTGAAATATATACTCTAGTTCTCAGATTTCTTGGAGATAAGAACTTGAGACATGGCGCCACATATCGTGAAAATGCAGAGTTAAAAGCATTTGGAATAAAAAGATGTCAATTTTATTTATCTAATTTTTAAAGAATTATTAAATTTTGAAAGAACGAATCTATGTATATTTAACTAATGAAACAATTGATACAACAACGTTGATGGAAATTAAGCACAATAAATCACTAAACTATAAGACATCCAAGAATTACAAAATATTTTTTATATTCAAATATACACTGAAACGAAATTATATTTTCTATATGAAACAAAATATTAAGAAATAAATATTTATAATCTATTATTATCTATTTACAATGGTACTTTAAAAATATTTTATAATAATAACATAAAATGAGATGGCATAAAATATGTTTCACGATGATAATATTTTACAGGAACTATATTTTGATAATATTCTTGAAGAGACGTGAACAAATTATTAATAAATAAATATTTATGTATCAATATACACGAATTATATTTCGATAATATTCTTGAAGAGATGTGAACAAATTATAAGGAAATAAATATTTATGTATCAATTTACAATAGCCTTTCAAAATATTTTGCAATGACAACATAAAATGAGATGATATAAAATATGTTTCATAGTGATAATATTTTTCAGGAATTATATTTCGATAATATTTTGAAAAGATGTGAACAAATTATTAAGAAATAAATATTTATGTATCAATTTACAATTTCCTTCAAAAATATTTTGTAATAATAACATAAAAGGAGTTGGCATAAAATATTTTTCACGGTGATGATATTTTTCAGGAATTATATTTCGAAAATATTCTTGAAAAGATGTGAACAAATTATTAAGAAATGAATATTTATGTATCAATTTACAAAATATTTTGTAATAATAACATAAAATATGTTTCATAGTGATAATATATAGTGAATTATATTTCGATAATATTCTTGAAGCGATGTGTTTCCAATCAATTATATGCTAATACACAAATACACACACACACATTTATTTATATATGTTTGTAATGCAATTTCGTTTTGCGAAGAGAAATAAAAATTTAATACCTTCAACTTTAAGTTCAGTATGAGCTTCATCAAACCCTTCAACATTTGAAGCTTTACAAGTATAATTTCCGATGTGATCATGATTAATATTTTGTATAATACAAACGGATCGCCTTTCGGATGTATTTATGCGAATTCCTTGAATTCCGGTGATCTTTTTTTCGTTAAGTTTCCATTCGAATGATATAGGGACGTTTCCTCTTTTTAAACTGCATGTTATATCTAAACTATCCCCGAGACTGATATCAGGAGGAATGAAGAGAGGATGCAGAACTGGTATTCCAGAAATTCTTGCTGAAAAAAAAGTATTCAGTGATTGATAAGTAACTAAATTTTATGCATAATTTTGAGATTGTAAGCAATCTTAAATTTATTGAATTTATTAATTCAATTTTTAAAAAAGATAAACGTACACATAAATTATCTACAATATTCACAAAACATTGATAGTATTAATAAGTAGAAAAAAGGGTTTAAGTCAGTAATTAATATATAGCTGCTTTTATTTTTAAACTTCTTCCTCTTTTATACTTTTAAAGATACAAATATTACTCTTATGTACAATGCAATTAATGTACTTAAACATGAAGTATTATTATAACGTATATGTATTTAAAAAATAAACAAAATGTACATTTCATGTCTTTCTACTCGTACAAATTTTATTTTATAATAATTGATAATAATAAATAGTTTAAAAATAATTAAATAATCTTAATAATTTAAATAATTTGAAGTACTTGTTCAAGAAATGTTTAATTATTTAGTAATAAAGATAAATAAATATATTACCTGTTTGAGAATGTGTAGCTAGAAGAACTGAACATATAATCAGGAGGACATTCATTGCAGTTTGCATAGTGTTCTTTTACAGGTTAACTTGAAAAGATATTATTTTAGATACATTCTGGAAAAAATAATTTCTGTATTGTTGGAAAACATATACTACAATAGTATATAATGTTATATTTTAAAAATACAGTTCAAGTCATAAAAATATCAATTAACGTACCTTCATCCATATTTGAATAGCGACTAGTCGAACCAAACAACGGATATATTTACAGAGTTGGGTTGAAAGCGCCACGTACCGTACTTAAAAGGAATTATTATTTCTGAATTCTGTAATTATATCTGATAAAAGTAGAACTCTACGTAAAATCACATGATAATCACACCACGAAATGTTATATTAATAAAATTAATTTTGTTAATCAATAATCCAATAATTTATTATATAAAAATATTTTAATTAATATATGAATTTTTTATGTAATTGCAAAAAACACAACATATGAACTTTGCAAGTGCCCTCTCCCCAAAAGTACCCCTGTTTATTCAATAAATTTGCACACATAAAATAAATCATATTTTAAATTTGCACAAATTAGAAGTCTTGTAACAAACTTCTAGACAGCATTTAATTACCTTCAACATCTAATGCTGCATAAACTCGATCAGATCCATCTGTATTAGATGCAATACATGTATAATTTCCAACATCAGCAGCTGAAATGCTGTCAATAATATAAACACTACGCTTATGTGACGTATTAATTTGAATTCCAACACGTTTTATGGGTGTTTGGTTATTAACTCTCCATTCAAATGACACAGGAATACTGCCTCTTTTCAAGCTGCATGTAATGTCAAGACTGTCTCCAATGCCAAGATCTGGAGGTATGGAAAGAGGATGTAATATAGGTGTTTCATTTTGATAACCTGTTTATAAAATAATAAGACAATTACTAAAACAATGAAATATTTCTGAAATGAATTTTTAAATAAAGGCTTATCATTCGTTATGTTTACATTATTTCATAATTAAAATGTTTAGAATAAGTTATAATGAGATTTAGAAGAGGAAAATATTTTTAAATCATGATTGCTATAATTTGCAAAATTGTGTTTAAAACTACAAAAAAATATAATACAACATATCTAATTGATTTGTATACTTACTTTCATTAATAAAATATGTAATTAGAAGTATGATTCTAGTAATAAGATTTGGCTTGAACATTCTTCAATGTATTTTCGCCCCTATGAAATAATTTTTTTAAAATAATTAATAAACGTTAAGAATCTGTAAATATATTTATATACAGATAAACAAGAATTTTTAAAAAATTATTAGATAATAAACATTATTACTTAATAGTATGTAATTCTATTGAATAACTTTTAATTTAAAACACATTTGATGAGTTGGAATATGCAGTGAAAGGATAGATACAAAATTTATTGAAATGAAGGAATTTTAAAACTTACCTATTAGATATTTTTATCATAGAAAATAAACTGTGAAAGTAGACTCATCCAAACGAATATAAACTTTATACAGGGGTCGCCACAATCCAGTCATATTTTCTCACGGTTGTAGATTGAATCGAGTTCGAAGTTTCAATAATTATAGTGGCAGTGATTGAAATTTATGCAACATTAATATATCTAGTGGATTACAAAATATTTTTGAAAGGTTATAGAAAATATCGAATCGGTCAATATATTTAATCATTTAATAATTTTAATAACAACAATGTTTTACTTAATGCAAATATTAATGCAAATCGGTATTATAAAAAAATATTATTTTCTCTTTACATTACAGAGAAAATACAAACATCGATATACGTTAAAGTAAATTATGTATAAGCAATACCATGAAGTATTTTGTTAAAATGAATAAAATACATAAATTAAATGATTGAAATACTGAACCAGTCAATATATTTATTAAAATCTGTGAATCCAATAATATTTAATCGTAATTATTTCAATAATAACATTACTTTACTACATATAAATATTAATGCAAACTGGTATTTTAAGAACATATTTTCTCTTTATATTACAAAGAAAATACAAACTTTTATATGTGTTAAAGTAAATTATGTATAAACAATACATGGAAAGTATTTTGTTAAAATGAAAAAAAATACTTAAATTAAATGATGGAAATTTGATAAATATGCGAAATTATGAAAAGAAAAAATATTTCATCATTAAAATGCACGAACAAGTCTCATGATACTGTAACATCAGGAAGTATAAAGTAAAAATATAGATGTTTATAAGCAGCTACTTAAATTGTCCTTAATATAGGACTTAATGAATTTATCATAAAAATTACATTACGAAGGCATATTGTATTTAAATAGAAAACACACTTTATTGCAATACTATAAATGCCAATAATAAATAAACTAAATATTTAAACCAATGGCTTATTTATTACAGTTTAAACGTTATTGTGAAAATATTTTCACTTAATAAAATTATATTAAAGCATATATTTCCAAAAATATTTCTTCCCATGTGTTAAACAACAATAATACATTAATCATGATAATTTCAGTGAAATAAATGCATGTAAATAACCTTTTAATGTGTTTTCTACAGCTATGTATTGAACTCAATTATCAAGAAAGTATGTAATATAAAATAAAATTTTTAAATGGTATTTTAATTAAATTATTCAAATACATTGGTTAACTGAAATAGTTTTTCTTGCATCAACGCCAGTTGTACACTTAATAAGAAAGAAACATTAAAAAAAGAATAACGAAAAAATTGTAAGTAGCATATAAAAAAAAGAGAATCCTTGAAATCTGAAAAAGTACAGTAAACGAATATTTCGATAAATAAACTATTTCTATTCTCAAAACATTCAGGAAATATTTTGGATGGGAAAGTCCTACTATAAATGGAATTAAGAATAATTCACTTTAACTGTTTTTATTTATCACAATGTTAATAGATATAAAATTTTCCAAGAACGTTTAACTCTATTCCTTTAATTTTTTTTGTATGTTCATTATTGAATTTGGATTAATAAAAATGCAATTGTTTAATAAAAATATTTATTTTAATTATTATATATATCTATCAAAGGCAGAGAAATTTCTTTGTTATGTTCACATATGATTCTAATACACATACCTTCAATTAAAACACTCTCTGTTTTCGAATCACGACCAAAAGCATTTGATGCAACGCAAGTATAATTTCCTATATCTGTAACTTGAATATTTCCCATAGAAAAAACTGATCGTCTATCCGTAATCGTAATTTTAGCTTTACTTCCAACAGTTATTGAATTTCCATTGTGAAACCATTCGAAGTTCACAGGTCTTGTCCCTCTTCTCAATTTACAAACAATGTCTGTATCGTCTCCAAGAGTTGGATTGGATGGTACCATCAGAGGATACAGTACCGGAGGATCCGAAAGTACTTCAGAAGCTGGTAAAAATAGACAGTTTTAATTAGCTAAAAAGTTAATAAAAGTCTCTGAAATATTTAAAAAAATATGAGTTTTTAAATAAAACACTAAAAATCATTTTTATTTATTAATTCAAATTAAAAATATTATTTAGGAATGAGAAGTTAACAGTAAGTTGTTCTAAATTAGTACTAACAATATAATTATTAATATCTGTACTAACTATCATTACTACAATATCATATACTATAATATAATACTCATTACTATAATATCAGTACTAACAATACAATTAACTAATTGTATTTCTAATTACGAAATGCAATTCAGTTAGAGGAGAAGTTTAAAGATGATTACTTAAAATTCAAAATAGTTAATGTACAAGTACATGCAAGCTATAAGAAATGAATTTTGTATCCCAAAAATATAAATTAGACATACCTTTATAACTTCCAACATGAAACAGCAGCAGGAGAAACTGGAGCCCCTTCAACATAATTTTGCAACGCTTTATAAGATATTACAATCTTTCAAATTGAAATGAAATAAAGCATTTGAGATAACATTAGGCATAGCGGTTTGAAAGGAACTGATCTGACTCAAATAATGTTGCATGTTTTAGACATTGAGGTGATTGTAGCGCCACATATCGATGATAAATATAAATAGCAACCTGAAAAAATTAACTCAAAAGAAAAAAAAAAACATGATAATCATTTCAAAAAGTTTTTTGAGTCTTGTGAGTTATTTTAATAATATAAATATTATGTTGTAGAAATTGTTATTTTTAAGGCAGAAAAAATGTACTGTTATATTATTTTTTTATACTGTTATGTTAAGATACTTACAATAACAGTTTGGAAATGATGTTTAGGTAATAATATTAAATATAATAATATTTAACTTAAAAACTAAAGATAATAAAACCATAAATGAGTAAGAATAATACAGAAATAATAAAACATAGCATGAATGAATCAATAGGATTTATAAATAATTGATTTGAGAGAAACACTAATATATGCTAAGACCCCATGGTTTTTAGTGCACATTTCAAGCTTAATATAACATAATGTTTATAATTTTTGTTTAAAATTATTTTAAACAATTCATGAAAATTACCGCAGCTTTGCACACATTTTTATTTAAAATTTCATACATAATAACAAAACTTGTAATCACTAGATCTCACCTTCTATGACAATACTAGTGATCTTGCTATCGACACCAGCATTGTTAGTTGCTACACATGTGTAATTTCCTATGTCGTATGGCTGAATATTTCCTATTGAGAAATGAGAACTTTTATCGCTATTGATAATTTTATATTTTGATATTGACGTAACATCTTGACCATTATAAAGCCACTTGAACGTTACAGGCATACTTCCCCTCTTAAGAGTACAGAGTATGTCAGTATTGTCCCCAATCGAAGTACTTGGTACCATCAGTGGAAACAGTATTGGTGCTTCATCTGATCTATTTGCTGAAATGCAGAGAACATTTGTAAAAAAGAGGCATTAAAAACATTTGTTTAATTACGCAAAATATAAAAGTAAAAGTTAATATAAGTATATATGGAATAATAATCAAGATTTTCCTTAAAATTTACAATTTTTAAGAACAAAGGAATTAAAAAATAGAAATAAATTATTAATAATGAATTTACATATATTTAACAGCAATAGATTTAAAAGGGGCACAAAATAATATCTCTAATTCCAGTTATTTTCTATTTTAATACAATTAAAATTTAAAATAGCATTATATACTGTATAGTAGTTCATATTTTAAACTTTTAGTATTTTTAAGTGAGCATTTATAATATGTTATATAATAATTAAATTGCTTAAATATTTAATATAATTTGAAATAATGTACATTTTAATTTAGATATATCATTGACGAAGTTCTGTTCCAGATTTCTTTTGTTATAAATAAATGATATGTCAAAGGATTTTAAATGCTAAAATTCTACCTAAACTTCTAACAAGGCCATTATTTAAAAAATAATTTCAAGAATGGAAGTAAATATTCTTTGTTGATGTTACAGAGCAATAATTAGAAAGCAAAATTTTTAATGTAAAAAATTGTAAACATACCTTTAATGATAGAAAAAACAGATGACAGAATAAGAATGCTCGCCAGAAATCCTCTTCTACATTTTGATAGAAACATTGTCCTTAAATTTGACAATAGTTACTCAGATTTATTGCTAAAGAGCGATTTTATAAGTATTTTCTAAAATGCTACAGCTGAAATCGCTGTATTCCCTCTAGTACAGACAATATGCTTGTGATACAATTTGCAGCGCCCCTCATGGAAGATCTTTCCATGAAAAATGTCACGTGATACAGGTGTGTATCTTTTCATCTAATATAAAATTATACTTAGAAATGTGAAAATTTCCTGAAAAGTATTAGATGTACAAAAAATTATATATTGGTTTATAAGTGCAAATTCATATGAATAAGTTTTTCAAAAAGAAGTACTTTTGAAAGTATGCAGAAAAGTTTGAAATGTATTTTTCAAACTAGTATCTTTCGTTTTATGTATTTATCTAGATAATATTGAATAGCACGAATAAAAATTGTTTGAAACATAAACAAATAATGTTATTTTATTCAATAATATAAAAAAATTTATTCAAAAGTACATTGGTAACTTTTAAAACATGTTTTACTTTTTTGATTAATAGACTTATATCTAAAATAACAATAAAAATATTTTAAAGCAAGATATATTTCAGATTTGTTGAAAACATTAATGAATTTTAATACATATGAAAGGTCAAATACAATGTTATAATAATTTTGCTATGAAAATTATTGATCATGAACCACCTTTTTTTCAAATAATATATTTTTAAAATAATAGTTTCTATTTTGTTAGTCATGCTATATAAGTCAAACAACAAATAAAAGATGTCGCCACTATACAGTAAATATAATATTCTTTAATTATTATATTTCAGACATTTTAATAACACTAATTTTATACTAATGTGATGCGTCTGAATAGTGTAAGTGAACGTTATCTAAAACAATTTTATATGATATCACAAGAGTAATTAATTTAAAATACATTAATATTATTTTCTCCAAAAAATAATAATTTAATAAAACTTTAAATTTATCAGAAAAATTCATGAATTTTTAAAAGTAGCTTCAAAATATTTAGCAAATTCTAATACAAAAAAAATTCACAGATTCTAAATATTGTTCAAAATTTTGTACAGAATTTAGTAAGGCATTTAATATAAGTGTGTTTATAATAACTACTAAATTAAATAAATTATGAAAAGTATATAAACACAACGAATATAAAGTCAACGAAAGTGATAAAAGTGCAATTCCTCAATTTACGCCCATTCCCCCGCCAAAAAAAATCTAAGATTATTTGAAAGACTTCAGAGATGTTTAATATTTTTATTTGAATATAAAATAGTTTAAATTAAAATAAATAAAGAAAAAAAGTACATATTATATATATGTAAATTTTAAATAAGAAATTGATCTTAATTTTAAAAATTTTTTTGTCAACGTATCATTAACACAATTTGATATTACTGATAAGAGAAATAATCACACGCACAAGAATGCCTTTGAAAGAAAATGAATAAAAAATAAGTATAATAGTGAAAAAGACTAATTAGCAACAAATTGAAAATTTCAATGAGATAAAAATATTCAATACCAACAAAATAGGATTAAGATATTTTAAACAAAGACTTGAATTGTGTGTAATTTTGTATTAAATCTTAACATAAATAAAATATTGATATGTATTACAAAACAAATTCTTATCATAAATTTCATATAAAAATGAATACATAAATAATACATTTCAAATACGTAATTTCTTAAAATCATTTTATACACGTTTTCCTTATAAATTATAATTTATTTTCATTTATTAAGCACTGAATATTGCGACGAATTTCTCTTTTGAATTTCAATTGTTCTATTGTTTCAATTGTTTTGTTAACTTCACTAGAATCCCCATTATTTTCTCTATTAGTTTCACGCATTTTAAAAATATATTAATCAAAATTCTTTTCTAACATTTGTAACTATTATTTCATATTTTTAATTGAATCGCAATACAGACTCACTAACAATTTGTTTTTCTTACAGACCAACCACTAAGCCAAAATTAAAATTAAATAATTGTACTCTTCACTTTCTCCATAAAAAAAAAGTATAACGGGGCTTTTTAGCTTATAGAGAACGGAATTATTACTTTGTATATAAAATGATGATAATACTTAAATAACAAATTTAATAATTAATG
The DNA here is from genome assembly GCA_021605075.1 of Caerostris darwini. Classification (NCBI taxonomy): domain Eukaryota; kingdom Metazoa; phylum Arthropoda; class Arachnida; order Araneae; family Araneidae; genus Caerostris; species Caerostris darwini. The sequence goes on along the minus strand of BPLQ01010611.1, from coordinate 212,860 downwards.
CATGGTGCATAATACATGGTGCAAATTTGTATAATTAATGCATGGTGTATATTGATAAAAACAAAAAAGACTTTTGTAATTTTCTGTAAAGCGTATAATTAAAAAAATTATACATATTTATGTGCTGAAATTTAATCACATTTGCAGCAATAATAAGGCTGAAAATACAAAAATGGATATATATTTGTAAAAAATAATGAAAAATTAAGTAAATAACTAAGTAAACTCATATAATACTCTATTTACCTTCTAATATAACTTGTACAGTGTTTTTGTCTTGGCCGTAAGAATTACTAACAACACATGTGTAATTACCGATATCTGTCGCTTCAATTTTACCAATTGAGAGATGTGAGCTACTTCCAACAGTTGTAACTTTATATTTCATATGCGTTGTAATTTCTCTATCATTGTAAAGCCACTTATAAACCATAGGAAAGCTTCCTTTCTTAACTGTACAAAGGATGTCTGTTATATCTCCTAAAGCCAGATTTGGAGGAATCAATAAGTTATTCAAAACAGGAGCGTTTTCACTTCCTATACCTGGAAAAAATAAATTAAGAATATAAAAATTTATTTTATCTAAATATATTTGCAACTCAGAAATCATGCTAATAAAATTTCAGAAATACTTTATTATATGAGAAAACGAAGAATTCAGTTTGTTAAGATGAGAACTGATTTTCATATATGAATAATATTATAATAAATTTACTAATGTAGGGGCTTGGATTGTTTTGAAAACTGCCATATATTGCTTTACATTTAAGAAGCTTCAACTACATAGTTTAATATAAAATAAATTAAATAAAATTGTAATTTGATCAAATTAAAAATGTAATATTTTTCTTTCACGTTAGTTTGTATTGTTCATGTGTTTCGTTGTATTGTTCATCTATTTCGTTTGTATTGCTCATGTATTTTCAAGTACTAATTTTTTTGTATTGTATAATAATAATTGAAAGAGATAAATACGTCATTCAAATTAAAAAAAAAAAGATTTATCATACATGAAACTATGTTGTCAAAAGAAACTAAATGATCTCAAAGTGTAATTAAAATGATTTAATTTCATTAAATTACAAAAAATTAACTAACACATGCATACAACGTGTTAATATTAGAGTCATAAATTTAATATAGTGGTAAGATATTTTACTTTTTTGGCATCTATTTCGTTTATTTTGTTCATAAATTGATAATCTTATAATTTATTAATTCATAAATGTAAAAATTAAATTCAAAATATAATGATAAAATTTCAAATTCCGAAAAGCATTGCATTTATATTATAATAAATTTCAAAGTAGGAGTAACTATTCGTTACGATTATACAAAATCATATTATTTAAACTGACGCTATTAATTAAATTGAATATTTTTTTAAAAAAATGAGAAGCACAGATAATTCAATTTAAAGAATTAAAATTAAAAATGAAAAATGTTTAAAATAAAATAATTCAAGTTTTAAATAAAATAATTTGAATAAATTACGTTTCATCTAAATATTATGATATGTACATATATAAAGTAATTATATCCATAATATATCTTAATATTATCAAAGTTAGTTTCATTAATATATTTACCCATTAGTTCCTTAATTATATAATTCACATATTTATCCATTAATTTTATTATGAATGAGATTAATTTATTCAGATTATTTTAGGCATTAAATATGAATATTAATTTTTCTTCTTATTTTTTAAGAAACTAATAAATAGGACTAAGTAGAGTTATTTTTCAGATATTTGAAATAATAAACTGTCTCTATTTCTATTGTTAACAAACAAGGTTATTTAAAAATTAAAAAAAAAAAATTTTACAAATAACAATTTTCTTATAATAAAGAACACAGTAAATTAAACATAAAGATTTTATTTCTAATAAATCGAAATAAGTCAAATTTAACTTACCCAAGTGTATCATGGAAGACAACAGAAAAATCCACACGACTGTATGCATGTCTTCACTGCTGAAACACTGTATTATTTCATTAAAAAGACTTTTAACTTCAAAAGAATTTGTTAATGTATTATCGATAGTATGTTTTGAAGAATTATTTTGAATTAATATAAGGATCTAGAAGAATTTAAGCATGAAAACATCGAAATTTGATCTCAGTTGTTATAAAAATGGATAGAAGCTTGAGTCGTCTAATGTTGTTTAGGTCCGAAACGGTACGGTAGCGCCACATAACGATAAAATTTGCAAACAACAAATAATTTTTTAAAAATAATGTTATTAATTTTTATATAGAAAATAACGAGTTTTGCTTTCTATGCAGCATAAAATATATATAAAATATAAAATTTTTCAAAATATGTTTGAAAGTTTAAAAAATATGTTTAAAGGGCACAATATAAGTACAGTTGCAAATTGATTATACAATTGATGTAAAGACACTATGCATTTGTGACAACAAGAGATTTCCTTAAAAATATTTTTAATGAATGATGAAATAAAAGAAAACACAAGTATTGAAAATAAGGTATTTTACTTATAAAGAGAAATTGAAGATGTTAGGAAAATAATTTAAAAATATTTGCAAATGTGTTGCGAAAATAAATTTTTAATTGCTTTATGTAATAGTCAATATTTACAGAAGAAGGAACATGTTAATTAGAATTATAAATTACGATTTGTTATAATACTGCCATACTCCTATTTAAATCGCATGAATATTCGTATAATGAGATGAAATACAAAAGTATCAGAAAAACATTGTAACTGCATATGATAATTGCGATTTTAATATCAATTGATAAATAACAAACATTTTAAAAATAATTAATATAATAATTTTTATAGCAGATATTAAAATTTACACACATCAGAACGACACGAAAGCATCAGATATATGAAAGTATCATATGAAAAACGAAATACGAATATATCAGATAAACTTTATAAAGTATTTAAGTATACATAATAAACTGAAGTTTTTGCATCATTTGTTAAAAATTTTTTTTTAAATAATAAATATAATAATTATTTTGTAGTAGTATTAAAATTTAAACACGGAAATATCAGATAAACTTTGTAAGCATTTAACTACACATAATAAATTGAAGTTTTAGCGTCATTTGTTAAATAACAAATATTTTTAAAATAATAAATGTAGTAACTGTTTTATTGTAGATATTAAAGTTACACACACAGAACAAGAAATGGAATTATTTATTTTTTGTAAAATGTAAATTACAAAAAAAGTAAAAAAAAAAATATATATATGTATAATAGACATTTGAAATGAAAAGGAAGATCTCATCATAAGCTATTAATTTTTTCATTATAAGTTACCTTCTGTAACTTATAAGATTACTTTCTGTAACTTAGAAATTCTGATAATCAAAATTTTTCAGATATTATAAAACTTGTTTTCATGACAAAGTAGAATAAAATTAAAAAATAAATTAAACGCTTTATCATTTGAAGATTCAAAATTTTAGAATAGAAATGTTTCGATATTTAATAAATTATTTCTTAATGAGAAAAAAAGACAATATCAAATTCATCAAATATCAAGTACATACAAAAACGAATTGCAGTATTAGACGAATTAATTCTTAATGAATTTCCGTTAAAACATTGATTGAATAATATGATTTCTTACAGCTTTAAAATAAAATATAATCAAAATATTAATAAACATATACATTAAGCATATACATTAATATTTACACTTTGCAGAATATCTGCATCACAATTCATATTAATTATTAATACTTAATGGGACGATAATGATGCTAATAACATGTAGTGAAAAATTGATAAATGTTGACACAGTAAAGTGAGTGTTATTTCAATTTATTATCATGTTTATAATACAAAATAGATTTTTTTGATTTAGTATATTAATCTACTAAATTACTTAGTATATTTAAATAAAATATGTGATTTATATAAGAAAAAACGAGAATAAATATACATTTAAAAAAAGTTAATTTCATTGGTTTTTAATTTGAAAATATGAAAAACAAATTTCATTTTAAATAATAAATAATATATAATAATAAAATTATTGCAAATTAAATTACCAATATTATCTTTAAATGTAAAGGAAATGTCGAAAAGTAAATGTACTAAATTGCTTTTTTCGTTGCATTTTTTTTAAGGGAAATTTATATTATATATTATAACATTTTTAAAATCGTTGTTCAAACATAATATATTATAAATTATTCGTAACATAAGTTTTGAAAATGCATTTGCAATAGAATATATATATTGTCATATTAATACAAACATATCTTACCATCAATTACTAAACTGATAGTTTTTTCATCCTTTGAATATGCATTTTTCACAATGCACGTGTAGTTACCTATATCAGTTGCATGTATTCTACCAATAATTAACGCGAACCACTTCCAATGCTTGAAATTTTATATTTTCGTGACCTGAGACATCCACTGCGTTTTTGAGCCAAGTAAATGTGACTGGAGTACTTCCACGCTTTATCGAACAAGAAATCTCAGTGATGTCGTTCACAGCAAGATTAGGAGGTATTAATAATGGGTTTAGAACAAGGGCTTCACTGGCTTCAACTGCAACATAAAGAAATTGAAAAGTTAATACATCATGCCTAATTGAAATTATACAACAGAAATAAAATATTTCAAAATAAATTATAATTCTACTTAAAATTAATTTACAAAAATAACATATAAGTGATTACAATGCTAAAATATTTAATGGGTTTAAAACAAGTGCTTGATTTGGTTTCAACATAAAGAAATTGAAAAGTTAATGCATCTTGTTTAATTGAAATTGTAAAAGAAATAAAATATTTCTCAATTGCTACTAAAATTAATTTATAAAAAATAATATATAAATGATTACAAAGCCGAAATATATAATGGGTTTAGAAAAAATGCTTCACTGGTTTAACTACAACATAAAAATATTGAAAAATTAATGCATCATGCCTTATTGAAATTGCAAAATAAATTACAATTGCTACTTAAAATTAATTTACAGAAAATAATATATAAATGATTAGAATGCCAAAATATTTAATGGGCTTATAACAACTGCTTGACTAGATACAACAACAACATAAAGAAATTGAAAAGTTAATGCATCATGCCTAATTGAAATTGTAACAGAAATAAAATATTTCAAAATAAATTTCAATTTTTACTAAAATTAGTTTACAAAAAACAATGTACAAATGATTACAAATTATTACGCTAAAATATTAAATGGGTTTAGAAGAATTGCTTGATTGGCTTCAACAACAACATAAAGAAATTGAAAAGTTAATGCATCATGTCTAATTGAAATTGTAACAGAAATAAAATATTTCAAAATAAATTACAATTTCTAAAATTAATTATTGAATAGCATTGATTATTAATTTTTGAAAAATTATTTTACAAAAAATAATATATAAATGATTATAACTCCGAAATATTTAATGGGTTTAAAACAAATGTTTCACTGGTTTTAACTACAACGTAAAGAAATTGAAAAGTTAATGCCTCATGCCTAATTGAAATTATAACAGAAATAAAATCTCTCAAAATAAATTATAATTGCTGCAATTAATTATTGAAAAGTATTAATTATAAATTATTAAAAAATTAATTTACAAAAAAAAAAAAAAAAAAATCTAGATATAAATGATTAAAACGGTGAAATATTTAATGGATTTAAAAAGTGCTTCACTGGTTTCAACAACATGAAAAAATTGAAAGGTTTATGCATCATGGCTAAATTGAAATTATAACAGAAATAAAATATTTCAAATCTGCTATTAAAATTAATTTTACAAAAAAATTATATAATTGATTACAATGCCGAAATATTAAAATAAATATTTTTACTCGTTTACCCAGAATGTTAAATGAAGTTTTTTAAAAATGGTTTACAAAAGCGAAGTTTATATTTTTAAAATTTATACTTATATAAAAATATATTCAAACAATTTTCTCCTTTCTGAAATTATTTTAATTAATTAAATGAATTGCACAATCACTGTAATATTCATGCACACACCTTGAAATTAATTAATGCCAATACTACTAATTTTAGTTTATGATAACATCATAAAATCATAAATATGAAGTTTCTTTTTATATATGTAACGTTCCATTGTAATTTAATACAGATAATACATTTTTGAACAATAACAATTTAATAATTAGAATTTTAATTTGCAGAAACTTTGTATATAATAATATATAATTTAGTTACTTAACATAATTACTTTTACATATTATTATATTATATTATATACTTTTATTTATTACATATAGGAGATATATCTCCTATACTTTTACATATAGGAGATAGTATATTATAGGAGACATGTAATGAAAATGACTAAAGCTCATTGAAAAGGAGCGTCTATTTAGAGTGAAGACGTTATTTTTGATACCTTATAACAATAACTATCATATTGCTGTATTAAAATAATAATTAATTGCTAATAATAATATAAATTTTTTTACAAAATATCACTTCAATAATATTCATGCCAAAACAATATATTTTCATGCAATATTTCATATATTGTTTACCTTCCTTCCATTTTGTTAAATGAATGATCAAGAGACATAAAAGTCCTTCCCAGAACATTTCAATATGTTTTACCTAGTATGAGAAAATGTACAAACATTGAATGAAGGAACAATAAATTTGTCTTACGATATTAATAAGTAAATAAAAATGTTTTACCTTGATTCTAGTGTTGAATTTTCCCACTGAATTCACATCAAAATTGAGTGTTTACTGTGAAACTTTCTGGATTTTCGACTAGTACCAGTAGCGCCACATAACGTTTTATTTTGAAACTTTTTGATTATGAATAAGAAAAAATATAAAAATTTGACACATTTATATATTTTTATTTATTTTCTATGAATAATAATTTAAAATGGATTTTCATCGTAGCACTAATGTATAAAAGTATAAGTTTCACAAAATATTAATGATTTTTGAGTTATTTTAAATAAATATTAGTTAATTCGAAGAAAGTTAGTTATGGTTAGTAATAGTTATTATACAAATCTTTTTAATTAAATTAAAAAATATAGAAAATCAAATTACTTTAAACGGCAAAATATTTTATTCAAATTTTATGCATGTATACATGAATAGTTTAATTTTGTAAAACAATGCTAGGTTTTAGTAGACTAAATGTTGAAATAAAATGAAGTTTAAAATGTAGCATAAGAATGATAGTAAAAGATAATTTCACATGTAAATTTTATCTGAATAATGCAACTTGCTTTTTTTAAAAGCAGAATTTAGGAAATAAATAAGAAATTGTGTAAATTAATTCATTTCCGTCAATGCCTACAGAAATGAGGAAGGATTTATTGCAAGCAGACATAAAGGATTTTTAGAGTATAGTAGAAAAAATATACATAATATATAATTGCAACAATAATATACATAATATATAATTGCAACAATAATATACTTAATATATAATTACAACAATAATATACGTAATATATAATTGCAACAATAATATACATATAATAACAAAATATACATTTAAAAAGTAATCTTTTATGGCTATAAAAATTGAAGTAATAAGATCACTTTGTGTATTAATAAAATGTAGATCAAAACAAAAGGCAAATACAAAAATAAACAAACAACGAATAGTATGCTATGTACAAATTTATTTGATGCATGTAATGAATTCATTAGTAAAAAAAAACCACATAAAATAATGAATAGGAATAAAAACAAATCTTTTCCAAATATCAATTTTAATGCCTTTGAATAATAAAAAAAATATTTTTCTAAACTTTATTTTGAAGTAAACTTCCTGTTGCATAAGTTAAAAAAAATAATATTTATATTTTCAAAATTTATGACTGCTATTTATGCATGAAAATTGAATTACTCGATTTAAAATACTGCTAATGTACTTACATTTGCATTGTATAAAAAACGTATGATACATTGATATATATTTATATTTGATACGCATAAAAACATAGTTAAACACATTATAACATAGTTAAAACATAATGGAAAAAAATTTCACAAGAGATGCATATTTTGCATTAGATTTAGTGCTATTTGGATGATTTTATGAAGTTTGCTGTAATAAATCGAACTAATAATTATGCATATAATAAACAGTCCCACATATTTTGACAATAAACGAATATATAATATGAATTAAAAATAACACGTATATCATAATATTTGTAGCACATAAATTACATAAATGTGAAATCAGTAGATGTCTGTATAAGATACATGAATGTAGATATAAAACAAAAATTTTTTGTATTGCTAAGAATACGAATATGTATTTCATAAATTTGTGTTATTTTTAACAGATTAACAGACATGTAGAAATGATCAAAAATATTTATTTATTAGATTACTGAATGAATAACAAAAATATTTTAAATTGTTTTATACATAATTATCAATCAAAACAACATAAAGCAAAGAACCAATTTTATTTTTATTATTCTCAATAATTAGTCAGATTAGGAAGTTTGTATTTTAATTAAGCTAGTTAAGCGTCTCGCATTAATATGTAGTATATAATTACTATACTTTGAATATAAAGCAATAAATATGTAATAAATTTGAATTTTAAAAGGAGGTTCGTTAAATACACTTTGGTCCATATAATTAGAATAGTATAATAGCTAGAAATAAAATAACTACTTATAGAAATGTTTTACATATTACCTTCAATAACAACGCTTTCTGTCTTACTATCATGTCCAAAAGCATTTATTGCTTTGCAAGTATAATTGCCAATATCTGAAGCTTGGATTTCTCCAAGGTACAGATGGGAACTTGTTTTGCTGTTTGTAATCCTGTATTTATGATGTGAATGAATTTCTGTGCCATCATGTAACCATTTGAAAGTGATTGGCAAGCTTCCTCTTTTCATGGTGCAAAAAAGTTCTGTGATATCCCCCAATGCAAGATTCGGAGGAGTAACCAAAGGATTTAAGACTGGTGGATCATCAGCTGTTTCACCTTAAAAAACATAGTTACATTTATAAAAAGTAAAAATAGTGCAAAAAATTTACCAGATGAATTACTTTTTAATTGAAGTAACAATTATAAATGCTTCATTTACTGTGAATTTTAAAAATAAAATACTTTATTTACTGTAAATTTTAAAAATAAAATACTTCATTTACTGTAAATTTTAAAAATAAAATACTTCCTTTACTGTGAATTTAAAATTACCAATAAATTTTCTTTAACAGAGATTGGCTAGTTAAGTACTTAATTTTTCAAATAATTTTTGTTAAAAGTATTATTGGCCATAAAATAAAAAAAATATGTGCTGATGTTTTATGCTATGGAGATTTTGAGAATCGATTTTCAACTTAAATTAAAATTAAAATAATTTTTAATATGATAGAAACCCAGCGATGTTTAAAATTTATATCATGTAAATAGAAAAGAATTTTGATTTTTGTGTTTCTTTTAATGTTTGATTAGCAAATAAAGAGCTTTATTAGAAGTTAATTATTATAATTGTTTTATCTATAAACGTTTTGAACATTTTAAATAATAACTATTTTAATCTTCATTTTTTGAAAAATTCAATCTATCAACGAGAAAAATAAGTGAATTAATTATTTTATATAATGCTAAATATAATATCATTATTTATAAAATGAGACTTATACGTAGACTGATACAGATATTATATTGATTTAACATTTTTGACTGAAAAAAAAGTAATCTTTTCGTATTTAATTTTTTTAATAATATAATAAAAAATATTTATAGGATGATTACAATAGTTAACTACTACTGAACAAAGAATTTTGCATCTTAGAAAAATATTGCATCTATACCTGGTAAATTTAAATATTGATAATCAGCAATAATTAGTCTTTATTGCATCTATAGATTCAGTTAATATGGTTTTGGTCAGATCTCAGCATATATAATTTTCTGCTTCAAGTTAATATTTAGCATATCATTTTCAAGAAAAAAATTACTCATTAATTAATTAATGAAAGTGTTTTTCACTTTTACTGATAGGTAAATAGTATATAATAAAGGTTCAACAATAATATGTATACATTGAAGAATGTTTTTGATATTAAAAGGTACAATACAGGAATATAAGTATCAACTTACCAATATGAAATCCGGCAAAGATGATCAAAAATGAGTATTTTAGTAAATACATCTTCTTTAATCGCTTTCCTTCAAAATGACTGGGGTAAATCAGGTTTATAATCAATTATATATGATCGTTACTAAAGTCTCCTGTAAATACTGCTACACTGTAGAGCACTTTTATGATAAATAACGCTATACAACGCTTGAAGAGTGACGTAGAATTGATAGCAACGGAAATCATGACAGTGGCGCCACATAACGTTAAAAGAAGAATTTATCAAAAATAACTCATAATTATATTAAAGATATTTAAAACAAATCACATGACAATAATAAATTGAACAAATATTTTTCAGTATCTTTCCCTCAAAGGATTTAATGTCTTTTGATTTATATTTAGCAGTATTGTAAACATGACATAATTGTTGATTGAACATACAACACATATTGAAGAAAAAACGCTGTTTTTTTACATTTGTCTAGATTTAATGCAAGAAAAACAATGCATAATAATATATTTTGAGATACACAATTTTGTATTTCTAGACTTTACGAACTTATTCAGTTGTATTATTAGTCAACAGAAATAATTATTCAAACATTTATGCAATAATTTTATAATGAATTGAATACTTGCAAATATCAAAAATATGGCAAAAAAATAAAATAATAATTAATAAATAATACAATTGTCTTTAATTTATATCATCACATTCAGAATTTGTATTTTTGAGGGAATAACTACAAGAAAATTATTTGTGTTATAACAATTTTGAAACACAACAATGTAATATAAATATTCACACATAAAAAAATGTATATTCACTAACTCATTATCATTAATCAACAGAAATATTTGTTAAGATATTTATGTAATAATTGTATGATGAATTGAATACTTTCGTATATCAAAGTATGGAAAGAAATTAAAATAATAAATATTATAATTGTCTTTAATTTATGTCAAGATACATTATGAATTTGTATTTTTGAGTCAATAACTACAAGTAAATTATTTGTGCAATAAAAATTTTGAAACACATGTAAATAAATATTGTAAACATTCACGAAAAAAAATATTTGCTTAAAAATGTTTGAAAATTTAAAATTGTTTTCCTGCATTTTTGTAACACAAAGACACTTTTCAGTACAATATATAATTACTTTATTAAGGATGAAATAAAAATTCACCGATTTTACTATATAAATATTTTGTTTTATCTGTGCTATTGAATTAAAAACAAAGTAAATATTTAAAAGTATATAAAATAAAAGTTTAAGAGAGGTTCATAATTTGCATAAAATTCAAGAGAAGCAAAAACCAAATATCCCAATTCATATGTGTTAATATACATTAAAAAAACTTTCTAGGGATTAAAAACCTCTATATGTTTGTTTTAATTATTTGTTTTATTATTATTTAACTATCCTCAATTGTTTTTAATTATTTGTGAGCAGTTTTCAGTAGTAAAAAATAAATATAAATCAGTTAAATGAAAATACTTCGCAGATAATAATGTATACAATAATCATACAATTATATAAAAAATATAAACAATAATTTAAAACGAACTGTATTTACCTTCTATAATCACACTTTCTGTTTTACTATCTTCTCCATATGTATTAGACGCCTTACATGTATAATTACCGATATCGGAAGCTGTAACTTCTCCAATTAAAAATTGGGAACTTATTTTAGAACTCGATATTTTGTATTTATGATAATCAGATACAATCTGGTGGTTTTGATACCACGTGAATGAAATAGGCAAGCTTCCTCTTTTTACAGTGCAAGTGAGTTCTGTCATATCTCCAACAGCTAAATTTGGTGGTATAAACATAGGATTCAGAACTGGAGCTTCTCCTTCTCCAAAAGCTGGAAGAGAAATATTTATAAAATCTTTAACAAATTTGAATTTTAAATTTCAATAAATAAAAAAGCCCTATGAGTAATAAGAAGGTTTTTATAACAGTATATTAATTACATGAAAATATTGTTTGTTTATATTTTTTCAAGAAGCAATCATTTAAATGGATTAAAATAAAAGAAATTTAAGTGGAATTTTTTAAACGTTTTGAGCAGAAAGCATAATTAAATGTGATTGTTACGTTACTGAAAATTTTGATGTTAATTACTTTAAAGTATTGCTTTAAAATTTATAAAACTTAATATCAAGAATACTATAAGTATACAGAGAATCTATGTTACTATAAATTCTCACTACAAATTTGAATTTTAAATTTCAATAAATAAATAAGCACTATGAGTAATAAGCAGATTTTTATAACAGTATGCTAATTGCTTGAAAACATTGTTTGTTTATAATTTTTTCAAGTATTCACTTAAATGGATTAAAATTAAAAAAATATATAAGTTACATTTTTTTTGTAAATCGTTTTGAGCAGAAAGCATAAAATAAACTATGATTGCTACATTACTGAAAATTTTGATATTAATTACTTTTAAAATTTTTTTGTAATGAATTTAACGTAGTATAAAGTATTGCTTTAAAATTTATAAAATTTAACATCAAGAATACCAACATATAAACACTATAAGAATACAGAGAAAAGATCTTATTATAAATTCAATTCTCATTACAAATTTGAATTTTAAATTTCATTTAACGAAGAAGCACTACGAATAATAAGCAAGTATTTATGACAATATGTTCAATAAATGAAGACATCGTTTTTTTCTAGAAATTATTTAAATAGATTTAAAAAAAAATATATATAAGTTGAATTTTTTTTTTGTAAATCGTTTTGGGCAGAAAATATAAATTAAAATATAATCATATTTTAATCATAACTGAAAATTTTGATGTTAATTACTCTTAAAATCTTGTTGTAACGAATTTAAGTTTGAATTATATAAAGCAGTATAAAGTATTGCTTTAAAATTTATAAAACTTAACATCAAGAATACCAACACATAAACACTATAAGTATAGAGAAACGATCTTACTATGAATTCTCACTATAAAAAGTTTTTTAGAAATTCTTGTATAAGGCAGCATATTCAATTCTTTTCAAAACCGATTGATCAAAAGTATATAATAAACAAAAATGAATAAAAAGAGATTAAATAATTATTATTTTAAGTGAAATATTCCATCAAATTTTTTCCGTCATAAGCTTTTGCATAGATAGAAATAATTATACTTTAAAACTATTACAATATAAGTAATTTTAAAAATTACAAAAACCAAATAGTAATTATTATTATGAAAAAGGCTTAAATACTATACTAAAAATGTAATTCAACAATATTATTGAATAGCAATGTTCAAAATTTTGTAAAAAGGGCATTAGGATAATATGTAAGACTGCATGCTAAAATAATAAAAAATGAAAAACACTTACTTCTTCTGAAAAGTATTGCAATATAAATAATCTTGATGAGAGCGTTGATGCACTTTTTGGAAATGACCAACATACTGAAAGAAACTATTTAGTAAAGTAATGTATTGAACATTTGATGCTTAAAAACGGAAATAATTTTCTATGTTCAAAAGTCCATTGAGATACAGAGTTTCATTAATTCGCTCTCTTTTAGATGTTAATCTACAGCCTTTTAAAGTGAAGTAAACAACATTAAACATAGATGTGTATAAGCTTTTGTTAGATTTTACAGATTGCAGCGCCACATGTCGATGGAGTTTGAAAGGAAATAAAAACACAAAAATTATTATTCGCTGCTTTGATTTTATATAAATATTAATTCGTTTATCTTAGAAAATTGTACAATTTCAATAAGAGTATATCTATATTTATTATAAAGTAGAGTAAATATTATAAAACACAATTAAATGTACATAATAACATATGTAATATTTCACGACTTATTTCCTTCAAACTTTTATATAATTTGAATGTATTGCCTAGAAAAATTATCCAAGGTAAAAAAATGAAAAATTTTTGTTAACAATTGAAAATATTTTATAACAACATATATAGCAAGTATGTATATAATTTCATTGTATAACAAGTACATATAGTATTTTTTACTCTTGTTTCATATATAACAAGTAAAAAATGAATTCAGAGCCAAATATAACATAAATTAATAAATTCAGATAACTTTATTTTATGTACATGCAGCTTAATAAAGTAATTCAAATATCATCTCAATTGAATTTTTTTCCAAAATATTGTCAAACAGTATTTTGTTGTCAAATAATAATACAACTATAATAACAGCAGTTATCGTGGAGGAAATTATTGACAAAGGTAATAAGTGATTGATTGCAAATTAAATAAGTAAACTAATACATCAATTTGATTTATCAGTTAGACTCACCATCAATAATAACTTGAAGGGTACCTTTATCGTCTCCAAATCTGTTACTAACAACGCATGTATAATTACCAATATCGGTAGCTTGAATTTTACCAATTGAAAAATGAGTGCTCATTTTATTTACAGCTATCTTGCTTTTTAATTTTTGTGTGACATCAACTTCATTATGAAGCCATTTAAAGGTAAGTGGTAAGCTTCCTCTTTTTAATGTACAGAGTAATTCGATGTTATCCCCAAGAGAAAGATTTGGAGGAATAAGAAGAGGATTTAACACTGGTTCTTCAGCCATTCCATCTAAAGAAATAAAATGATAATTTGAACAAAGGCGTTTGATAATTTTTTTCACAACAATCTTATTTACTATATCAAACTATATATACTATCTTTAATAAAGTTCATAACATATAATTTTTTATTATATCAAACTATGTATAGTGTCATTAATAAAGACTATGATTCATAACTCATTATACTATTCATTCATAACATAATTTTTTTATACATAATGTTTTAAAATTAAAAAATAAGATGTCAGTAAAATACTATTTATTACATTACATGTTATTATTCGATTTATAATAATATAAATTTTAAACTAATTAAAATATTTATACTTTTTTTGAAAATCTTAAAAATATAAAAAAATAAAAAAAAAATTAACAGTGGTATACATTTATCTTTTTGTCAATCTAAAAAGACATAAAAGTGTAATATAATAAATTTAAAAAGAGAAAATACAAATTAAATAATTTGGATTCAATTACTTTTTTTTTAAACTTCGTTTTGTTTTAAAAACACCTTTTAGGATATTCTTGTGTCATATGCAATCCGTATAATTAGACAAGCATTTAACGAAATTTATATTTTCCAATTTATTTCCTTATATTTTTAATATTGATGTATTTAAAATTGATATATTAGTAAATGAATCTGTTATGAGATATACGAATAAATATTTTTTTTTCTACAGTTTTGTTGAAAATATCTTTTAAAAGTAATAAAGCTTTTTAAATGACAATTAAGGAATTTTCACAAGAAATGTAAGCTAAAACATTCATGAATTCTCATCTGCATGGCATGTTAAGAAAATATAATTTTTAAACTTTAAAATCTTGTACTTCAAAAATTTGTATTACATGCAAAATTAATTTCGATAATCATAAAATTAAATTGTAAAGAGTTTCTTAGCAATAAAAATCAACTATATATATATATATATATTTACTTGTAAAGTGTGTTCATAACAATAATTCAAATTTTCAATTTGTTTGTAACATAGTTAATCAGCTTTATTACTTGAAAACAATGTTTTACTAGAAGCTGTTTATTCTGCAATAAGCCTATAATTACTAAGAAACAACATTTACAGACAGCATAAAAACGTATATGAGCGTATATATAACAGTTACAGGGTTTCATAAATTACAACAAACAGCTTTTAATTTCGTTAATCTATTACATTAAAGAAATAAAAGTAAACAAACGATAGATTTAATAATCCAGTCTTGATATTATAAAATTTAAGTATTATTAGATTTAAAAAGACACCATTCAAAGACAATCTTAATAACATTAATTACTTGAGTATTAAAAATGCTAAGTTTTCAAAAATGGTATAAATAATAACATACTTTTTATACTAATAGCAAAACAGACAATGAAGAAATGAGTGACGCCAAGGCTCATAAGCTTTTTCACATTATTCAGTAATTTCCTGAAAAATTAAAATATAATGTTTTGTGAATTTATTTTTAATAAACTAATAACATAAGGATTTGTTAGTACTGAAAAATGTAACTCACCTCATTCTTAGTAAGATAGAAATACAAAATGTCCAACCATTTTACGAAATTGGTGAATATTTGGTAATGAAGATTGTAGCGCCACACAACGTTCAAATTTGTAATTAAAAATTTAACTATAATATCAAAAGGTATAAATCCTATAAGATATATATAAATAAAATAATTTTTGTAAATTAAAACTTTATTTTACGATTTATAAGTGAAATAAAATTTATAGTACAGATAATTTTTATCATATATGCATACTTTTCTTTATTCATATTTGTAGATATACTTCTTAATTTTACATATCAGTGTTGATTATTTTCTTGATAATTTATGTATTTTTTATTTTGACACAGCATGTTCAATATTTGTAAATGTATATACTTAATATCAGTTGTAAATACATATACTTAATATCAATGTTTTTGTTCTCGATATAATTATAAGACAATTAAAATTAGGTTCGTCGTTGATTGATCATAAGAATGACTCAAACTACTGGTAATCACGCAAATGCTCGTTCCAATTTAGATCAATTAAAACAACTGTGGTAAACGAGAAGACAAAAGATGCAATAATATGAAATATTTAGACTTTGAATCATGAAGGGATTTAGAGTAACGTTTTATTTATTTGAACAGAAAATACCATATTTTTAAAAACTAATGTCACAAAAAGGATTACAAATGTAATACAGAAATGTATATTAACAAAAATACAAATTAAAAACAAACAAATATTAATTCTTTATGCTTAAATACAAATGTTCTCAGTAATATAAGTATATGTTTAATATTATAAACTAAGCAATACAAAAAAGCCCAATTTTTAAGTCTTCAAGAATTGCTAAAGTTTTGAAACACTTAAATATTAGCAATACATCAGTGTGAACATGTTTTGGTGTGAAATAAACGAAATATAAGAAAAAGTACAGCAACATGAGCAATGTGATGTTGACATAATAATAAAAGAATGTGCACATTATATGATAATACAGAAAGCAAGAAGTCTAATGTTTTGAATGAAATCTCATTCCAAGATACTAATATAAATTGATGAAAATAAATTATCTTTACCAAAAATAATGTTAATACTAACCTTCAATGATAAGAACAACAGTATTGCTGTCTTGACCGTACCTATTTTTGGCAATACAAGTATAGTTTCCTATGTCATCAGGTTGTATTTTACCAATGGAAAGATGAGAACTACTTTCAGAACTGGTTATTTTGTATTTCTGGACAGATGTGACCTTTTTATCATTATGAAACCATTCTATTTGCACTGGATAACTACCACGTTTGACAATACAGAATATTTCTATATTATCACCAATTGCAAGGTTTGGAGGCACGTACATTGGATTCAAAACTGGAGGTTCTTCAGCAAAACCTACACAGGAAAATGTATAATGTGAAATTGGGTTTTACATTTTAAATAAAATTATTGTAATTTAAGAAATAAAAAATATCTACGAAAGGAACATTAAAAGGTTATTCTAAAATGAAATAAACTGAAGTTTAAAATGTTAAAAGATGCAAAACAAATTTTTCCTTTAAACAAACAAACAAATAAAATTGCAGTTTAAAAATGTTTTCATAAAACAAAAATTTCAAATATTCCTTTTTAATTCATATATTTAAAAATGGTTTAAATAGTTTTGCTTACATTTTAACTAAATATTACATAAACATAAAACTATTTTGAATACATATATTTTTCTGTTAAAGTATTTAATATTTAAGAATTACAATTTTCAATTAAACAAAATGCATACAAACATTTCTTAATTTCCTCAACTTAAATTCAAATTTTTAATAGTTTTTATGCAGCTACTAAAAATCAGATTTTGTTTCATGAGTTTGAGTATTATAAAACAATGCCTGATTCTCTTAAATTTTGTTAAATTGAAAATGATTGTTATGCAATTTGAATTGCTGGGCATTTAAAATTACTTTAAATTTAAAATGTTATTTGAATTCTTATTTTTTAATAATACATTTTAGATGAGACTTATTTATAAACAAAGAAAATACAAATTTTATATTGATGTGAAAACATTTAAGGCCGACTTTGAATTTTTTGTTAAAATCCTTAAACTGTTTTAAAACAGTTATAATTATGTAAAATATCTTTGATAAATATGATAATAACTAAAAAAAAGCATAAATAACATTTATCATGTAGAATATATAAAATAGAAATAATATGCATTAATTCTTTTATTATTTATATTAAAATACCAGTAAGAAGTTACTGCTATGGAAATACTATCATTGTAATACAACAAACATAAAGATTATCACGCAAGTATCATAAAATGCATCGGTTTTAAATTCATATAAAATTTTGAAGTTATATTATTATATACAAAACTCAGATGAACAATTCTTAAGCTTTTGAAAGGCAAAGAATTTTTTCACAAGCAAAACCTAGAGTAAACACTTACCTAAATTGCTTTGCCATAGTATACCATAAAGGATACTGAACAAGAGATACTCTATCTTCATGTGTGTTTAGTTTGTAGCTTAGGATAAAGCTGTGAGAAACTTTTGTTCCTGAAACAGAGTAAACTTTAAGAGGATAAACTGAAAATTATTTTTCATGAGGAAAAGGTATTAAATATTCAAAAGAAATCATCACACACCTTCAGTTAACTTCTGCTTCAAAAGAACGCTTTTAATATGAATGATACCAGGACAGTATACGAACTGATTGTAGCGCCACATTACGTGAATTAGATGAAACAAAATTTTCTTTGGTGTTATATAAACAAAATATATTGTTATGAAAATAAACAATCAAGAATTTATGTAACATTTCCAGTATTTTTATTCAATATAATATTTTTTAATAATGTTACTGTCATTTTAGAAAGTTTGCAATAAAAGTAATTTTTTGACATATTTTAAGTATTGAATGTGTACAATCAGAAGCAAGCAAAGATTAAACAACATGAAGAAATTACAAAACAGTTATATTTAACATTTTATTTCCATTATCAATAATCTGATTTTATATTACATTCATAAACAGAAAAACAATTATCATTATTAGATAGAAGTTTGTTAAACATTAAAACTACTATATAGCGAGAAGATATGTTGCAAAAGATTTCGTCATTTGATTCATTTTATAGAAAGTACTACAAAACATAAAAATTTGAAAAGTATATGAAGTTAAAATTTTTAAATCAACAGAATCTTTCTTAAAAAGAAGAATCTAGATTTCATACAATAAACGAGCTATTTTAGAGACTGTTTTAAATTTTCTCTTTGATGATTCTCTACAAAATGAATAGTTTTTTTTACATAAATATTTTAGACAGTAAAATAAGATGCGTAAACTTGTCCAATTTAAATCTAAAAAATATTGATAAAATAGTATTTCATGGGAATTTACGTGTATTGCGTGCATTAATGTATTATGTGTTTTAATTTCATGGGAATTTCATAAGTGTAAACTTGTCCATTTTTAATCTAAAAATATTAAAAAACAGTATTTCATGGGAATTTACCTTCAATGAGTACTTGAACACTAGCTCTATCTTCACCCATTCTGTTATTAACAACGCACGTGTAATTACCTATGTCTGTAGCTTGAATTTTACCAATTAACAAGCTGGTGCTCATTTTGCTTGTGGTGATATCGTTTTTCTTAGTTTCAGTCACATCCCTTCCATTGTGAAGCCACTTAAACGTAAGAGGAAGACTACCTCTTTTCAGACTACAAAATAACTCCGTATTGTCTCCAATAGAAAGATTTGGAGGAATGTGTAGTGGAATTAACAAAGGCGTTTCCGCTGATACTTCTAGAAAAAAATGATAAATTAAAAAAATCTGGAAATAAAATTAAAATTTTTTTATTAAAACAGATGCAATTAATAAAATATAATGACTCATAAAAAAGTTGTAGGCTTTTATAAGATTAATATGTATTAAAAATTTCAAAAAATTTTATTTTAATGTAACTGTAAAAGATATTTGCAAAAATTAATCTTCATTATTATCATTAAAAATTCTGATCGTTTTTTAATATTTTAAATAAGTAAGCAACTAATCTTACAAAAATTCATGCAAATTGTTGTACTGCTTTTAAACGTGCTAACTTAAAATATATTAAATAATATCGCAAAGATAATGCAACATAAAACAAATTAGATAGAATGACATTATATAAAGCAATAGGCATTATATAAAGCAGCAATAAATAGGCAGCAGCAGTAAGAATAGGCATTATATAAAGCAATAAAAAAATATTAATATTCAATAATTAAAATTGCTAAAACAACAGCATTGTGTTTTTTTTGCAATATTTACATGGAATTTTCCAATTTAGGTTAAGGCGTTTTGTAAGAAAGAAACTGAATTTTCACATATAAATTTAAGTTATATTAAAAAGATCTTTCTTTATTAAAGTTTTAAAATAAAGAGTGATAGTAAATTTTCTCTATTTAACATGAAATATTTTCTCTCTCTTTTGTTTTAGTTACATAAACTAGTTAGTATTTTTACAATGTGATTAACCATAGAATTATAAAATAATAAAAAAAAAAATCTAAATAATGAATGAAAATCAAACTAAATGCTGATAAAGTTACAAAGCATACCAGTAAATAAAGTTAAAATATCCATAACATTAATAATTCAGCATGATACTGCTATTTTTGTTACTACAGAATTAAATATGTATGCAGTGAAAAGAGTTTAAATATGAACTCCCGATAAATAAAACAAATGATTTTATGAGTTAGTGAAAGAAAAACATTATAGGAAAACACTGTATTAATAATCGAATTTTTCGCATATAACTTCCATTTATAAAATATTTTTTGAAAAGATTATTCATAATGATACAGATTTAGAAAATTAAAAATAACTCAGCATATTTTAAGCACTGGTTATATTTTAAAAATATATTATTATATATACTGAAATAATAAAAAAATGCTTTACTCAGATTTAAAAACTGAACAACAACCCATGCAAAATCTTTTAAATTATAAAACAGAGCTTAATAAGTATCAAACAAATGTAATTAAATTTAGATAAAAATATAATAAAATTAGAAATAACACCTACCTTTCTCATTTAGAAAAAGAACAGTTAGAATAATAAAAGTGACGCCATTCCTCATTTGCCTTTTGTTATTATTACACATATTCCTAAAATATAATATTGAAAAGTTTACACACCTTTTATTATTATTATTAAAAACACATATTAAATAAGAAGTGTTTAACTTACCTTTTTATAAGTGACATGTTAATCGAAGTATATCTTTACAGTTTATGGTAGGAAAACACCAGTTTCTGAATAAGGAAACAGCACTTCAGGAAGACTACAGCGCCACATAACGTTTTGTTTTGTAGTTAAAAATTAATATTAAAAATATACAGTCTAAAATAATACAGGGGATACAAGTTTATTTAGATTTATTTAGAAATACTCCTTTTTTTCCAGTTAGACATCATACACAAATATGTTGTTTTTCCTGCATGACACAAGTTTAAGGTAAAGTATGAATTTATTACGCCATGAACATTCATTCTAGTGGATTCTGCGCGTTTTTAAAACCAATAGAAATTTTTAAATGTACAGATGTATAAATATGCATAATATTTAGTATTAACAGTTTTTGTTGTTTTTTTATCATCAGAAATTTCAATGCAACGATTTAAATAAATTAGTTTGCGTAAGCATGGATAAAAAAATCATTTATATATTTTCAATTTATACCAAACCTGTTGAAATAATTATAAAAATTGATTAAGTATGCAATAAATTAGAATGTCTGGTATTGATTTAAGACATTTTTCTGCGATAAAAATTATATAGTATTACCATTTAAACAAACAGCTATGGTTTATTTTGATTTACAATCAAATATCAAATCTTTGTCTCTAGTCTAATATGTGCTTCTTAGTAAAAACAATTCATAACATTTTAATCAGAAAAATACATGTTATCAGAAAACATGTTCTTGAATATAAATATATAATATATTAAAATCAATGTATAACATATTGATATAAATATATAACATTAAATAACAGCTACTGTACACAAATTATGAACAGATTAGTATATCTAATGATTATAAAAATATTGGAAAGATATTTTCATTGTATCAAAACTGGCTATAAATATTGCACAACTTGTTATATCTGAATTTAATATTGCTATTAAAACACTCCACATTCAATAATTTAGGATTTGTATTAAAATAGGCATAAACATATACATATAGTTTGCTTACAAGAAATACATTAATTGACAACACCAAAATCTGAAATACACTGTCAAGAATGAAAAATAGAATATGCAAACTAATTTTGATTTGATTTATACTGTAATATCATAACATTTATTATTTTTATGAATTATATATGAAAACGTATTAAAGTTTACACCATGAAATAATCGAATGCAAATATTCATTTTATTGAAAACCAATATTTTCTTAAATTGCTTCACATAGTTAGTCTACAGAAAAATTATAAAACTAATATAATCATTGGAATAATCATATTTTTAAATAAGATTTCCAATGCTCCAGCATATTAAATAAAATGTCACACAAAAATATACAAAAAATATTCTAAAATTTCATTCTATTTTTTTATTAACGCCAATTTCAAAGCAGGATATAATCTCTAAATAAAAAATAAAAGTATAACTATGTAAATATAAGCAAATGTATATTTTATCACCAAAAACTCGTATCAAGGACAGATGTTTAAAATATTTATAATCATAATTCGCAATATATGTACATTTATTTATGTGAAGAGTTGTAAAATATACTTTTTTATTTATCATTTCTTTATTTAAATTTTTTTTAGAATGATTATATTTATTTATAAATCTTTTATAAGAAATTGTAAAAGAATTATTTACACTGGAAAAAACACATTTTATTACTTTAGAAATGATAGAAACTGAAATAATTTTCAATAATAGATATAATTTATCAATGTAATGCCTAATAAATTCCACTAAGAGCTTCTAATGAAATATTTTAGTACCATTAACTGTTTAAAGCTCAAAAATAAATAGAAATGCAAAAAAGGAGAAAAATAAATTTTGATTAATATTTTCAACGTCACTTTCAGATAACAATAATAAAGACAAATGGAACAGAAATATAAATACCTCTTTTTTAGAATGAACCAAATATAGTTTAAAGAGATATAACAAGAAAATGTGATTTTCATTCTTAAAATCAAATAGTATTTGAATCTATCTAATTACTTTGTAACGTTGGTCTTTTAATCTATACTACTAGTTTTATTTCTCGTATTCTAGATATTGTATAAACTATATTGAAATGAACAAATTTATTTCATGAATAAATCTGTTCATTCGTTCATAAATATGAAATTTGTGACTATGAATTTACAACAATATACTTTCTGTAATATGTCAAAAACGAAATATTTTGCTGATATGTACATTGAAATTTGGGACTATGAATTTATAATAATATAATTTCTATAAAGTGTCAAAAATGAAATATTTTGCCGATATGTACTATAAATTTATAGCAAATTCAAAAATACATGCAATACACTTTCAATGCAATATACTTTCAAATGCAGCAATATACATGTCTAAAATGAAATATTTTGCAGATATGTACATTTAAATTTGTAACCATGAATTTTTAGTAATATACTTTCTGTAATATGTCAAAAATGAAACATTTGCAGATATGTACAATGAAATTTGTGATTATGAATTTATAGCAATATACTTTCTGTAACATATCAAAAATGAAACATTTTGACGATATGTACATTGAAATTTATGATCATGAATTTATAGCAATATACTTTCTTTAACATGTATACACTGAACTGAAAAAAATATATCAAAACTGAAATATTTTACCGATGTGTACATTGAAAATTGGGACTATGAATTTACAGCAATATACTTTCTGTAAGATGTCAAAAATGAAATAGCTTGCCGATATGTTTATTTAATTTTTTTTCAGTAAACATGGCAGTATTGTTTTACTTGACCCTCCATTATTATTATTTGACCATCCGTTTAGGACATTATATTTAAAGCAAAATTAAGCGATTGCAATACACATAAATCATAATAGGTATTGCAATAACTTCTCAAAAAAATAATATAAAAAATCCCACACATATAATAATTAGCTTACCTTCAATAACAACACTTTCAGTTTTACTATCATATCCATAAGCGTTTATTGCTTTGCAAGTGTAATTACCAATATCTGAAGCTTGGATTTCTCCAAGCAATAAATGGGAACTTGTCTTAATGTTTGATATTTTAAACTTATGATGAGAACGAATTTCTTCACCGTTATGAAACCATTTAAAAGTAACAGGGAATGTTCCTCGTTTTATAGTGCAGGAAAGTTCAGTGATATCCCCCAATGCAAGATTTGGGGGTGCAAGTAAAGGATTCAAAACTGGCTTATCTTCTGCAGCTTCACCTTAAATAAAGAAATTTATTATAATTTAATAACATTAAAAATTAATCTTTTAAAATTAATTAAATTTTTAATAGTACAATTTATTTAAATTTTTTTCATTTAAAAATTCTTACTAATAGAAAAAATTAAATTGTTTTTATTTGGTCATATATGTAGAACAATTTTAAATATAAAGCTTAAACATTTCAATCTATAATTTCTGTAAATCAGAAAATATTTTACAAATGTTTTTAAATAATTAAAAAAACCAAACATTCAATGAAAAATTATTAATTATATATGATATGATTATTTATAGCAATTTATTTTTAAAACAATATGTTTTTCAAAAAATTTATTAGAAATGAATTAACCATCTTTCCTCAAATTTACAAGGTATAATTTAGAGAAAGAAATTCTAAAGATTATAATGGTTATTTCGTAAATTATGAGCTGTAATCCTATAAAACTAAATCATACCCTATAAAACCAAGAGTAAATACAGAAGATCGTTAAGAAAGAATAAATTCTTATTAAATTTTTCTGAAATAGTTTCATTTCCTATAATAACATTCTTAAAATGTTACTGTTGGTAATATTTCTATTGTTAAAAATTTCTATTATTTACATATTTTTACATTATCCTACTACAACAGAGAATATTTATGATCATTAACATAATTATGATTATTAGAGAATAATTATGATTATTATAAATAGCTGTTGATAAGTAAAACAAATTGTTATAAAAAGCATAAACATAGTTTGGATAAAATGCTTGAAATATAATCACATATGTATTGTGATCTAAACAGCAGCTCATAATTTACGAAATATCCTTTATAATCTATAGAATTTCGTGTTCAAAATTATACCTTGTATATATTGTCAAAGGTGGTTAATTATTTTCTAATTGATTTTTCACATGAGGTATTTTCTGTTTATTTTATCCTGTTTATTTTCATTCGTTTAAAAGTACTTAGATTTTATAAAATGCATTATTTTCAGTTATTTTTTTATTATTTTTAAATAAAATATTAACGCATTATAGTTAAAAGAAATTTTTTTATAAGAATTATATTTAAAAAAAATTCATTGAATGTATTTGTAATAGTTAATTAATTTACAGGGTTGAAACCACTACTTGTATACGATGAAAATTGGAACTGTATAACTAGCATCCACATACTTATTAAGCCTTCATCATAACTATCATAGATATTTATTAACTATCATAGATTCATAAATTTTCACATTACAGATGTGGTAATACTTATTAAATAAATAAATATATTTTTAAAATTTCAGTAAAAATTTCAGCGTATAAATATAATACCAATCTATTTCATTTTGGTAAACAAAATTCAATCATATTTAAGTTAAAGTATACAAAATGGACTTACTTATACGTGTAGCAATGAAAATCAGCAATATTGTGAATTCCAAACAGAAATTAGCCATTATCACTTTACAACTTGTAGTGAAACAACTTCAAGTTATTATTCTATATATCTGTAGGTAGATATTCAGAATTTTCAGTAGAGAGCAATCTATTTAAGCAAATGTATTGTCTGTTTGCAAAATGTGACGCTTATAACTGATGTTCTTCCAGCATATCTACATGAAAACCATGACAGTGGCGCCACACAACGTTAAAAGAAGTATTTACAAAAATATAAAAAAAATATTTAAATACATAGCATAGTAAAAATCTAAAGATGTGATACATAAAAAGTAAAATAGTTATACTTTTAATTATTTATTTTTAAATCTTCACGTATTAAATACTTCAATGAATGTGTTCACAAACTTAATTGTTACAATATATACTGTTATGCATTGTAATATTTCACATTGGAGTTGATACTTCCTCATACTCATGCTATTATCACATCATTACTCACATCTTTATTCATATCATTGCCGTATTAATCCAAACTCAGATCAACTAATTAGCTTTTAAAAATTAGATAATAATACTAAGAAATAAATATTGGATAAAGTTCTAAGCATCATGTGATTCAATATATTTAATAAGAACAAATACATTTAAAAAATGTCAATTGAGTAGATACACATTTAAAAACTATAGGATTGTGGGATAAATTATCTTTTTTTACTGAAATTATTACAAAAAATTCTAATATTTCTATTACAATGAAATTAATGTAAGATCCTATTAAAATATATTATTATATTTCAATTTCATTGAAAAATATGTATTACTTTTATTGCAAAATAGAGTAAAAAAAAAGACAGTTTTAAATACAATAATTATCGTCTAAAGCACTACAAGAAATATAGCTAAAATCTTTCTCAGTGGTAAATTAACTGATAATTGATTAATTGATTAGTAGATACTTTTAACTGAATTGTATCATACCCATATATATTAAAGGATTTATAAAGGCAATATTTTTAGCCAAAAACAAAAGCATAACAATTATAAAATGCTGTAAAATATGAACTTTAAATAGTGTTTTTATTGTAGAAATGAAATAAATTTAGTTTTTAATAAAGACATGTAATTAAGAAGTTAAATATGTATTTCAATCCAATTTTTAAGGACATTTCTAGATAAAAATACAAATTAACATACAAATTAAATCTTTTTTTTATTTTACGTAATCTTTACTAGAATAAGTTAAATATTGAATTATCTTCAAAATATGAAAGTGGTTGAATTATAAGCATTGAGATTTGTTTATTTTTAAATATCCATTGAGTTACAAATGTCAAATTTATAAATACAAAAATAGATAGAAGCATATAACATATATTATAATGCTATTTTAGACCTCGTAACGTAAGTTTTAATTTTTCGAATTCAATACTAAAAATACTGTAAATTTTATAGTTTTTCTTATGTTTCGTATCATATAATAAAAACACTGTAAAATACTGTAAATCAATAATAAAAATACTGTAAAATACTATAAATAAATGTTAAAAATATGACAAACTGTATAGTTTTTATATAATATATATATATATACATATAATGGAAATATTGTAAAACACTATAAATCAACAATAAAAATATCGTAAACTTTTGTTACCTTTAAAATAAAAATTTTGTTTTTGTGACGTTTAAACTTTAAAATACAGTAAACTTAGTTTTTATGTTTCGCATCATATAATAAAAATACTCTAAAACACTGCAATTCAATGATAAAAATACTGTAAAATACTATAAATTACTAATAAAAATACCATAAACTTTATTGTTTTTCTTGTTTTGTATCATATAATAAAAATACTGTGGACTTTATAGTTCTTATGGTGTTTCTTATGATATAATAATTTAAACGCATATAACATACATTGATACAATACCTAATATATTTAAGAAAAAAAAGTGAACAATAATAAATATTTATAAATAACAGAAATGAATAACCAATTTATGAATAATAAAGAATAAGTACTAAAGATGGCTTATAGATTATAAAGATGTTTTTAAAATATGATATAGCGATAGGTGATAAAGAAGATTCACCTTCAATAACTACGCTTTCAGTTTTGCTATCCTCTCCATACACGTTGGATGCTTTACAAGTGTAGTTACCAATATCAGATGCAGAAATCTTTCCGATATGAAAATGAGAACCTATTTGTGAACTTGAAACTTTGTATTTTTGATGATTCTGTATAAGTTTGCTGTTATGGTACCATTCAAATTTAATTGGTAAACTTCCTCTTTTGAGGGTGCAAGACATTTCTGTCATGTCTCCAATGGCTAAGTTTGGTGGAATAAAAATTGGACTCAACACAGGAGCTTCTTCCAATCCAGACACTAAGAAAAATATTGACTGTAAGTATTAAAAATAAATTTATAATTAATTAAATTAGTAAATTCATAATATAATAATAATTAATAATAAATTTATAATAGCTAGATGATAAACTAAAAAGAAGATAAAAACAAATAAAATTTTAGTGCCATACATAGTTAATTCATTTTAAATAACAGTGTAATTATAAATAAAATCAATTTAAAAAAAAATTCAGCTTTTCTGCCAGTTAAAATATTTAAGAAAATTTAAATATAATTAAAGAAATAACATATTAAAATGTTTACAAATGTTACTTAAAGAAAAATGTATTAAAATAAAAATTTAAATTTAAAGTTAAAATTTTTACTTCATATATAATTTAGATAATAGTAATAAATAATAAATATAATAATGAGTAATATATAATAAAAATATAATTAAGAAAAACATTTACAATGCACATTTGCACAGCAGCAACAAAAAAGAGATATATTTAAATGAAAAATATGCAGTTATCATGTGATTACGTATAAAATATGTAATTCACATAAACAAATATTTTACTAAATTAGAGATTTCAAAAAGAAATTTTACTCCGATATGCTAATGAAATGTAAAACAGCAATAAAACACAATTTTCCATAATCCAATACTATTTTTTAAGTTTAATGCATGCAATTTTTTAATAACGGAAAAATACAAAATGTTTTGAAAACTTCAAAAGTTATTTACAGTGTTTTTGCTACTTAATTTAATAATATAATTAGTCATATTCTAAAATTATATTGGTAATGCATAAAAAACTTCTTTTTCAGGAGTAATTTTAAATGAATATAAAGTCTTTAAATACCGTTCATAAATATCAATTTATAATAGTTTTTAAAAATAATTATTTTGCAGTTATCTATTATTATAAAAAGGAAATAAATTTTAAATTGTTAACTTGATAATTAAATGGCATATAATTAAAAGTATTACATATATCCAGAGAAAAAAAAACGAAATCGTAATAATAATAAAAATAACTACACAAATTTAAAGAGTTTTGAAATAATGCGATTGAATTTTAAATAGTATTCATGGTCAACTATTGTTTTCAAATCAAAGCTTAAATAAGTAATTTATTACTTGTCATCTCCATGAATTTTAAGCTATATTGTAAAGCATATTGTAAGCTATTTTGTATTAAGTATCAACGAGAAATTTTTTGCATAAATAGAATTCAATATAAATTCTCAGATAAAAAAAACTTATGTTTAGAGAGATAAGAAATTTTATTATTTATAAACTGATAATAACCAAGCATTGTATATAACAACTTACCTATCTGTAGAAATAACATGAAGCACAGCATTGTCACATTCATTGCACTGAAAATATCCAATAATTTCTGCAGCAAAAACATGCTAGGCTTTTTCCTCTATAAGATATTTTCTGAAGAAATGTGGTAAAAATGTTTGTCAAAGATTGTAATAACATACACGGTTATATATAATGTAAAAGGTATTGCTTATTAAGCAACAAAATTAGGCCTTGAAATCTTTGCAAACAAAGTGCACTGAAAAAAGCTTTTCATGATAACTGGAAAGCAGCGCCACATATCGAGCAATAATGAAATGAAATAAATGAACAGATAGGTTTTACTGGCTTAAAATAATATTAAGTGAATTACGAATTCAATTATGGTAATAAATATATAATGAAAATATAATTGTAATGAACACATAATATATAATGAAAATATAATTGTAAGAAATATTGTAATTGAAAATATATTTTGCAGGAGTATTTAAAAACCTAAATAATAATGCACATTCTCAGAATGAGACATGAGATATATAGTTAGAATAAGAAATATACTTTAGTGTAAGGATTTTTATTACAATTTTTGTGAATTAAAATATAAAACGCTTAAGAATCTTTAAAAACCAGTTGCTTAAAAGTAAATACAAGCACCGTACAATTGATAGAAGAACAAAATAAATATTATAGAACTGTTATGTATCGAAGCATATGAACTATATAAATATAAAATTTCTTTTATTGTAATGTACACATATAAAAATAAAAATAAATATTGAAATTTATTTTTTCAACACCAGCATGGAATGATCACTTTCGTGGAATGAAAGTATTTGAACTTTATTATAAATCAGAATACGTTAGAAACAATCGGTTAGTACATAAACAAGCACATATAAAGAATTTTTTGCAGAATTAAGCTAGCTGATTATATAGAACAATAATCCATCAGAGAAACTATATTTTCAGCCCCATGTATTTATAGGCTCATCCATGTAATATAAAATGTAATAAACATACAAAACAATGCTATACTCAGTTAAGAAGTTAAGAAGTTAAGATACTTTTTTACCGGAAATAATCAATGCTTAATCATCTAAGATACGTTTTTACCGAAAATAATCAATGATTAATCAGTTAAGATATTTTTTACCGAAAATAATCAATGATTAATCAGTTAAGATACTTTTTTTTACCAAAAATAATCAATTATTATCAGTTTTTTTTACCGAAAATATTTAGTGATTAATGGAAAAGGGGCCCATACCCTCAATGAGTACGTTGGCTGTTTTTCTGTCTTCTCCATATAAATTGGTAGCTTTACAAGTGTAATTCCCAATATCAGAAGCAGTGACTTTTCCTATCAAAAACAGTGAGCTTATTTGAGTGTTCGAGAGTTTGTACTTCTGATGATCTGCTATGAGTTTGTCATTGTGGAACCATTCGAACGAAATTGGAAGGCTTCCTCTTTTGACAGAGCACGACAGTTCAGTCATATCCCCTAATGCTAAATTAGGCGGAATGACCATTGGATTGAGAATTGGAGCATCCTCTTTTCCATATACTAGAGAGAAAAAAATAATAATATCAGAACTTCCAAATGCAGGAAAATATATTTTAAAGAGTATCACAGAAAAAAAGTTTTACAGTTAATTTTGGAAGATATTTGAGATAGATACCTTAACTTATTATTAATAAATATTGCTAAAATCTTTAATACTGGAACATAATCAGTTAGGGGTGAAATTATTATCTAATATCAAAATAATTAAATTCTACATGCATAATTTAAATAGACTTTATTATTAAACTATTTAAAATTATATGATGTATTAGGTTTAACTATTAATACAATAAACATTACAAAATTTATAAATAACTTGTTAGTTTTATTATCCCCGTCAAAGTGATTTTTTTATGTAACTTCATGCAAAATAAAATGTCTAATTGATTTTTATACAATTTCTTTCAAGGTTAAATTTCTGTGTAATTATTTCTATATCTGTTTAAAAAATATTTTTTAGTTTATAAATTTTTTTCTAATAAACGATTCATTGGTCATATTTTAATAAAATAAAACCAATAAGAAATTTTTATAGAGAGTAAAAAATATTTAAATATGTAATATAATACGTAGTTTAAAAACAGAAGTGTAATTTGCATGTTATAGGTTAAACTTTATTAATTAAGACTGTAAATTTAAATAAATATTAAAGATTTCCCAAAATAACATTACCTCCAAAACGATTTAATTTTCATTGTCTTTATTTTTATTAATTTTTATTGTCTTTTATTTATGAAATATTTAAATTTTATAAAGGAAAGTTTAAAAATAATTTTGGAATGCAAGACATTGCACGAACAAATTAGTTAAAAAAGTGGAAAATACAATCAAATAATGTGCGTAAACTTCAGCCTATTCTGTCATATATTTTACTAAAACTGACTACTTTTGACAAATCATTCATATTTAAACACTGACATAGTGTTAATAAATTGAATTACTCATTAGCTAAAATGTTTCAAATACTTTTTAAAGATAATAAAGAAATTTAGGAAGACTAATAAAGATAAAGAAACAACTTTTATGGATAAAACTAAATTTAGAATTCAAAATATTTTTCCAAATTCTGAAGTACAATGAAAAAATTCATTACTAAGAATAACTATAATAATTTTATTGATTTTTTTAAATTTATAAATACCATTTAAAAAATTTAACACAAAATAGAAATAAAACAAAATATTGCAAATATCTTTTTTTTTATTTAAAGCAAAATATTATCTTTGAAACAAACATTAAAGATTATTATTATTTTTCTATTATTAAAATCTATTACTGCGATTTATATACTTAAATCTACTGTAAAGCTTGTATTAAATTTTGTATTATTCAATATTAGTTAGAAATATAAAATCAAACTGGCATTATAAGAAATTCATTATGCAAAAATACAAGAACAAGGGCACTTAAAATAATAAATAGCATAAATTTAAATATAAAAAAATGTGATGCTTACCTATTTGGAACAACATCAGTGACAAAATTAGAGTCTTCCATCCAGGCCTTTTAAAACTAACTGTTGTAAAATGCATTTCAATATCTTCTTTTAAAAACAGTACAATCGGGAATGACAGAATTACATATAAGAAGTTATGCTAAATTCAGGAATACAGATAGTTAATACAATACTTTTTTGTGACTAGTTGTCAAATACATAGGTTGAAACAAACAAAGTGAACGCTCAGTATACGAACAGCAGCGCCACATGTCGTCAAATTTTGGTAATAAAATATTTTTTATTTAAAGTAAAGACAATTAATTTAATTACTGCACATTTTGCTTGCAGTAATATGACTTAAAACAAAAATTGATTCAGTATTTTTTTTTAAATTGAAAATTAACAGATATCAGGAAAACTGTTTGGAGTTACAAAATTTTCACTAGTAAAACTGCAATGATATTAGTTTATATTAAATATAACAGACCATGTAAATCGTTTCATTCTGTTAAAAAATTTAAAATATTTGAAAGTAATTTATACTTTAACTTTCATTCTATTCCTTTCTATAAGATAATATATGAACAGCTGTAAGTAATGTCAGGACGAAAAATAAGAAAAGCGTGAAGTAAGAAAAGTCTGAAATATCAAAATTCAAAATAATTTTATTTTTATGTTTGTTACTTATAAATATATCATTTTTGCAAGAATAATATATGATAGTAATGAAATGCATTCGATATAGAAACAGTTTCATTTTTAACATGTTTGTAAGCTTTATATTGACGATGGTATTTATTTACAATTGTCTATTTAGTATAAAATCATAGCAAACAGATTTTTGTGTTTCAATATATTTTTCTAAAGCGTAAAATCAAAATAGAATACAGACACAATATAAATTTCATATGTATAAATATAAATTTCCATAACATAATATAATTTAAATTATATGTATTTCATAGTTATAGAACATGTGCTATAAATTTAATTTACTCATGCTTTAAAATTTATTTTACTTTTGCTTTGATTTATCAGAATTTTTGGCGAATTTTTCCCTTGGATTTTTCGCCAAGTTCCTTTAAATCAAACAAAATAGCAGCTGTAATTACAGCAGCTGCGGTTTTTGCGATCCCATTTGGCGCGGAAAAGAGACTTGGTGAAATCGGAACGCTTAAGTGCAGAATCACCACAAAACTTATAAATACAATAGAGAAAGGAATATAACAAAATTTAATAACTCTACAACTTTATAAATAAACAATTGTTCAAATACTACCAGAAGCACTAGCAAATTCAAACAGAGAACTGATATTTAAATTAATTTTTATACACATAACTACTTAGACATTATTTTGAGGATGTTGAAGCAATAATTTATTTATATTTTAAAAGTAAGACAATTTAAAATAAACTACATAACATGTATTTGTCAATCTTTATATTTAGCAACACATGTTTCATGCTAGCTTTAAAACCCATATGAATAAAATTCCGAGGAAATTAGAATTTATTTTACATAAAAGTTTTTGAAATGAAAGTTTCTCGTGTTGCGTGGGAAAATTAATGTATTTTAAATAATAATTTATACTCTTCTTTTTCATTTTATAGCTTTAGAGATTTCCCGGACCTTTAACCAGGACAACATAATGTTCATACATGATAATACATTTTTTTTTGTTGCAAAAATGAAACTTTGAAAGTTTCATTAAAATAGGTAATTTCAAACAAAAACCCATCAGAACATGAAATTAATATTAATAATTTTATGATATGAAACTTACTTTTGGAAATATACTTGTAAGAAAATGAGTGATTATAAAAGCAACATCAGATAATGGTAAAATTACATTTGTAGAATTGAATATTAGAGAAATTCATTAAAAGTGACATTGCAAAAAATATAAATAGAAAATATTTGTTGTAATTGAAACAACATATAATTAGTTGTTAAGTTAAATTTAAATAGCATGAACAGATGCATCAAAAAGAAGTTATTTTAAAAGAATTAGAAAAAAATCACACAGAACAATATTTATGAGAGCTTACCATCAATGAGAACTTGGACACTAGCTCTATCTTCACCCATTCTGTTAGATACAATGCATGTGTAATTACCTATATCTGTGCTTTGAATTGTACCAATCGACAGAAGCGTACTCTTTTTACTCATGACGATATCGTCTTTCTTCTTTTGAGTTACATCTATTCCATTGTGGAACCATTTAAATGTTAGAGGCACACTTCCTCTTTTTAAATTACAAAGCAATTCTGTGTTGTCTCCAAGAGAGAGATTTGGAGGAATGTGAAGTGGGTTTAAAACAGGTGCTTCAGCTATTGCTTCTAAAACATAAAAGGTATATGAGATATATGTATTCATAGTGGCATTTATTTAAAGTAAAAATATATTACATTAAATTTTACGCCTTTATATTTTAGATTAAACGGAATTTTTTTAAAATTCCAATATCAAAGATTGTTCGTTAAATAAAATATACAGCCTTGGTTAAATGTTGGAAACCTCATTTAAAAATTATAATATTTTGAATCAGCTTCGAAATAAATTAATAAACAGTGACATTCTGCATTACTCCCCACTTCTCAGATAGATTGTTCTTAAAAGAGTGTTTGGATATAATTGAACATTGACGTAATTTTAGTTTTATAAGACTCCATACCCTTTTGATTTTACTGAAGTCTGGAAATTATAGCGAACAGTACAAAATACTAATGTTGTTATCATGAATCCAATTAATTAAAGTTCGTATTACCCAACATATTACAACATACTTTTAAAATTAAAGGTAATCTATGATGGTAATATACATTTAATGTATGATGGTATCATACATTAAAAAATTCATAATTACAGTTTTAATAATATCTTCAAGTACCCCTGACTGTTCATTAAACGCACGTATATAAAGATTTCTCTTGCACCATTTCCTATCATATAATTCTAAACCACTTTTCTTACTTTTTTGGCTTTTCCTTTTTGCTTACTTTTGAAAATTACATATTATGAACTATTTAATTCTCTAGTTGTGTCAAACATTTAAAAGTGCAAATGTACTAATGTAAGAAAATTACTGAAAATGTACTAAATACACTGAAGTTTTGTTTCTCGGCATCATAATTTTGCAAAACCCAATAAAAACAAAGTTCACCTGAGAATCTGATATATCAGAAAATAAAATTTTTGGAACATTATAAAGTATTTGTGATCTTTTCTTTTAATTTTAAATGGTTTTTTTTTTTCGAAGGGAACCATAGCATTTTCGATCATTGTCCTTTAATACAAGCTTTTGTAGGTCTCCTTTTATTGTTCTTCACTAATTAGACATCCAATTTTCCATAAATAATTAAAATTTTAACTGATGTGAAGTTTTTTTTTAGATTTCTCATTGCTTTTCAAACTTCAATAATAGTGATTGTGTTTTGAAACTTGTTTTTGTTCAATCCTTTATTTTTATTCGTGTAAGAATTTGTCTTTTGAAACTCTTTCAAGCCACTTTGTGTATCCCCAGATAAACATTTAATTTTTTCCTGAAACTTATTCTTAATTTTGATCATGCAAAAAAAAGTACTTTTAACAACTACTAAGTTCTTGAAATTTTTCAAACAAAAACTTCAATTTCTAAAATAATATAGTATTTAGCATATTGAAATAATAGTTTTACTATTGGAAATTGAACTGAATCTATATAGTATACTGAAAAAATAAACAAACAAAAATAACTTAATTTGCTTTAATTTCTTTGGAAAATAGTAAAAAAGTAAATAAATAAAGATTTAAATTATCTATAGAAAATTTCTTATATTTTTTTAGCAGATGATTGAACATTTTATTTATTCTAAAATTGTCTCCGAAATATTTTTATATATTTTAAAGAATATATTTGCCTCATTCTTTTGTCCAAATTAATACAAAATGGTTTAAATATATGCAATTAAATAGGATAAAAGATGAGACTTTATTATTAGTGTCTTTTTGTATAAAATTAAAAAAAAAAAAGTTAAAATATCAATTCAGTTTGTTTACAAATTAAAATAATAATGATTAAAAAAAAAAAAAAAAAAAAAAAAAAAAAAAAACGCGTTTCTTATTAGCAAATTTATGTCTTATTTATTTATGCATGCTATAATTTTTTTCTTTCAAATATACAATTTTTTATATTAAATAATTATAGTATTAT
Source organism: Caerostris darwini (assembly GCA_021605075.1). Lineage (NCBI taxonomy): Eukaryota > Metazoa > Arthropoda > Arachnida > Araneae > Araneidae > Caerostris > Caerostris darwini. Next base: position 175,951 of record BPLQ01010611.1, on the reverse strand, counting down.
AATACATCAATGTAAAACTGAAATTTAAATTCCGACATGAATATCATATATATATATATATATATAAGTTTATATTAAAACACTGAAGATACTCAAAGAGAATAACGTCTAACAAATTAATTTTAAAATAATATGATACGTCGATGAAATTCAATAAACTATTTAAAATAACTACTATCAGGAATATCGAAAGTTGAAATAAAAAACACGTAAGGGTAATTTTAAATAACAAAGTTATCAACAAAGCTTATTTACTTATTTGGATATTGTTTAATAGCCTTTAATTTTTTGACAGGGTAGAGAAATTCAAAAATTTATATTTTATGGGGCAATTCCAATCTTTTGAAATGTTATTAGAGTCAATCAATATTCATGCGTCAGTATCATATTTGAAAATAACATAAAACAGTGATAGGCTAAAAATCTCCATAGTTTGCTTTTCTGGTATGAATTATATGCTAGCAGAGAAACAACATTTACAGCGAACAGCAATTGGCTATTACAGTGTTTAATTAGCAGTGAAAACACATGATAAATTATATTTATAAATAATTTTGAAACGAGAATAACCATTGTGTAAAAAACCCTAAATAATAAAGCTCTCACCTTTTTTGTTCAGAAAAAAGACTACTAGGATAATATAAGTGACGCTACTATGCTTCAGCTTTTTGCCATTGTCACAAAAGTTCCTAAAACAAGTTTATTAGTTTATTAATATGCAATGGAGTGTTTTATGGTAAATAAAACATGCAATAAATAAATTATTAACTCACCTCATTTCCAACAATGTTATCAGGAAAAATACCAAACAATTTATGGAAGAAGCAAATCGGTTTCAGATTATGAAGACTACAGCGCCACACAACGTCCGCATTTTAAATTAAACGTATAAATCAAAGTTAAACAGTACTGGTAAAAATTGAAATAAATATGGAATAAAATATTACCTTCTATAAGAACGCTAACCATTCCTTGATCACGTCCAAATTTATTTGAAGCTACACACGTGTAGTTTCCAATATCAGAAGCTTGAATTTTTCCAACTGATAAATGGGAACTTGTTTCACTATTGTTAATTTTATACTTTTGTTTCTTTGTCAATTCTATGTCATTATGAAACCATGAAAATGCTACGGGTAAACTACCTCGTTTTATATTACAGTAAATTTCTGTTATATCACCTATAGCAAGATTAGGAGGTACAAACATGGGACTCAATACAGGCGGTCTATGATCATCTGAAAAACAAAAATAAATAAATTCAATTATTTGAAAGTTTCGTGGATATTGATATTATATAATAAGCAAACAAAACTAATACAATATTACTAAAACTGAGTTTAAAACAATATACTGCTCAATATTACTGAAACTGAGTTAAATAATAAACAATAATAATTTCATTAAAATTGAAAAAACACACTTGACAAATAATTATTAAAAATTAAATAATGTCTAATGCTTTTTATAGTGATATTTTAATATTATTAGTTAGTGTAATTAATAATCTTCAATAAATATTTATCATTAATATTTCAGCATTAAATTACTAAATATAATAGCATTTGAAAGTTTATTGAAGATTATTAATAACGCTATAATAATCATAGTTAATAAATACGTTAATAAATAAATATTTTGAATTAAATATTTATGATTTCTGCATGAATTTTTCTACTCAAACGCGGTTTACTAAATAGCAATTAAATGAAAAATGCATATATTTTCAAAATTATGTAAAAAAAATTGTTAGAAAATAATTCTTTAGTTCTCTTAAATGAAAGGGAGTGAATATTTAAATAAAAAAAAATTAGATATTTATTTTCATATAACTTTTATAAAGTAGAATTTACTAATTAAAGAACCTATCAAGTTCAATTAATGATTTTTACAAGGTAATAAATTTATAAACAGGAAAATAATATACGAGGTATAAATATATGAATAATAATGCTCAAAGTCCTTTTTCATAAAGTTAAAAAATAATCAAGATGTAAATTATCCAGAAAGGAAGGATTTCACTTACCGGAAAATACCAACCTTATTTCAGGCAATATACAACAACAAAATAATAAATAACTTGGCTTTATAATGGCTATCATTATCAATGCTTCAGTACAGTAGTTTCACACTTTACATCTGAAATAATTATGGCATATATAAAAATTATACAGTATAAGAAAATATTGAAAGATTAATTTATCTAAAGTATATATTAAAAGGTAAGTATTTTAGTAAAAAGTTAAAAAAAGTTATACCCACCTTTTGAATCTTTAAAATCAGAATCAGAATGTCTGATAGATGTAAACACAACTTGCTTTAACGCGAAAGCTGATCGTTGCGCCTCATAGCGAGAATTTTGGAGATCTAACTTTATTTTGAAGCCTTCTTACTTAGAAAAACAAATATTTAAGATGTGGAACTTTTTTTCAAACTAAACTTTTTTTTTTCAAACTATCAAATTTTAATACTTCAAATTTCATCTATTATTATTTGAAATAAATAGAAATGACACCATATTAATATATATGTCAAGAAATAAAAAATAAAATTGATCAAACATACATTCAATATTTATTCACAAAATTGAAAAAAATATTTTTACTAAATAAACATTCATTTTTAATTCAATTTTATAACAAAATACAAATTAGTAAAAGGACAGAATAATAATAATGAAATATCATATTGAATGGTAACAATAAAATGGTAGAAAATAATCACTGCATAAGAATGACTTCGATTACAAATTCTGATATGTTAAATACAGTAAAATGCGATGAAAAAAAAAATACATTTCAAAAAAGCAGCTTATAATATATACTTAAGAAAATACTTACTTTCTATTACAAGAGTAACAGTATTGCTGTCCTGACCAATACTATTTTTGGCAACGCAAGTATAATTCCCAATATCATCAGGCTGTATTTTGCCAATGGACAGATGAGAGCTGTCCTCATAATTTATTATTTTATTTTTCCGAATATCTGTAATTTTTTCTCCATTTTTCAGCCATTCTATGTTAACAGGATAACTTCCTCGCTTAACAATACATGATAGTTGAATATTGTCACCAATTGCAAGATTGGGAGGTACGTACATCGGATTTAATACTGGTTGTTCATCAGAAAGGCCTGGAATACAAAGATTATTAATAATTCCCTCTCATTCATTATCATTATTATTTATAAAATTAAAATATTCCTTCAAAAGTTTTTTGAAAGATTTTTATCTTTCTACTGTAACGCTTAAATGAATTTTATTGAGCACTCAGGTATTTACTTCAAATGAGAGATTCAAAATATACAGTTACTACCTAGATTTTTCAATACAGTTAATTTATTAATTGTAAAAGGATACATAAGTAGTAACTGAATATATGCAAATAAATAATTAAATTTTATATGAAGATTAGCCTTTTTAGGTTACAATGACGTGGAATTAGGTTACTACATTACACTGAATAATAACAAATTGTTAATTATTTTCAAAATGCTTTTAAATATTTAAAAATTTTTTAATAAAAATATATATTTAATATTATAATTCTAAAAAAATGTTAAAAAAGAAATAATTCATTTTCGTAATTATTGAAATGCAGTTATTCACAAGTAACTGAATTACTTGATTTAAAGAGAAATATTTGCTGTGTTTTAATTTATGTATAACAACTGTATAGTATAATAAATGCATTGTCTTTAAAATAACATTCATTTTGAATCTTTTTTGCAACGAAAAAAAAATTGATGAACAATACTAAGCTTATTTGAATTATAAATTTATATAATCTACAATATATATTATTAAAGCATATATCAAAAACATAAACATAATAGGTATACATAAAATGCATATTTAGATGTTAAAAATATTTTAGTGCATTCATAAATACAAAAGCACATATACATCTAGCTATTGAAAAATATTTATTTTATAAATTTACGAAATGTTAATTCAGAGATTCTATCAAATTCAAATACGTACCTTTATGAATTTGTAAAAGTACACCACATATAATAATAAGTAGCTTATTCTGGAATTTCATATCAATTCAAATGAAATTACAACTAAATATATCCTGAAATAAATTTTGATAGGTTAATTGAAGAAAAACTATAAAAATGTGTAATATAATAAAAATTGCAATATAATCACACATAAAAGAAATATATTCATACTTTTCGCTATGCCTTGGCTTCAAAGCTAGTTTTGATGTTCAAGTTATGCCAAACAAAAGCTCCCAAAGTGATCACAGCGCCACATAACGTGCAATAATAGAAGTAACAATATCATTCGTATTGCAGTGGTTTATTATTCTAGTGTTACAACTGGCGATATGATAAGATATGCATATGTAGCTAGATAAGAGCTGTAAATTAAAAAGTATTAATATATTTTCAGGTGTCTGAAATATTCGTAACGATTATGTTTAATAATAGTTTAAAGACAAATATAATAATGTATCAAATTATTATAGTGAACAACTTCAGTGTTAGAAGTTCAATACTACGACTTTTTAAAATAATATTATAAAAACTAATAATTTCATAAACTTTAAAACTATTAATGTTATGAAATTAAAAATTTAATTAAGTAAAATCTGCCCTCAATTAGAATTGAAGCCATTTTATCTTTTCTATATTTGCTAATAGCCATACAGTATAGTATTCAACAAAATACAATACCATTTGCTGTATTTTGTCGAACTATGTTCATCAGAAGAAGTTTTATATTTTGATTGACAGGTCTTTGCCGTTGAAATTCACTTATTAAGAAGAAAACATCTCAGAAATATCACCAATGGATGAATTTCGTAGTACTACAACTGGATTCTCAGCTGGCTGATTTTTATGGTCATGATCTGAAATTAAAAATATAAATTCAATATTTATTAAAACAAACAACATTGTCAAAATTAAAAAATTTCAAATTAAAGTTTTTTTTACCTATGTTTGCATGTAATTATTAAACATTTAATATTTTTTTTGAAGCACATACAGTCTGAAAAATGTTAACAAGTTTTAAAATCGCTAATAATGCAGTTTAAATTTATATGATATAACACTCTGAAACATTTAATTTATGAAAAGAACACATTTTTATTCTGGAAAAATGTAAAATCTTAAAAAAAAAAAAAAAAAAATCTAACATGATTCGATAATTATGGTTTAATTTTTTAAAACTTTTTTTGTATTAATGTAAAAAACCTTTTTTATTTTATTAATATAAATATTTTATTAATAAAAATATTTTTATAAGCCTTTTTTATTTTATTAATAATTTAGTTTTTTAAAAAGGATTTGAAATTTTAATGTAAAAAACTAATTATATTTAAAAAAAGGTTTTAAACAAAAGTTTAACTACTTACTTTTATTAGCCAAAGCTGCAGTTGTTATCAAAAGGAAAAATATCTATGAAATAAAAAAAAAATGTTATAAAGTAAAATGTAAATTCATGCATTATTTTAATAAAAATTATTGTTCAGAGAGATTTAAAACTTACCGTTAGAGTATTATCTGTTTTACAGGCAACAGTCAAGAAGAATCCTTTTGGGGTGCTTTTAAGAAATTATTAAGCTAGTAGCATTTATCGAAAATGCAGCATTCGCTGAATATGGTAATTTCTATAAAACGATTAACGGATTCATAATATTGTATAGCATTTAAAATAAATAAAAAGTGGGGCTTCGATACTTAAATTAATTTAATAGTTTTAAAACGGAAAAAAGAAAAGATTATTTATTACAAATGGAGAATTAACTACACCTCATGAAATGGTAGGTGAAATTCAACGTAACAGACATTTAATATATGTTTAATTATTAAGTATAGAATTCAATACATATTATTAAGAATATAGATATTTTTAAAAATTATTAAAAATAAATGAACAATCATGCAAATTTAGTTATGTGATTAAGAAAAGTGATTTATTTTCATCTTGAAAAAAAAAAAAAAAAAGCCATCACTTTGAATAAAAATTTAAATATTCTCTATTAATTTATATATTCCACAAAATGTATTACAAAACTAATAAAATAGAATATATATATAAATGTAAGGAGTATTAAAGGAATATTTGAAATATTTTTTATTTGATAAATATCAAAATGATAATTTTGAAAAAAAAATTTTTTAGAGGCTTCTTAGAAAAATGACAGTTCAGTAAAACCCCAAATATGTATTCTAAATAATAATAATAATAATAAAACACCAGTAACATTAACACTTCAGTGCAAATTTATTTTTAAACGTTAGACATATTTCATGTATTATATGATTCAATTCATTTGTAGAAGATTGTTTACTGACGATGGCGTTATTGAAGGCCATTCGATGGTTACCTTTATGATTTACAAGATAATATAAATAAAAAGAAAATATATATATGTAATTCTTTGTCATTAATAATCGATACGTTATGATAATAAAGAAAAATCTGTTATCAAAATGAAAAAACAAACACAAAGGAAAAGTATATAAATTATACTAATGAAAAATACACAATAAATATTTACCAGTAATATAATTATTTGAATGCATGTATAATTAAAAAATAAATTCATAATTTTTACCTTCGATTATAACACTCGCAGTTTTACTATCTTCTCCATATCTGTTACTGACAACACAGGTATAATTTCCAATATCATTAGATTGGATATAGCCGATAGAAAAATGTGAGATTCTTTCATTATTAGTAATTTTTTTCTGTTTTTCCGCTGAAATGACCTGTCCATTATGTAACCAGGAAAACATAACTGGCAAACTGCCTCTCTTGATGGTGCAAACTATCTCAATACTATCTCCTAGTGAAGGATTCGGCGGAACCATTAGAGGATGGAGAGAAGGTTTCTCTTCCGAAGCATGAATATCTAAAGAAAAAATTCAGTTTTAAAAATAATTTGGTTTCATTGGCTACTAACATTTAATTAACATAACATGTATATATATTTCAGCCTAGGTTGAATATAAGTATGCATATATCAATAGCATAGATAATTTTGTTATATTTACTTACCATGGACAACAACAAGAACTATCAAAATTTTCCATTGGTAATAGTATGCTTTTTTCATTATTGCTCCAAACATACTCTTAATGATTTTACAAGTTAATCAAATCAATTAATTTAGATAAAGTATATAACGCTATTTCATTAATAATATCTGATTTTCTGGTTATAAGTAGAGTTTGTTTGATTTGTTATAAATACTGAATGCTGGGACGCTAGCGCCACATAGTGTAGAAATTAGTAAAGCAAAATAAATATTTTTGAAATTATACATATTTTAAATTTGGCCACATTATCTTACAAAAAGAAGACAAAAGCTGCTATATGCAATAGTATAAATAAATTAATGTTTATTTAATTTTATTGCTTGCGAATATGAAATCATTTTATTTCAACTTGTAACTTTTTTGGATATGTAAAAAAAAGTAATGATAATGTTTTTACAACAACATTTAATTAATTTTTTTATTATAGTGTTTTTTTCTCAAGACATGTGCTTGTTATTGACCTTACTGTATTTTTGGAATTTGTTCTAGCATTTGATAATATGGATGTTTTTTAGATATTTGTATCAGATGAATAAATTTAAACTACTAAATAAACTGAAGTGAAAATAAGCATGTGTAGTGATCAATAAGTTAGAAATGGATACAATTGAATTTGCACAAAACCAGAAAATTAAAGATCTTCATTTTTTAAATGTTAACATAACAAAATTGAATTTAAATTTGTTTTATTATTATATTAAACATCAAATATTATTTTTCGAATAACTATAAAAAAATGCTATTAAATAATAGTTACAGTTGAATAGTATATAATAATTTTTAAACGCTATTTTTAAATTTTTTTTATAAATACATCCCACCACTTCTTATACGCAAAACTACATACTTAAATTATGTTTTATAATTATTATTGTGTTTTAAAGTATCTAGGAATAATAAATTTTGCTTTAAAAATTATTTATGGGCTATTAGTATATTTTTTGTTGAATAAGAAAAATAGAACTATTCGAGTGTTCTTCATAAAACTTTTAAATCAGACTTTAAGTCAGGGGTTGATACCTAGTACGAAAAATGAAATATACGTTTCACATAATTATCATTTGTATTCCTCTCTTTAATTATATATTTGAGAAAATTAAATATTATCAAGATAATTTTTATTAACAACTCACTTTTCTTAGAATCCCCAGTTTACAAACAATTTTTTTTAATATAAATTGAAGCCTTTTTTAAAAAATAATTTCTCTTCTACTATCGAAGTTGGAATAAACAGGAATAAAATATTGATATTTTTAACATATAATTATATAATGTCTCCTCAGAAACGCTTAAATAAATAAAAATATTTTGAAATAAGTTTTCATATATGACGTATAAATATTTAAATACTTAACTAGAATATTTTAAAAATTTATTTTAAAATGTCTTTAATTTAAGATTAATTAGATTAATTGATTTTAATTCTTCTAGAATTGATGAAAATTTAAGTTATCTAAGAATATGCAAAAAGCAAAAATGTTTTGAATAATCAAATTTATAAAAAATTTAATAAAAGAATCGACAAATATTTTTTTGCTTTTAAAACCCTTCAAGGAGTTAAAATTTAATTATAAATTTTTAAATAGTTCAAAAATAAACTTTTTCTTTTAGACTTAATTTAAAAAAAGAGATTTTTAGGTTTTGATAGAACTAATCAGAAAATTTTTTAGAATTTTAATCAAAAAAATTAAATTTTACAAAACAGCAAAATTTTATTTTATTTTTTCTTTAATCAATCCTAGTTTCATAATCCTTTTAAAAGTTTTAATTCATTGATTGTAAATTAGAAAAACATATTCAAAGATACAGTCATCTCTCTTTCATAAATACAGAATTCTCCCTTCATATTATTATTTTTATAATTATTAATTCTACTTTTTCTTATTTTTTTGTATAATATTTTTTTAACGATGTAAGTTTATTTAATAAATTCATGTCTCGTTAATCAATTCAAACTAGAATTTGAAACGAAACTTAAAACTATATGTATCTATTGAAGATAACTAAATCTCCTACATACAGTATAATATGAATGTCGGGGGAAAATTAACGAAAATTGAAATCCCATAAAGAATTTCAATCAGATAGAAATAAAATAAGATCGAAGTAGTAAAAGAAGCCCCAAAATGACGATACAATATGTATAAGTTTTATGCAAAAACGAAGATAAGGTATATCTTTGAAGAGGTTAATTACGAAGTCAAATGCAACAAAAATCAATAAAGGCAACTTTGTTCAAGAGCTTTTTTATATAAAAGTTTTGTATATCACTAAAATTTTTGCTATTTTAAATTAAACAAATCAATATTGAAATTCAACATTTTTACATATTTTATTTACAACAAGCACTATTTATCAATGATTTGTATACTCGATTTCTACTCAAAAAATTTGTAGAATACTAATTCAAGTTAATCAGTTATTAAGTTAATTATTTTTCAAGATGCATTTAATAATTTCGGCTTACATAAAATCGATTAATGATCAATCTTGATCAATATCTTTTTTTTTTTCTAATAGGAATAAACTGAAGATAAATGATGATATAAGAAGAAAGTTTTAACAACTTATCTTATAATAATCGTACTTTATTATATATTATATTATATTTTTATTAATATGGCTTTAAAATGTCTATAGCTCAATACACGAGTACATAATGAAGAAATTTTACAATAATTACAATCATTATTAAATTCATGGAAATCTTTTTTCATATTACAGATTGATTTAAATTATATAAGAGTAATCCCTCGTTTTATCACCCATGACGAGTGATTTAAAAAGAACGCGATATTCTAAAAGCTCGACAAAACCAATAGATTTTGACGTTTGAATGTTATTAAATTTTTAATATTTCTAATTAAAAATAATAAAATAAGATTTTGATGCAAAATATATAGTTTTCAATAACAAAATTAAAAGAGACTTATTGTTATGTGCTGGACATTAGTTTCTATTTAAGTTAACAATAAAAACAAAAACATTTAAGTCCTGTTTGTATGACTTTTTTTTTTCTAAAAAAAGAGCTTGAAATAAGGAGTCTACTATAGTTTCAAATTAAGACTAAATTAAAAAATAAATTGTAGGAACATAAAAGACAGGGGAAAACCCCCGGCATTATGAATTAAATAATGCAATATTAAAGATAAGAAGCAAAAAATACAACTTGAAACAGAATTACCAATATGTTTGTGTTTTTACAATAATAGTTTTATATAATTAAATTCTTAAGATACAATACACACATTTTGTAAAATGTTTGTTAGACAAATTTTGAGCAATGGTATAAGTGAAAAGCATTTTAGACAAATTGTACTTATGTCAGCTTTTAATTACTTTTACTGAATCAAAATATATGTATCTAGAATAACTTAAAAAAATTAAATCACTTTTGAATTCATTTCTATTAGAAACAAAATGAATATTTCTTTTTATTTGCCAGCAGAATATGTTCTGATTAGTTGTGTCATAATAACTTAATCTTGATTATAATTTTTCCCCCCACTATAACCATTCTGTAAATCTAGTTTTAAAAGTAATTCTTGTAAGGAAATTTTTCATTTCCTTCCAGGCAATTTAGTGATTTTTGATTGTCACTAACAGCACTTTTAAAAAAAAATTTATTCTTGTTTAAAGTAATTTATTTATTTTACAGTCTAAAGAAAATATTAATACATTCATATAATGTAGTTCTAAGTAGTATCCGATTTTTACAGAACACAATGTAGCCTCTCATACATAAATTGTGTTATATAATTCTTAATTTTCAACAAAATTAAATTGCGTATGCAATATTTCCTTAAATAAGCAATAATGTAGGGTATTTTTCTGTTATTTTATTAAACATATATATATTTTTTATTATAGTATTGAAGCTTCTAATATAAATACTCATATCCCTTTTGCTCAGTTATTTCTTTATCAATTAATTATCCAAATTGTAAAACACAGTAAATTAATTATCCAAACTGTAAATCATTGTATTTTAATCTCAAAAATAAGCTAAATACAAAACAAATAATGCGCATCAAAAACATGACTAAGTAAAACCACCATATTGTACAACCAAAATTATCCAAACTGTTATTATTATATGTTAATTATTCAAACTGTAAATCATTGTATTTTAATCTCAAAAATAAGCAAAATACAAAACAAATAATGTGCATCAAAAACATGACTAAGTAAAAACACCATGTTGTATAACTTAAAACAAGGAAGATTGGATCTTATTTATACAGTTTTAAATAAAATCAAAACCTAAAAAAAGGAATAATTTTTTATTCATGTTCAAAATGATTGAAATTACTAATCATTCAAATACAAAATATTTAAGAGTTTTACGTTTTTTAAAAAAATCAACTAAAACTAATCTTGCCTATGAAAATTAAAACTATTTGAATTTCATAAAAAGATAATTCTCATTATTTTTCATACAATAAGTATACTTATTAATATAATAGTACAACACAGGATTTGGAAAAATATTTTTTTTATTAGCCTGTATATAGTTTTTTAAAAATGATTCATATGTGACAAAATTGAATACCTGAAATTTCACCTTAAAAAAAAAATATTCAAAGATTCCTATTAGAAATTGCTATATAAATAAAAATTTTATTTTGGTCTGTGTATGTAGATATCACTGAATTTCAGATTTTCTGTAACAAATTAGAATCTTTCCACAAAATTCATGTAAATATACAAATAGGAAAACTTCATATTTTTTAAACAAAAATATAATACCAATGGGTAAAATGAAATTTTAAAAATTGTCAGCAGCAAATTTTGATTATAATCATATCTTTTTTTTTTTAGCTCTACAGTCTCACCTTGCACATTTTTCTTTATATATGCCAAATTTCTCCCAATTATAAAACATTACTTTATTGGACAATTATTTTTATTTATTTCAGTTTTAATAGCAGTCATTCTAGTCAAATCTTGTGACGAAGGAAAAACAACATGAAAAAATATCAAACAAGCGCTGTTAAGGCTTGAATAAATTTTAAGGTTGTTTTTTACTTTTTATGAACATCGCAAATCAGACACAATTAATAATTACAATAATTTTTTTTAAGTATTAAAAAGGCCTCATCATTTTTAATTGTGAAGGGAAAAATTCTTTTTTATGCATAAAATAATTAAGCTGAATAAATAAGCAGTTACAGGAAAAATATTTGATGAAAAATTTTAAGATTAGGAATTTTCTATGGAAGAGCCCAAAAATATATTTATAAGTGTCTTAACACTTTTAGTGTTGAGAATTAAAAAAAAAAAAAAAAAAAAAAAAAAAAAAAAAAAAAACCCAGCTTTGTTTGCATATTTGATATCTTAAGCAAAATTGAACTTCCCATATTAAGTATAATAAATAAATCAAGAATCTGTTGTCAGAAATCATTAGTCTGATATTAAAATGAAAAATTATAATCAAACCAATAATTAAAGTTCAAGAAATAAAAACCATACCAAAGAAAAAGAATCACTTATATTGATTTAAAATAAATTGTTCACGAAACTTTGATAATGCATTAAAATTTTTTAAAAAAAATTATCAAATTAAATTTTAAGTATTGGTTATACACAAATAATTTAAAAAGAAAATGTATTAACATTTGAAAAACAAAACACACATAGGCTTTAAGTGTCAAAGTCAAAGATTTATTCAACAGATCATGCTAAGTACATTTCAATATGATAATAATAATAAAAAAAACCCTTCAGATGTTAGACAGAAGAAGCAATGCACAGCATTAATATTTTTAAAAAAAGAATGATTAAGCAGAAATGTGTTGATAGTATGCTGCTGTCAGTTCATTATATAAGATGAATGAATCATTAAGCTCTTTAATCGTCATGTCGAGGATCTTTTTGTTCAGGAGCTAATTTAATGAGATCATCAATTCGAAGAATAGTGATGGCAGCCTCAGTTGCAAACTTAAGGGATTTGATCTTAGAAACAGCAGGTTCAAGAACACCAGCCTTCTTATTATTCCTAACAGTGCCTTCATACAAATCAAGTCCAACCCTGAAATAAATATATATTTTTAAATTTAAATAATTTTAATTTTAGCAATGAAAACAATAAAAAGATTAATATTATATATTTAAGAATGAATCAGCTAAGTTTTAAATTTAGAATTTCTAAGCAATAAAATCAAAATCATATATAGCAATAAAATCCATATCATATAATCAAAATTATAATAATAAAAAATTAAAGTACCATTTTAAATCGGCATGTTCAGGTTTTGTCTGAGAGCTATTGTGGTAAGCTCTTAATTTAGAAACAAGATCAGAAGCATCCTTTGCAGCATTCACAGCTAATGTTTTGGGTATAACCAGCAGAGTCTTGGCATACTCTGCAATTGCTAATTGCTCTCGTGAGCTCTAAAAATAAATAAAAAAAATTATTTAATATAAATAATGAATTAATAATTAATTGTAATACAATATTATAATTATAATGATATATTTATAATTCTATAATCAAAACAGTATCCTCATGACTGATTCACTAATTTAATTAAACAAAATCATTCATTAAAAAATAGTACACATCAACTTAAAAAAAAAAAAAAATCAAAGCATTATAATATTATAAATTTAAACCACATATGTAAAAATTAGATTTATTGAATGCATAACACAAAAGCAATATTCTTCAAATGAAATTATATTAAAAAACTGAACAAATTATTTAGTCTTAGCTATTAAATATGTATCTTGTACAAAAATACAAGTCAGTTTTTTGTTATAACAAGACACATAATTTAAATTCTATTAATTTTATACAATGGAAAAAAGTATCATTTGCATATAAATAATGCTTCATACTTTTCCTCACAACAGGGTAGGTGCATGTTTGGAGGACATAGGACAAGTTCAGAAGTTTAATCCTATGTCCTCCAAAGCATACGTGCATGTGTCCTATGCATGTTTGCATAGGACGTAGAGTATGATTGTTATCGTCTCCTTCCAAGTGTCAAGCATGGTATGGACAGACATATTGTGGTTTTTTGCTGGCTTAATTGTAACCTTAAAATGAAGGATTATTGGAAAGGTGATCAGATCCATCCTATGATGTAAACTTTGTCTTCTGCAGGAGATGGAATTTTCCAGGATGATAATGCTCCTATTCATGCAGTGGGAGTTGCCTAATCATGGTTTGATGAACACAAGGGCGAAAAGAAACATCTACCCTGGCCCACAATATCATTGAACCATTACGATTTATTTTAGAATGACAAATACAGAATCAATATCTTCCACCAGCATTTCTCATGGAACTTTCACACTATCTCCATGAAGAATGGTTCAATATTCCCCCAAACACTATTCAGCACTTATACGATTCAATTCCCATGCAAATCCAAGCTATATTACACGTCAAAGGCTGCTGTAAGTTCTATGCTGTATTAGTAAAGGATTCCTTATAACTTCTAGGGTGTTTCCATTATTTTAATAACCCCTGTATATAAGAAATGTAATCAAGATTTACTGCAGCTTATCCTTAGGATGCAGCCCTCTTCCTCCATGTAGCCTATTATAGTATAAAGACCTCCGCACCCCTATCGAAAGTTTCGATTTGGAGATACAGTGACATGCATAGACAAATCAAGTTACATTTAGCATGGTTTCCATGACAATGTTTTAATTAAATAATTCATAATTTATATTATAACAAGACGGATCTTCCAAGGAAGAGAGCAAGGAACTTCAGTTGAAAGAATTTTCAAAAAATACTGAGTGCTTCATCTCTGAATCCTGGATATAATCCAAATTGTAGAGAAGCATGTCAGTATTTAGGATTACTGGAAAACATTAACGAGCGGGAGTTAGCGCTTCAAGAAGCTGCATCGACAGATACCACAGAAGAAAGAGAGATCGATTTGGAATAATACTGATGTGCAGTCCATTGAATCCAAATAGATTATGGGAAAAATTCAAAGGAAAAGATGATGATGTATGTATGAAAGATGATATATTGCATTAAGTGCTTCATCCAGAATTAAATACCGAGATATTTAATCTATCACTTATTCATTTGGAAGACAAATGCTTAACAATAAGCTTCAATTGAACTTGGAAAGCAAGTGCCACAATGAGATGAAATTGATGCATTGAATTCCGAAATGAAGAGAAAAGTTATAGTGTTGATGAATTATTAAAACACATCGCTTAACAAAGTATTGGCAATAGAAAGTCGAAAGCAAGCTTATGACATCATGGATCATGTGAACGGAGATATTAATGAAGTAATGGATTTGGAAAAAGCAGTAGGTACTGAAAAGACACTTCTGATAAGCTGAATATTGTCTGAAATACAAGCCAAATGAGATATTGTTCTTGTATTGGCATCAACTGGAATTGCAGCAACATTAATATAAGGAGGAAGAACGATTGCTTTGAAATTACCATTAAATGTTGCAGTACAAGAATTTTCAGTTTGTAATGTATCAAGAGCATCTGGACGAGGTTTACAATTATGATAGTGTAAAGTATTTATTTGGGACAAATATACAAAGGCGCATAAATAGTTATGTGAAGTATTAGATAGAAGACAAGATCTCCGAGGAAATTCAGAATTAAAGGGAGGTGCATTATAGTTATACCTTCTGGAGATTTTCAGGCATACGCTTCCAGTTATTGTAAAATCAACTACAGCAGATGAAATAAATGCATGTATAAAGCAATTATTTTTCTGGCCTTAAGTGAAGAAGGTACAAATATGAGAGTCAATGATGAAGAACCAAGACATTTTGCTGAAATTTTTTTTTACAAATCGTGAAGGTACCCATCCAACTGATTATGTAATGCCAAATTGAATTTATGAATGATTTATGCAATACATAAAGCTTAAAGATAAAGTTTATTCGAACATTGTTAAAAATTACACAAATTCAAAATATTTCTGGCAATGAAAGAATATATACGAGGGTCACTGAAATTTGAGATATGGCGAAATGGTACAAGTTTAACATACCAAATTTTAAGTGTTCAAAGTAGTTCAACTCCAACATCAATGTATTTTTGCAGACGATTTTTCCCAAAGATTAAATGCTTCACACCACCATTTCTTGGAATTGATAAAAAATATGCCTTTATAGCCTCATCAATCTCATCTTCGGAATGAAAACGGCAACCACATAAATTTTTCTTGAGATTAAAAAAAGCCAAAAGTCACGCATAACAAGATCAGGGGAATAGGGTGAATATTCTATCCCTTTGATGTGTTTTTGTTTAAGAAATTCTACTGTCGATATTGCCATATGAGAAGATGCATCATCATGGTGAAGCACGAGTCCCCCTACATTCACTTCTTGAAGAATTTCTGGAAGATACTTCGTGGTGTACTGCTGTGACTGTCCCTCCAACTTGATGGCTTTGGCCAGTCCTTTACTTATGAAGAAAATGGCATACATTACTTTTTTCATAGCTCATTCTCTTTTCACCATTACTGGTTTGGGGTCATTTTCACAGACCCATACTTTACTTTCTTGTCGTGTTGGAACGTCAAAAAACGGTATGTAACTTTCATCACCAGTTATGATTTTAGAAATAAGGCGATGTCCACTATTGTTAAGTAATTTCTCTGCAGATTCTGACACACTCCATTTTTTGGTGTTCTGCTAAATTGTGGGGGGCCCAACGACAATCTAATTTTTTTACATGCAGTTCTTCATGAATAATTCTGTGTATAGCTGCAGATCCAATGTTAAGTTTCTTCTGTATCATTTGCTACATGCAGCGATTATCATCGACTAACATTTTTCAAGCGGCCGACACATTTTCTGGAACTACAGCTGATGAAGGTCTTCCTGCATGTTCTTTGATCCATCAGAGAACTTCAACCTCTATGAAATTCTGTAAATCCTTTAAATACAGTAGCACGAGATGGAGCTTCATCTCCATATGCTGGTTGTAGACTTTGAAGGCATTCTTCTTGATTTAGCCCCTCTTTAAAATCATAGAGCAATAATGCTCTCGTGTCAATTCCATTTTCCTTTCATCCAAAAGCTATTCTACAACAGCTAAATTGCAATTGCTATCACAAATTGTCATCTGTGACTATAAAAGAGTTCCAATTTTAAAAATTTTTTTTTCCTGTGTTTGTCGTCTGCCACTGTCCCAAAAATTTCAGTTACCCTCGTAAATCAATCGATTCAATGATTGATGTAAATGTTAATTTTCCCATTAAATTTTTTAATTCAATACAAGTGCCAAGAATGTCTTTACATTGTTTAACATTAAAAATAGGACTTATAATTATTTAAAAATCCAAAGATCATGCAATAGAACAAGAATGGCCATGACACAGTTATCAAACAATATAATTGGAGCGAAAATAATGCCAAGAAAAGATAAAGGAGAAACAGTATTCATTCAGAGGATTCTGCTCATATTTAACAATCTGCTGCTTCAATGATAAAACATCAATTTCCAGCAAGATTATCATTTAGTATCACAAATAAAGCAGAAGGATAAATGTTAAGATATTGTGGTATTACTTAAAAAAAAAAAAAAAAAAAAAAAAAAAAAAAAATCATACTTTTCTTACGCAGTTTGCTCTAGAGTGGTTAAACCCAAGAATATATATTTACTCACCAAGGAAAAAAAATGACAAATGTAGGATAAGCAAATATTAGAATGAAATAAAAGTAAAAAAATAAAATTCAATTGTATTGAGAAAATGGTAATTTAGTTTTATTTATAATTTCTGTATTTAAAAAGTTCATTTTTTAAATTCACATCGAGTAGGCTGGCTTTATCCAAGCGAAGGTAGGGTAATCTCAGTTCTTTAATAAAAAAGATCACCTAAAATAGATAAATTAACCTGCAAGAGATAATTACTACAGTAATCCCTCTTTAATCCAGCATGTATAAGTATAGATACAATTTAAATGATATGTAACCTACTAGAAAACAAGAAACAGTGTACTGAAACCAAAACTGGCAATTATGACTGGGCAAAAATGCAATTAGATTATGTTGCCACCTGTTAGTCTAGGTTAACAAAACTTGAATATATATGAAAGAAGGTTTGATGTGTATATATATCATACTATATAGGTCACAATATTTACATACTAGACAATATCATTTCAGTATACTTACTAAAGAAGTAGCAAAATTTTCCAAATAAATCGATAATGCAGCTTCGACAGCACCTCCACCAGGTACAACAATTTTAGACTCTAAAACTCTTTTAACAACACATAGAGAATCATGGACGGACCTTTCCATTTCATCTACATAATAATCATTTGCACCTCGTAATATAATAGAAGCAGCAGAACGAGCCTTGGGTCTGAAACAGCATAAGAAAGTTTTATATATTTTAACAAGTAACACAAAAAATTAAAACATTTTATTGAAATAAAAGCCTTTTAAATGTCAAAGTTTAAAATTAAATTAGCAAATAAATAATATTCAGACTTTTCAGGACTTATTATTTAACCATGGGGAAAAAAATGGATTTGAATAATTAGCTACAATAATAATTTAAGATACTGATCTTCCAAGAGTATTAACTTAAATAATTTTAATTTTTTTACACTTTAATAAGATAAAATCAAAATTCAAAATACCCTTGAATTAAAATAAGTTCATCATCACAGATACGTTCTTGAGCCACCTTTTCTGCTTCTCCCAACATGGAGGCATCAAAGCTTTCCTCACCTTCTAAGTTAGCCAAACTTGGTACAAATTGAGCTGTAAAAACAAAGATTAAATTCTAAATTATTCTTTAGGAAAATATATTGCATAATATATTTAGTAAATTACTGATATTAAATAAAAGGAGGTTTTGTACTTTTGATGAAAATGTTTTGATTTTCTTCTTTTTTCATTTTAAAAGATAATATTTTGAGGTAGCTTGAGATATATAAAAGCATAACAGCCAAACAAAATTTTTAGGAGTCAACTTTAATGATAATAAAAACAAATTATAAAAAACACCCACGTTAAGATATCATTTAAAATAATATTTTAAGTTTTCAAAATACATTATGTTTTGTCTCTTCCTAATATTCCTTTTGATATTTAAGACTAATATAGATTGCCAAAAATTTGTTTTATTACCACATTTCATTAGCAAAACATGGCAATAAAAGAACACAAATATTTCATATTTGCTATTCATAAGAGAAGTAGATTTTTTTTTGGAAATAATTTGCAGATTTTAAAATTTTAGTTAGCAAAATTTATAATTGCATTTAAAATTTGACAGTATACACTTGTAATATAAGTATATATTGTCAAATTTGAAATTAAGTTCAATAAGAAATTAACCCAATAAGTGCACAAGCTCTTTGCTTACCTCCTGTAGCTCTTGCAATTCTTTTCAAATCTTGTTTTTTACAACGTCTGACCGCCATAGCTCCTGCTTCAACGAAGTATTTTAGACATAGATCATCAATGCCACCAGTAGTAAGAATAACATTGGCACCAGCAGCCAAGATTTTTTGAATTCGTTCTTTGGTAATATCAGATTCTCTGTATTATAAAAAAAAAAAAAAAATGGAGAAAATAGAAATTGTTAAGACACTTTAATAATTAATTTTAAATCATATAGAGCTATAAGTTTTTATAATTTTTCATATATTTAAATATAGTATAACATTAAGATAAAACATGAATTTTTTTTTTAAAAAGGCTATAAGCTTAGGTAATATTTAATCTGTTATTCTATATATTTCTAAAAGTTGTGAGTGTGTCATTGTCTATGCACAGCCTTAATTTACATTCAAAATTTCACCAAAATTGAGAGGGATATTTCTAATATAAAGCATAATTAAAGTGAGGGGAGGGGAAAAAAAAAAAAAAAAAAAAAATTGCGTTAAAATTTATTAAGAAATCAGCCAAATAGAATTTATGCCAAGTTAGCAATTTTTTCATTGTTGATGTTATTTTTTAAATGCTGTGTTCATGGACAGGCTGACGTCAGATAATGAAATATGTTAATTGATGAATTGCAACTACCTAAATTTCGTTTTATAAATAAATAAATAATAAGAAGAAATTGCATTGCCATTTTACCAACAAAAATTTCCAGGTTTAATCAGACTCCTGTACACATGAGAAGTCGACAATGTTACAAAATCTATCGCCAATTCTTTTAGGTTATCATATTTTAATTCAAGGAATTATTCACTGGATGTTTGAAATTTTAGCCATAAGGGATGTTTGGCAGGGAGGAGAATGAAAGTATTTATAGAATTGTTCATTAAGGTTATAGAAAATAGTTTTGTTCATGGAACTTAATACTTTCTATCATTAAATTTGTAATGATGCCAAACAAAAACTATTTAATCAGACCAGAATATGAAGGATTTATTCAAAAAGTTTGCAAACTTTGATGGGGGACACACAAAAAAAATAAAGCAAAACAATTATTTTCGTAACTTATTAAATTTGGCATTTGTTATGGGAATTTATGTTATAAATTATGTTATCATTGGTGAATATAATCATTAGCAATAGAGATAAGAGTGTTTTCTAATAATTTCATGCACATTAAACAACACGGGTTAACCTTTGCCTTGGCAAAGTTTTAGTAATATAATTTTACTTACTAAATGATTTATAATGAATTTTATTATTATTTACATACATATTTTTTCACTATGTTAACTGGAAAACAAGACTTTGCTCACATTTAAATTTGTTATTTTTTTTAAGGATGCAGGATCATTCAATATGATTGCTTCTAATTCTACTGTTTTGCATGTTTACAGCAGAATAACATTTAAAGTCTTATTTATTTATTTGTTTTCTTTTTGTCTCCTTGGTCCTTCTAAAATTTTTACTTAAAATACATTTTGTTTACTTTTGACAACTATTATGCTTTCAAACATATATAATTGTATACATGATATAAATGAACACATGATATAAAAGAAAATAAATGAACAAACTTGCATTATCTGCCACTACACGTTATTGACAGTAAATTATATATGGGATTGCATATTTTTAAATTTGGTGAAACTTACCTTTGTCTAATGGCATCTAACTTATCAGGATCAGTAATGAGTACTTGCACTCCAAGATGCATTTTTGCTTTCTGGAGTGAGAAATCAATACAAGCAATCTTGGCAGGTGATACCATCTTTGGCATTGCTGAAAAATAACAGTACATTGTAAAAGACTAATAATTAAATATTTTAAGACAACATAAGTTGTATTAAGTAAATCATTCAATAGTATCACAAGATAAAGCCTTCAAAAATATAAAAATAAATTTACATGAAAATAATTTTTATATTATTTTTACACATAATTGATTCAGAAGCATTTAACATTTTATTGCATTTATAATTCAAAGGAAGGCAGGAAGAACAAAGTATGAAAATTATGTAGAAATAAATTCTATAACTGGATAATAATTCCAAGTATTACAAAAACTGTAATACTATGTTCATTAATACATTATTCTTACCCTGTGAAGCTACAGTGCAATTCAAAGCATATCCATTAATAAGCTGACTTTCAGTAGAACTTCGTCCATGTGCTTTCAATACATTTACAGCTTTAATTGGATATAAATATCCACCTTTCCCATCAGTAACTCGTACAGCCATGGCTGCATCAACAACCATATTTGCAAAGAAATCACTCTCACTAAAGATTTATTAAGGACAGATCAAAATGGAAATAGAAGAATAATTTTTTTGATACAAAGAGTAATTTTAAAAACACGAAAATATATACGATTTAATACTAAATTAAGAGTTAATTCTAGTATGCATGTAAATTAAGATTTTATCTTTCCTATTACATAATATGTATCGAACTCTTAATCTTAAAGTTAAGCATGAGATCAATTACATTCAATTGAAATTTAAAACTAAAATAATATAAAACCTTAAACAGGATGCACGAAAATTTTGTAATAATCCTAAATAACAAATAAATTTATATAATTATTATCAGCACAAAAATTTAAGTTTTTTAAACATTACAAATACGATTTAAGAAAGTTAAAAACATTGAAGTAAATAAATACAAAGGATACGCTCCAATTAGTTTAGAAGACAATGATGTTTTCGCAGCATTAATGATGCTTTCTTTTCCCAGTTCATCAGTACTGATAGTTAAATGCTCTTGAATGTATTTGCAAGCTTCCCTAAAAATTAAAATTCAATTATTAGAACAAATTTTATTTTAGTATATGCATATATAGCATATTTATGATCCAAGACTTACTTGCAGGCCAATCTATATCCACTAATAATAGATGTTGGATGAATTTTACATTTTACTAATTCATCTGCATTCTTCAAAAGTTCAGCAGCAATAAGTACCTAAAAATATAAACCACCATATGAAGCTTGTAAATAATACATTTCAATGAATGAATAAAAATCTGGAAATATTTTATTTATGATGTACATTTTTTAATAATATACTTACAACAGAAGTTGTACCATCACCAACTTCTTGATCTTGCAATTCTGCCAATTCAACTAATACTTTAGCAGCAGGATGTTCAATTTCAAGCATTTTTAAAATAGTTGCACCATCATTTGTGCAAGTAACATCCTGTTTAGGAAAAGTACAATATTAACTTTGTACATCATTTACCCAATTTTTTTTACACCAATACTATTATATTTAATTTTTTTATATTAAAATATATTTGCTTTATTCTTTAATAATGTAAAAGAAAAATATTTTTAATAAAATAAAAAAAATAAATTATTTAATAATTATAGTAATCCTTGTTAATAAAACTGAAATTTTTTTTTATTTTATACCTCATATTATATTAATTTATTATTTATACAGACTTGTATTTCATGTTTTAAGTATTATATCAAAATACTAAAAACTATAAATGCGCAGCACAGTCGAATATTAATTTATAATCTGTGAATCCTGTAGTCCATTATTTTATAATTAAGATTAGTATAACTTCTCATTTCAACTTAAATTTGTATATGAAAACCAAATTCATCAAAAATCAATTTAAAAATTTTCACAATATTAAAATTTGGAAACAGTTTATGACAATATCTCTATAAATGTGTTTATTTCAGCGAGGCATTTAGTTTACTTTAGAAACTGTTACGTATTAATAAAAAAATACGGAAAATACATTTTCACTTCGAAATAACGAAGACAAACTAAATTTTAATCTAAAATAAGAAATCCATTTAAAATTAGGTCACAAAAGGCATTTAAATGTTTTAATTTAAAAAAAAAAAAAAATAGCATAACCATTTCTAATTAATTATTTTAAAAGATTGAAAGCAGGAATGATGAAAACAAATATTTGATTTATTTCCTTAATGGGGAAAAAAAAAACTAGAAAACAGAAGTCTGAAAACCGAAAATAAAATGTATACTAACAAAAATTATTTTGGATGTTGCAATTCTCACTAAATTTAAATATATGATTTTTTAATAAAGATTTTAGATAGCATGTCTTTATAACATTTAAAATGTTATAAAGACATGCTATTTAAGATCTTATATGCTCCAACAGTCTTACAATGAATCCCAGGTGATATATGTTACTAAAAACATCATTAATAACACAAGCTTCCTATTGTCAAAGCTTGACAAACAATTCTCAAATTTTTTATATGGTCAGCTTTGTCAAAGAGATTTGTTGCTAATATAAATATAATATACATTAACAATTTGAATCTATTATGAACTTATATCTCATGTGTAACAAGACTGCCTTTTAAGAACAAAATTTTTTTTAATGACATTAATGATGCTCTAATTTACACATTAAGGACATGGTAGACGTTTACTAACTGGATCAAGTTCACAGTTTCTGTCTGTAATTTGAAATTCATTATAAATCTTCAGTTCAGGAGTTCAAGAGTAACAATATCATAACTATTAAACATAACTCAATTATTAAATATCACTTAGTTCACCAAAGCAACATAAGAAATTTTTTTTTGAAATATTATTATATAAGTAATAATGAAATAAGATAAGAGTATCACACATTTGCTTTTCATAATTATTTTGAATATAATAATAAAATTAATTCTAATTTAACACACAAAACTCCTTAGTTCTTTCAATAATCATTGAACGTCTAGATGCAACTTTGTAATTTAAAGTTACTTGTATTTATTGCACAGATGGCATAGAATTTCATTTATTTTGAATGTATGATTTCACTTAAGCATCAATATAAAATAACATTAAAGTATACATATAAGAATATAATATGGATATAAAACAAATAACCAGCATTCATTATTCAAAGCTTAAAAATATGGCTTTTGAAATAAGCAGAAAACTAAAAAAGAACTATTATTAAAAGTTAATCCAGATTTAAATGAAAAATGTATAAATAGATTTTATAATTTTTTTCATATACTCACTCCAATGTTATCAACCAGCATTTTATCTAATCCAATTGGACCCAGAGAACTTTTTACCATGTTGGCAATTGCACAAGCAGCATTTACTATAAAGAAAATTTCCAATTATTGTTTTTGATTTTTTTTTTATAACAGATATTCTCATGCCAACAAAATTGGAATCTGAATTGAAAGTAGTTCTAGATAATAAATATAGAAATAATTCAAATAGTACCGACAAAAAAAACTTTTAAATAATCTTTCTTAAATTTCCAAGCAATTTTATTTCTTCTTCTTCATTGACGCCTCATGGTCATGCCTTGTCTGTCTATTGACAGATTTCAAAACAAGAGGCTTTTTTCTTTTTATGGTGCAAAGCTGTCTGCCCTATGTACAATAGTCCTGTTAGAAGGGACCTATGGTTTAATGTGGATTCCAAACCCCTACAAATATCCAAGACACCGCAGAGACTCGTACCCAAAGCCTGTGACCCCAAGCGACAGTCACTCGGCCTTCAGGACCCCGCAATTGAAAATGTGTTAAAAAAACTTTGTTTCTGTCAACTTTATTCAATACAATTAAATACTATGCTTAGATATTATGAAATAATTTTTTTTATAATTTTACAAATATTTTTCTGTAAACTATCGGGGGTAGTTTCAATACTGCTCATGTAGCAGTTGACAAACTAAGCAATACAATTGATTTCAATTGGAGCAGCTGACTACTAATTTAATAGAAGAATTGACACACAATTTAAAAATTGCAAACACTGATTGGGTTTATCATAAATTAATACAATTGTAACATTTCTGGATATTACTTCTTATACTGATAATATGGAAATTTTTTTTTATCCCCTATGAAAATATTTTAAATTTAAAAATTTGAAGTTCACCATATATTCAATTTATATATGGTTTAATATGCAATTACATAAATAAATTCATAACTGTGCACTAAGATAAATTATTAATAGAAATTGTGTTTTAATGGTTTATTCTAAATAATTTTCCGGAGAAAAAAATTTAGTTATTATGATTGGTATTTAAGTAAATTAATAATACAGCATGTATAAAAGAGCAAATGTCAGGATTTTAAATAGAAACAGAATTCCAATTTCAAAGACATGAGCACATTATATGGCAGATGGTTGGAAAAATACGAATTAGAAATCATATGACACATAAACAAAAAGTTGATCGTATCCGTTAGATAATTTCGATGATTTTTTAACTTTCTACAGACATAAATATTTTGGCATAAAAGTGTATATAATGTGATTTATATATTTCATCGCACGTGCATGCCGGCAATCAGTGTGGTTAACACCTATGAATCTTAACCAAGCATTCATAAACTAAAGTAATACCATTTTGGGTTCGAACAGGTTGTCCAGTGGACCTGGCCCCTCCGAGATGAAGCATACCAGTTGACATGTTTAATAATTTAAATATTTACTGCTTATATAAGAAAAAACGAATTAAGAACAGCACAAAAGGAACTACAGCAATTGGAAATTGAAGTTTCACAGTCAAGATCGCAGTTAAAACATTTACCGAATTTTGCTTAATAATAACTGTGACTTTTTTTTATTTATTTTTGAATATTTCGCTAAATCTTTCGAATTGCTCTTTAGAATTTTTTAACAAATCCGTAAATATAATTTTATAATGCGATTAAAAGATTTCTGTATTTCCTTCAATAATTTTTCCAATCTGCTGAAAAGAAATCGAATACTGTGTGAAAAAAAAAAAAAGAGAGGAATCATTCTCGATTTTGGTTTCACTGTAATATCACCCTTGTGGCCTAAGTTAGAACTAATATGTGTTAAACTGCTTTGTAGCTGTTACCACTTGCCCATCTATTCCTCTCAACGTCATGAACGTTGAATGTTGAACACTTTACTCTCAACTTTTAAAATGTTTGTTGCATTAAGTGATTGATTTTATTTGTAAAAAAAAAAATTACTGAAAAGTATGATTCACAGTTTGAGTATATAGTTTATTTACATTCTACAAATTTCATAGAAATTGGTCATCAGCTTCTTGTAATTCTTCAATGAAATAACAGTAGTTATTCTATGAAATTCGAATTTGCATTATTTTGTTTCCGCATATATCGTTGATTGATCACGAAGTCCATTGGCAGCAGACCAGTTATAAACTTCTGTCTGGAATAGATGGAAAGTAACTTTCGGTGTATGCCCAAAAAATATTAAAGCCAGTGATAAAAATATAAAAAAAAATTAGGGAGAAAAAAATAAAGAAGAAGTTGAAGTACTTTGCAATAATTTCAATATAAAAGTCACAAGGAGTATTTAACAAGAAGAAGTCATTAATCGATAAAGGATAAAAGAGACCCAAAAAGGACGATTAAAAAAAAGAAAAATTTAATTGAAGCAAAAAAAGTAATTGATGAGCCTTCCTCCCTTAGGTGGCTGAGGCAAGCAATGAAAGTCACTTTAGAAGTGGAGAAGTTAGTATATTATAATATGATTTATAATAATTAATACAGCACGAGGTCGTTTTCTATTTTCAAACAGATAAATATCACATGGGGGAGAGAAGTTAAGACAGCATTTTCTGTATTAGTGATATAATTGCAATTTTTTTTAGAAATATTATAAATAAAATATCTAATACTAGACTGGCCTAAAGAATATTTAATATCCATATTTCTGAAGTACCAAGGTAAACTGGAAATCATTCGGATAACTTTATTTTCCAGCCATTGAATATTTTTCATGACAGTAAAATTTGTAAATTGGACTTGCATATGTGATCGTGGGATTCATGTAGTACACATAGATTAGTAATTTTTTATAAGTAGAAAATTCTGATTTATAATTATGAGAGACTAAAAAAATATGTCAAGTTTTAATAAATTTGCTGCGGAATGTGCTAATGTGGGAGTTATACGTTATTTTTTTTTTATCAAATATTAATTACTCCTAACTATTTAGCTTCGTTAGACCAGTTAATAGTGTTATTAAAATTATCAATATTAGAGGTGGTATATTTAAGTTAAAATTTTTTTTCCGTATAAGATAAAATTTAGTTAACATAAAATATTATTTAAAATAGTTACAAATAGGAATATTTGAAATATTTTAAACGGCAACATTATTGTTTCATGCTTCATTAATTATATTTTAAATTATAGTATAATTGCGTTTTTCTTTTTATATCAAGATAGATTATTAAATAATTATTTGAAATAATTTCTACGTTTTAATGGTACTTGTGATTAAATATTCATCAGATGTTTTCTATTGGAGAAAGTTAACACAAACAAGAGAATTGAGAGAAAACTGTGTTCGTGCAACTTCTTAATTTGAGGATATTTTTATGGATAATTAAAATATTTAGCTTTTTTAATTACTACTTAATTTTTTTTGTTAGATTTATCATCAAATTATTCAGAAAATACAGTACTTGTGAAAAAATTATCTGCAAGTTGACTTAAATTATTTTTTTTTATCATTTGGGTTTTCTAGCATTTCGGTTTTTAATAAAAAAAATTTAATCCCTCTGTATGCGTATTGTCTAATTTTCTGTATTATTGCATTGTGCCTAAAAAAGTGCGTATTATAATAAGAAAAATCTATTTAACGCCATAAATAAGGCGTTAATATGGATTTTTTTGCTTTGGTTATCATTTATTTAAAATACGAAAATAAATATTATTTTGTTTAAGAAGATTTAATTTAATTTAATTTATTTTTGTTTGTATATTTCTAAATATCGCTTGACTGAATTCATTTATTTAAAAACTGAACTTTATTTTGCTGAGTAGTTATTTTGAATATGAACATGTAATTTATTTAATATGTTTAATGTAAAAAATGTTTAGGTATAATTTAAGCTCATAAACGATTTCTTTCTTTAAATGCTGAACAAATAAAGTATTTTGCAGAAATACAAAAAATATATATAATAAATTTATTAAAAAATTATAACAATAAAAGGGATGAAAAAAGGGGTAAATGGAAAAAAAAAATAATAATAATTATAGTAACTTCTATGATTGGCTGTCTTATATTGTTGGTGTTGTCGTATCTCCTGAAGAGTACAAGAAAATCAAATATCGTGGTGCTCACGAATAATATAGGCTAATGATTGCTAGCTCGGAGAATAAATCCTCTTCCGATTCTCGGTAAAGACAATGCATAGTGGCTGCAACAGTTGGGCAATGAAATATATGATGAGGAGTAAGGGCAGCTGCCATATTTTGTTATTTTTTTAATGCCATTACCAGAAATTTTCATATTTTTGTGATAGTAGTAGCTGTTTTTATGTCGACATTTAGTTCTGTAATTCGGTATTCAGTTTTGATCTTAGAAGGAGTTAAAAGTTTAGATTTTGCCAAGACATTTGCATCTGCAAGGGAAGTAGGAATGATAGTTTGACTTCTGGCATTCTTCGCCAAACAATCTGCAATTTCATTAAATTCGAAATTCAGATGAGCAGGAATTCATTGCAGGATGCACGTTCTGTGCAAGCAGTGGGTTTGTTCTAAAAGAGATATAATGATCTAGATCATACTTGAAAACCTTTATTTAGAGTCTGTAAGACAGACCTTGAGCCAATAAAGAAAGTAATTCCATTCATTTTTGTGATGGATGCAGACTCAGATAGTCCTCAAGTACAAATAAATTATATATATATATATATATATATATATGATTAAAATAAAAAATCTCACGCAGACCATCAGGTAGAAGCTCTGGAGGCAATGGCAACCGTTCTCCTCATGAGGAATCAAGGAATCGTCTTATGTTGTTATGGCATTGATTCAGGACTTTGCCATGGAAGAGCTGCTGTCAAAGAGAATTATAATGTTAAAAAATTTCCTCTATTTTCCATTTTCAATAATCCATCTCTATGAGAGTAAAATCTCTTTTTATTTTCCTGTGTCGAAGATATTTTTCCATTAAATGAAGCTTCACTACTTGGCTAGCAATCATACGATTTGATCTGGTGAAATGATTTGAAGTTACTACTTCGAAAAAAAGCATAGATTTTATGAAAATCATCACTGAATATATTGTACTGATATGAAACGAACGGTGAAGGTTTTCAAATTTTTTTCATATTGTGTGCAAATACAAGACAAATTTCTCCTGAATCCTGCCATGGCAATCCGGTTTCCACATTCATTCTATTTTTCAATTCCTTCTATTAGCTCACACTCTCCCTATATATATCTTGTTCACATTTTCAATCGCTTATAAAATACTTTTTATTCATCCACTCAAGTTCAAATGCATTTTTTTGAACTTGTAGTGGATGACACTGGATGTTAATACAGTTTTTTCAAATATTAATTCCTTAATTAAATTTAATTAATTAATTTTAGTATTTTTTAGATTTAAGTTGCATATATCTACCAATAGATGGCGCCAGATAAACTTAAAAAAATGAGTGTAAATTGTTTATAAAGGACTTTCTGCAATAGAGTGAAAAAAAAGTAGGAATTGACTTAAATTTTTTTTTTTATTATTACTTGTTGTTTATGGGAAATTCAGAACCATTATCATAGAAAAGATGTAATATAGCTTTTATAAAAGTATACAAATAAGTAAAAGTTTAAAGGACGCTGCATGCAGAATAAAAATATTTTTAAATAGATAAACGAAATGTAAAAAGAAAAATAAATTATCATCTGTTGAAAATTATTTAAAAATATTAATTAAAGAAGATTGCATATGATTTTAGCACAAAAAAAAAAAAAAAAAATAATACAAGAAAAAGCAAAGCAATTGTATATTAAAATAATTTATCTATTTTAATTAAAAGTTGAAAATCTCCTTTTTTTTAAAATTATTTTTACAGCCACATAAAAAAAAAAAAAATCAATTTGGAGATTAGTTTTATTTGTTTTCTTAATTAATAAAAGCAGACGAAATGTGCGTTGATAGATGAATATATTAATATATATTATTAAAAGTGATTTTATTTCACAATTGATGATCGAAGAATGCTTTTTGAGAAAAGAAAAAGATGCGAGACAGATACTGTACATTTTGTAGAGTAAGGTTTGAAACAAAAATCAACAACAAGGTAACAAACTAAAAAAAACCATTGAGATTTATTGCTTAAAAATTCAATTTTTTACCAGCATTCCTTCTAGTTGGTATTGGGATAATCAAAAAGAAGTTAACTTTAACTAGAGTACAAAAAAAAAAAAAAAAAATTATCGTGATTTACCATTTTTTTTATACAATAGCCATATCCGAAAATCATCTAATAAATGTAAATAAGTATAGGATGTCAACAACAAATTTCCGAATCCCATCTTCTGAGTCGGATTTTTTATACCGACTTACGATTCTCGACTTGCTCGACTATTCGATTTCCATAATTTTACTTACTGGATATTTACTACTGGATTTAAAGGAATTTTTGAAATAAATTAGTTTACTTTTATTGAACTCATATATCTATAAAAATAAATTTTTCATAGAAAAGTATTTTTTACATTTTTAAGGGTCTAATATTTGCACTCATTCCACTTATTAAAAGATATACTTATATTTCAAATGTACTTACAAAAAATTTGTATATCCTATAAAAAAAAAAAAAAAATCAAGTTAACTGAATTTGGTTGTCTTAAGTTATTCTATAATACTTGTTAATTAATCAAATTAGCAAGTATTATAAAATAGTTTAAGTCAAGGAAAAGAAAATTGTACATTTTAATCACAAAGAGACTACATTTGTGATGCATTAAATATTATTTTTTATTAATAATAGAAAAATTTCTATAACATCTTCTTTCATTGGTGATCTTAAATAGCTTCTTACAAGCCTCAGTGCTGGGAAAAATCTCTAAATACTTGTACTAATAATTGTACCAACAATACTATTTGCATGTAATATAACCATGTAAAAAAACCTGTCACTCAAATCTAATAGTAGACTGAAATTTTTTTTGTTCCAATGCAGCTGGCAAACACTTAGATGATGCTTGACTCGTATTAAATCAAGCGCTATAGACGTTTTAGTTTGCATTACCTTCAAAACACAGCGTGTATAAATTTGAAGATGTTGCACGGATGCGGAGTTAATTATAGCACTTTTAGTGAAGCCTTTTGTTAGTTTGAAAAAATGGATAAAAAGATTTCGTGGTTAATAAAGCATTGCTTTTGGGATAAAAAATACTATTGAAGCCAAGGCTTGGCTTGAAAAACCATTATTCGCAGATATTTAGTGTCAGGAAAATCAACCGTAAATTATCGGTTTGCTAAATTTAAACGATCGGAAAATTACAGATGGAATATGGACTACACAGTGCACGCCCCGTGATTGTTGTTACCGACGAAAACATCAGAAGGTCCACAAAATAATTTCTGATAACAGTAAAGTGAAGTTGATTGAGATAGCTGAGACCCTAAAGATATCAAAGGAACGCGTTGGGCATATCGTGAATGAATATTTGGATATGGGTAACGCTGTTCAAAGTGGGTGCCGCGCGAGCTCACAATCGACCAAAACAACTACAATTGATGATTCTAACCCAAAACCTGTTTGGAGCTGTTCAATCGTAATAAACCCGAATTTTTTGTGTCGATATGTGACAATGGATGAAACATGGCTCCATCATTTCACACCGGAGTCCAAGCGACAGTCAGCCGAGTGAGCTGCACGTGATGAACACTAAAAATGCTATAACACACATACTAATAGTGCAACAGCTGTAAAATTTATACACGTGTCTTTTGAAGGTCAGGGCTAACTAAAAATCAGATGGATACAATACTAGTAGCGCCATCTATGTGTCAGCCTATGAACTTTTCAGTCCACCTGTTAATAGCAGACATTTAGTGTCACGGATAATGAGACCTCATGAAATTATCGATCGCCTGTGCTATCTTCACAGGTCGGAACAATTACAGATGAAATATGGACTACACCACGAGTTGTGGCATCGTGATTGTTGATAGACCATGGACCAGACCGTTACAATATATATATGACAAGAAACAATTAAATATAGGTATTTTTTTTTTTGAATGAATAATATGACGTAATATTATAGATTTCAATGGCTGTAGATCGATATTCAACTACTTTTATGATTACATAAAACAACTTTGTATTTAAACAAAGCACAATGCCTTGTATTAAGCATGATGACAAAATAATTTTTTTTTAGAAATATAGGTGACTCGAAGAATGTACTTGAAAATTATAATTCAGTAGTTTGGAAAAGTACAAAAACTGTAAAGCTTTTTAAAGTTTTGAATTTCCTGAATAAATTTAAAATAAACTAAGATATTTTTAGCACAAATGATAATGCATGATCAGTTCAGCGTGAAAGGACACTTTTAAAATGAATAAGATTCAATTAATAAGTTCATAAAAATTTCTGTGTTACTCCTTCAATTTCTCCTCGGTCTATTAATTAATTTATTTTTCCACTTACTGAAATCGTTTGAAGTTAAGAATGCTTACTGAGACAGACGATTTTTTGAGGCAGTTTTTATTTTCTGTTTATTTTAAACAAAAATGAATATAGTTTATTGTCAAATACAATTTGGAAAGATCATCATTTTTATAAGTACACTCAGAACAATGCACATCTTTCAGAGGTAAGTTTTATATTTAGAAACATCGTCTCATCTTTAAAAATATAATATTTGTCTTATTTTTTTTGGAAAAAATGGAGTGTTTCTTTTATATTTAAGTGAAAAAAGAGCAGCGAAGTTATTTTTTAGTGATTCTGAAGTACACTTAACATTTTATTGTTTTTTTTTGTCGTTTGTGCTCAATCAATTCTTTATTTAAACAGAGTGTAAGAAAATGTCGATATTTTTAACCCTGCTATGATATCATTTCTAGTTTCAACTAGAAGTACAACTTTTATAATGACTCCTTAACGTTGTTAACATCTGTAATCGATATGAATTTCTTGCCTAATTGAGCAAACGAACACCATTATTTTTAAAACTTTTTTTAAAAATAAGATAAGAACTTTTATATGGATTTATTTCTTCTACTGTCACCCTTCCAAAAGGAAATAAATTAATAAGTATGTGGAATAAGATTAATTATATAAATATAAAGAGTGAGTTCTTTTTAGTAAAAGATTCAAAATTGGTATTGGACTTGATTAGAATTTCTTTAGCTGATAATTTTAATCATGCAGTTTAGATGCTAGATTCTTATTGCAATGGAAAGAGAAAACATCGACTGGAATATTGACTACTATTCTGTATTCTGAAATTTCTATTCTATTCTATATTCTGAAATTACTATTCTATTCTATATTCTGAAATTTCTATTCTATTGTATATTCTGAAATTTCTGTTCTATTCTATATTCTGAAATTACCATTCTATTCTATATTTTGAAATTATATTCTATTCTATATTCTGAAATTACTATTCTACTCTATATTCTGAAATTTCTATTCTATTCTATATTCTGAAATTACCATTTTATTCTATATTTTGAAATTATATTCTATTCTATATTCTGAAATTACTATTCTATTCTATATTCTGAAATTTCTATTTTATTCTATATTCTGAAATTACTATTCTATTCTATATTCTGAAATTTCTATTCTATATATTCTGAAATTTCTATTCTATTCTATATTCTGAAATTTCTATTCTATTCTATATTCTGAAATTTCTATTCTATTCTATATTCTGAAATTACTATTCTATTCTATATTCTGAAATTTCTATTCTATTCTATATTCTGAAATTTCTATTCTATTCTATATTCTGAAATTACTATTCTATTCTATATCCTGAAATTACTATTCTATTCTATATTCTGAAATTTCTATTCTATTCTATATTCTGAAATTTCTATTCTATTCTATATTCTGAAATTACTATTCTATTCTATATTCTGAAATTACTATTCTATTCTGTATTCTGAAATTACTATTCTATTCTATATTCTGAAATTACTATTCTATTCTGTATTCTGAAATTACTATTCTATTCTATATTCTGAAATTACTATTCTATTCTATATTCTGAAATTTCTATTCTATTCTATATTCTGAAATTACTATTCTATTCTATATTCTGAAATTACTATTCTATTCTATATTCTGAAATTACTATTCTATTCTATACTCTGAAATTTCTATTCTATTCTATATTCTGAAATTTCTATTCTATTCTATATTCTGAAATTACTATTCTATTCTATATCCTGAAATTACTATTCTATTCTATATTCTGAAATTTCTATTCTATTCTATATCCTGAAATTACTATTCTATTCTATATTCTGAAATTACTATTCTATTCTATATTCTGAAATTACTATTCTATTCTATATTCTGAAATTTCTATTCTATTCTATATTCTGAAATTACTATTCTATTCTATATTCTGAAATTACTATTCTATTCTATATTCTGAAATTACTATTCTATTCTATATTCTGAAATTTCTATTCTATTCTATATTCTGAAATTTCTATTCTATTCTATATTCTGAAATTACTATTCTATTCTATATTCTGAAATTACTATTCTATTCTATATTCTGAAATTTCTATTCTATTCTATATTCTGAAATTTCTATTCTATTCTATATTCTGAAATTACTATTCTATTCTATATTCTGAAATTACTATTCGATTCCAAAATTTCTATTCTATTCTATATTCTGAAATTTCTATTCTATTCTATATTCTGAAATTTCTATTCTATTCTATATTCTGAAATTACTATTCTATTCTATATTCTGAAATTACTATTCGATTCCAAAATTTCTATTCTATTCTATATTCTGAAATTATTATTCTATCTCGGAATTACTATTCTACTCTATATTCTGAAATTATTATTCTATCTCGGAATTACTATTCTATTCTATATTCTGAATTACTGTTCTATTTCGAAAATATTTTTAGATAAAAATTATTTTCTTATTGATATTTTTTTACAAGGCTTTAAAAATATCAAAAAAAGTTTTCATTTTGAAGAATAAATAAAAAAAAAAGAAGATCAAACTTTAACTTTATTTTGTATATTTATAAAAGGGGCTTGATGGTTGAATGACTATCTGCCTGCCCCTCGGTGCCATAGATGGTTGTAGTGGTTCGTAATCCACTTTAAGCTGTAGGTCCCAATCTAATATGATTGTTGGGCATAGAGTCGACAGCCCTACCAGTAAAAATAAAATAACTCATGTTTCGGAATCTGCCAGTATTAGACGGCCTTGGCCCATCATGGGGTTGTTGAGCCTATGAAGAAGAAGAAGAAGAAGATTTATAATAACAAATAAACATTTTTAGCGTATTGAAACTTTATAACTTTGATTAGCATGCTATAGTTATATGAATGCAAAATACAAATAAAGCACAGGCAGCGTGCATAAAAAATTTATAAACGTTGAATTTAAGATTCCAAATTAGTGTAAAACTAAATAGAAAATTGTAGTAGGAAAATAAATATTGTTTAAATTCGTATTTCAAGTGCAAAATATTTTGACATGTTTACAATTTCGAAGCAACTTTTGTTTTATGAATAAAATTTAAAGAAAAGTTATATTGTAACCATACTCCCTCCTACTCACAGCCTTGAGGCGTTCAGGAGAAATGGTCAGTAGGCCCCGAGAGGAAGCGCAGTGCAACCGGTGCTGCTACTGAGAAACGTTTAGTACAAAGCTACCTGAGATCCCGCTGAGAAAAGTTTAGTTTATAGTCTTTCATCCAGAAAAGAAATATATTTAAGGCAATCTGCTTATAAGTTGGCCTATAGACTCTCACCCGGCGAGGAAGTATATTCCGCGCAAAGCGTACCTGAGTATCTTTTTTTCAGCTTAGAAGTGGAAAACTTCCACGAATCTATAATTATGTGTCTTAAATGTGCTAAATATTGTCTGTAGTTAATTGTGCGTTTGTAGTGTTTGTGCTCGTGTAAATAAAGGTGTGTGTTCTGTAACCTGTGTCTCAAGTCTCAACCCAACCACATCCAGTTACAATCCAGTGCTGCATAACCCACAACACTACAATCTGGCTTCCAACATGGGGCCCACCCGAATCGACAACACTACAATATTCATTAACTAAATTGCAGCATTTGCAGGATAATCTGTTATTAAGAAAATGAGTCATAGGAAAGGAAAGGAAAATCATGATAATAAGAAAAGGAAAAAAAAACCCACCCTAAAAGTGTTCAATTGACGCAGTCAGTTCATTTTCATTGGAATAATGGATAAATATATTGTTTTTTTAAATTGTCTTAATATTTAAATAATTCCCTAATACTTTTTAGGAATTAATAAGATTTTGCCGAAATTTTTTTTATGCTAGAAAGAAATTAATATTAGAATTGTCTTGTGGGGATAACTACAAAAATTTTCCTGAAAATAAATAAATATATATATACATATATACACTCAAGAGCCAAAACATTATGACCACCCCTACATTTTGCAATGAACTCGCCTGGATGACGTGGAAGGCATGTGATCAGGTAGAAGTGGTATTTAATCGCTGCTGGAGAGTCTGAAGAATCATTCTTTCACTTACTTCTGTGTATGAAGGAAAAGGCTGCGGATCTAAGCGACTTTGATAGAGGGCAGATTGTAATGGCTCGAAGGCTCGGAACAAGTATATCCGAAACTGCACGATTCGTGGGTTGTTCGCGATCTACAATTGTTAGTACTTATGCAAAGTGCATGAATGACGGTGAAACCAGCAGTAGACGACATGATGTTGGACGTCCACACGCTATCAAAGAAAAAGGTTGTCGGAGATTGTCTCGCATGGTGAAGCAAAACCGGAGTCAGAACGCGGCTCAGCTGACAGCCCAATACAATGCAGGGCCAAGTAGAATAGTATCGGAGCACACTGTTCAGCGGACACTGTTGGATATGGGGCTACGCAGCAAACGTCCCACTCGTGTGCCTTTGCTGACCAAGCGTCATCGCCAACTGCGCCTGCGCTGGGCCCGGGAACATCGTGACTGGTCCATGGATCAGTGGGAGAGAGTTGTCTGGTCAGATGAATCACGGTTTGTCCTTCATCACGCCGATGCCGGTGTCAGGATACGCCGTCTTCCAGGCGAACAGTTGCTCCCTCAATGTACAGTAGGTCATAAACAGGCCGGTGGTGGCGATATTATGCTTTGGGGACGTTCTCTTGGGCGTCTCTGGGACCCGTGGTTGTGGTAGAGCAGACCATGAATGCTACAGGGTATCTGAACATCATTGCGGACCAGTTGCACCCTTACATGGCCTCTGTTTTTCCAGCTGGAAATGGAATGTTCCAACAGGACAACGCCCCTTGTCACAAGGCTAAAATTGTGTTGGAGTGGTTCCAGGAACATGATGCTGAATTCCAGTTATTGTCCTCGCCGCCTAACTCACCGGATATCAATCCGATAGAACACATTTGAGATGTCCTGGGACGGCAGCTCAGAGTTCAAAGACCACCAATTCGCAATACTCGGATTTGCGTGACCATTGCTTAAACATCTGGTACAATCTGTCTCCGGCCATCTACCAAGGACTTGCGGCATCCATGCCAAGATGGGTTGAAGCTGTGTTGCGCGCCAAAAGTGGGTCAACTCGTTATTGATAGGTGGTCATAATGTTTTGGCTCTTGAGTGTATATATAACTCTAAAGATGTGTAAAACAAAACAAAATTAAGAAAATAGTTAAGTAAAAGTATGCATTACACTCACAAAGTTTGTTTTACGTAACTAAACTCGAGTTTTGATAACAAATGTGGTTTCTTCAGACAACCTGAATGAAATGATAGACAAATCAAGCAACAATTTCATTAATTGTTTTAAACTGAACTTTTAATTTTTTTCATGTGTCCATTTTATTTAAATGAGTGACGTATGTAAATTATTATAATTCAAGAATTTAAATTTCTACGTGAATGTAAATATAATTTACATAGCTGTTAAAAAACATAGCATCAATTCGTATTTCAATAAAATAGTTTTGACAACTTTAAAGAAGATTTCTTTTTGTGAATAAAAAGGTAAAACTCCCAGTTTTTATTTAATAATAGAATACCATTTTTACTTTAAGAAATAAAATCAGTATAGATACGCCTATCAAATGCACTTAAAATCACTGCCAAATTTACTACGGCATCATTCATACTAAACCAGCTCTTTAAAACGAAATCTCGGATTTCTTAGAATAAAGGAATTTTCTCGAATTTCTGGATAATTATTATTTATTGCCTCATGGAAAATGCCTTTCTATTCTGTAAATCCCTAATCAACCCCAATTATGACACCAAATTTGTTACCGTTATTTTAATGTGATGCTTTGGCATTCTGTTCAATGCATAGACGACACATAATTAAGAAAGAAAGGCTTTTATGCTACTATACAAACCCTTTATATCGTAAGTATGAAGTTTTAGCAATACTAATGCACATAAGAATTAGAAAGGTACATTTGTAATGAAGAATGTAATTTTTCTTAACTTATTTGATTACAAATGAATAATTCTAAATTTACTATGTTAATTATAAATCACAGCGGCCATATTGATAGCGCGTTGGGTCTCTCAAAAAACGAGTTTGATTTAGGTGAAGCCGAACTGACAACTTTTATATCTGTGCCGGGCGTGAATGGCCGATTGTCTAGAGCTCTGGGGCTCGGAGCCACAGGTTTCAGGTTTGAGTCCCGGTGGTGCCCTGCATGTTTGTAGTGGTTCGAATGCTCTATCACAACAGAAGCTGCCCCATTTCCCTACAACCATGAGTCCATTCGGGATCTTTGGCTTGGTCTAGATGTCTACCATGTGGGATAAGAAACAACAACATATCTATATTTGAAATGGGCACGATAAATCTATAGGAAGGAGCTTTGTACGGCTTAAAGTAATTGTTAGAAGAGGATTGTTGGATTGCTAACTTCCAGATGCCAGTCTTGGGGTGTTTATTAAAAATTGGGATGGCAAAGGCTCCCTAGATAACGCGGAATTTGTAACATATCTGCTATTTTAGTTGAAAATAGCCCCACGTCAAAGGCCTGAATAACTCCTATATGAATAATAATATATTTCTAACAATGATATAGCTCTAAATGATTCTGACAAACGTATAAAAATACTGTTTGACGAATGCATTTAATATATACATATATTTATATCGTTAATATATTATATTTTATAGACTTATCAAAAGAATATTAATCATTATTAAAAATCTTTTTGATGAGTCCATAAAAATAATTATTTTACAACTAAAATAAAACAATTATAATACGTATGCATAATAAATATATTATAATATAAATAATTTTAGGGTCCTGATGCGCGAGCGGCTGATGCTCGGTGCCACAGGTTTCGGGTTTGAGACCCGGCTGTGCCATGGATATTTGTAGTAGTTCGCAATCCATTTTAAACCGTAGGTCCCAGTCTAATTAGATCGTTGGCTATAGGGTTGACAAACCTATCCCATAAAAAAGATAACATCTCCTGTCTCGAAAACTGCCAGTAGGCTGACGGCCTTGACCCACCATGGGGCTGTTGCGCCACTAATGTTGATAGATAATTTTATATTATTTAATTTATAATATATAAATTATATATATATGTTATTTATTATTTAAATAATAAAAATAATTATGCTGCTATAAATATATGTTGTAGTATAATTATTTTTATTGACTCAACAAAAAGATTTTTAATAACAATAATTTTATTAGATGATTTTTCATAAAAATATAAATTATATGCCTAATTATTAAAATTTGTTGAAAGTTGCAATTAAAATAATTATAATAATAATTATAAAATTAATATTATATACACTGATATTAACTTTTTATTTATTTTTCCTATGGTGATATTTTTAAATATACCAAAATCAAGATCTTTATATTTGTTATTATTTAGTTATAGGTGAAAAGAAAATCAATCTCGTTTATTAAATACATAACTTTTGATATTGTTATTTACGCTGTTTTGCTTAAGAAAAAAAGTGTCATAAAATTATACATTGTTCATAAATTTAATAAAATATATTACGCTAAATTATATTAATAAATGAAATTAACTTTTTACTTATTTGCCCTATGCTAATGATTTTAAATATACTAAAATCAAAATCTTTGTATTTATTATTATTTACTATAAATGAAGGGAAATCAATCCCGTTTGTTAAATACCAAACTTTTGATATTATTATTTACACTGTTCTGCTTAAAAATAAAAATACCATAAAATCACACATTGTTCATAAATTAGATAAATAAGCTCAATTAAGAAAGTTTTCTGCCTCATTTGCCTTTACTCGCATTTTACAGCAAATTTTTTTTTCTTCTAGATTATTTAAATCTTTTGAATTGTTGCGTAAATGACTGAAAGGAAAATAAAAAAATAAATTTTAGTATCTTTTGCAAGAATGCTTATCAAAATTTATTTGTTACTGTAGGGTTTATTCATAAATTTCCCTTTTATTAGGATCTAGGGAGATCAATACGAACCCCATAAAATTATTTTAAGGATAAATATCTTTGAAAAATATTAAAGTTGAATATTAAAGTATTGATTTTAAATCTAAATTTAATTTTGAACTCTAACCTTTTCAGAGAAATTTATTGTGACAATAAATATAAGGTTTGAGAGTTTTGAAATAAATTCTTTTTATTAAATATGATGCCGAATAATATAGAAATAACAATAAAGTAAAAATACCTCTTCAACTAATCTAGGTTGTTTAAATAGGGATATTTTCTTGCATTTATTATAAATTTATAAATAAAATATGCATAAAATAATAATAAATATGAGCATTAATATGAAATTAATTTTAATTAAATATTTAAACAAATTATCATTACAAAATTCGAATATTATTTTGATTTAATCTTACTAAAGTGGAGATTTTTAAATAAGTTTTGCATTTATTAATTACGTATAAGTGGCCCCACTCGTGGTTCATTGGTAACCTGCGCCGCTGGTGAATATTAGGGCTGAAGTTGAATTAACTGGCGACTTTGTTGTAGACACTGTTTAAAAAAAAGAAGAGATTCGATGGCGTTTCTGATGTTCAACATCTTATTTTGTTAGTCTGATTAACTCGTAGGAATTTTACGGGTTATCCCCCCTACGATAATTTCCCCTCGCAGGTTTAATTGTCTCTAAAAGTTCTTCCAGAAGGCACTGTCCTCCTTCTTCAGCAACACGGAGCCAAGTCAGACTTCTACCTGCGGTTGCCCCATCACAACAGAAGCTGTTCCTTTCCCTCCATCCATGAGTAGATTATTAATGGGATGTCCGTACCGCACTGCAGGACACTGAGGATTAGATACGTTAAACAATATAAAGGGTAAATATTTTTAAAAATAGTCTTAAAGAATCAAGGAAAGGAGCTGACACATTTGTGCCATTAATATAAGTCTTACCAAAGTCTTTAAGCATATTTAGGGTGCCTGATGGCCAATTGGCCACAGCTCTGGCCTTTCGTAGACCCAGGAGTTAGGTTCGAATTCTGGCAGTGGCATAGATGTTTGTGAATGGTTCGGAATCTACGTTAAACTGTAGGCCCAGGTCTAATTAGCTAAAGTTTGCAAAAAATGACCGTTGAGCTTCAAACAAAATTAGGCATGTTAGGATAGATATTAATTTATGTAGCTATTTCATAATTCAAAAGCTGTTAAAAATCCTCTCTATATATTTTAAATACCAGTGATCCTAATTGGCAAAAATCGCAAAATAAATTAAAAATAAAAATATTTATATATGACAAGAAATAATTAAATAAGGTTTTTTTTGTGAATGAATAAAAACATGTGGTAAAACTCCCAAAATTAATGTATTCACACTGAGATTCACGTAATTTTATATATTTCAA
The DNA here is from genome assembly GCA_021605075.1 of Caerostris darwini. Taxonomy (NCBI): domain Eukaryota; kingdom Metazoa; phylum Arthropoda; class Arachnida; order Araneae; family Araneidae; genus Caerostris; species Caerostris darwini. The sequence goes on along the minus strand of BPLQ01010611.1, from coordinate 133,739 downwards.
TGGATATAGATCGATAATCAACAATTTTTATAATTATATAAAACAACATGCATTTAAACAAAGCCCAATACTTTGTTTTAAGCGTTATGACAAAATAATAAAATTTAATATTTTTTTAGATGACTCAAAAAATGTACTTGAAAATTTTAATTCAGTAGTTTGAAAACGTACAAAAACTGAAAAGCTTCTTAAATTTTTGAATTTCATGAATAAATTGAAAATAAGCTGAGATATTTTTAGTACAAATGATAATGTATGATCAGTTCAGCGTGAAAGGCCATTTTTAAAATGAATAAGATAATTCAATTAATACGTTCATAAAAATTTCTCTGTTACTCCTTCAATTTTTCCTCGGGCTATTAATTAATTTATTATTCCACTTACTTAAATCGTTTAAAGTTAAGAATGCTTAAAGCTACAGATAATTTTTTGAGTAATTTTTTTATTTTCTGTTTTGTTTATTTTGAACACAAATGAATATAGTTTATTGTCAAATACAATTTGGAAAGATCATAATTTTTATAAGTACTCTCAGAACAATGCACATCTTTCAGAGGTAAGTTTTATATTTCGAAACATCGTCTCAGATATGTAGGAAATCTTTAAAAATATAGTATTTGTTTTATTTTCATGAAAAAAAATGGAGTTTTCCATTTATATTTAAGTGAAAAAAAGAGCAGCGAAATTATTTTTTAGTGATTCTCAAGTACACTTAACATTTTATTGTTTTTTTTTTTTTTTGTCATTTGTCCACAATCAATTCTTTATTTAAACAGAGTATAAGAAAATATCGATATTTTTAACGCTATGATATTATTTCTAGTTTTAACTAGAAGTACAACTTTTATAATGATTCGTTAACGTTGTTAACATCTGTAATCGATATGAATTTCTTGCCTAATTGAGCAAATGAACATCATTATTTTTAAAACTTTTTTTTTATTAAGATAAGAACTTTTGTATGGATTTATTTCTTCTACTGTCACCCTTCCAAAGGGAAATAAATTATTAAGTATGTGGAATAAGATTAATTATATGCATATAAAGAGTGAGTTCTTTTTAGTAAAAGATTCAAAATTGGTATTGGACTTGATTAGAATTTCTTTATCTGATAATTTTAATCATGCAGTTTAGATGCTAGATTCTTATTGCAATGGAAAGAGAAAACATCGACTGGAATATTGACTACTATTCTATATTCTGAAATTACTATTCTATTCTATATTCTGAAATTACTATTCTATTCTATATTCTGAAATTACTATTCTATTCTATATTCTGAAATTTCTATTCTATTCTATATACGCCGTAATAATTTACATTGCTGTTAAAAAAGCCGTTGCATCAATTCGTATTTCAATAAAGATAGTTTTGACAACTTTAAAGAAGATTTCTTTTTGTGAATAAAAAGGTGAAACTCCCAGTTTTTATTTAATAATAGAATACCATGTTTACTTTAAGAAATAAAATCAATATAGATACACGGATCAAATGCACTTCGAATCATTGCCAAATTTACTACGGCATCATTCAAGATAAACCAAATCTTTAAAACGAAATCTCGGATTTCTTAGAATAAAAGTATTTTCTCGAATTTCTGGATAATTATTATTTATTGCCTCCTGGAAAATGCCATTATATTCTGTAAATCCCTTAACAACCTCAATTATGTCACTAAATTTGTCACCATTTATTTAGAGGGTTGCTTTGGCATTCTGCTCAATGCATAGGTGACACATAACTAAGAAAGAAAAGCTTTTATACCACAAATTCTATAACATTAACTTACGATATAATGTTTTAGCAATATAATCAAGCAAACATAAGAATTGGAAAAGACATTTGTATTGAGGAATGGACTTTTCTTTACTTATTTAATAACAAATGAATAATTATAAATTATTATGTGAATTATAAATCCAATGGCCATAATGACGAAACATATTGATACTAAAACATATTGACGTTTTGATTGGACATACGAAAACATATCGTCGTTTCCGAACGAAAAGAGCCTGCTTTAAATAAAGTCGAACTGACAACTTTTACATCTATACCAGGCTTGAATCGGCAAGTGTCTAGCGCTCTGGCGCTCGGTGCCACAGGGTTCGAGTCCCGGTGGTGTCATGCATGTTTGTATTTTTTCGGAATCCACTTTAAGCAGTAGGTCCAGGTCTCATATGACTGTAGACCGTCACGGAGTCAAGTCAGATTTCTACCTGCTGGTACTCCACCACAACAGTTGTCCCATTTCACTTCCACCATGAGTCCATGCGGGATCGTGGGTTTGGTCTGGATGCCTACCAAGTGGAATAAGGAACAACAACATATCTATACCTGCAATGGGCACGATAAATTTATAGGAAGGAGCTTTTACAGCATAAAGCGATTTTTAGGAGATGGTTGTTAGATTGCTAACATTCAAATGTCATTCTTATGGTGTTTATTAAAAATTGTGACGGCAGAAGCTCCTGGATAACACTGAATTTGCAACATATCTGTTATTTTAATTGAAAATGGCCTCACGTCAAAAGTCTGAATAAATCCTATACGAATAATAATATATTTCAAATAATAATATAGCTTAAAATAATTCTGACAAACGTATAAATAATACTGTCTGAAGAATGCATTTAATATACACACATATTTATATCGATAATATATTATCTTTTATAGACTTATCAAATGAATAGTAATCATTATTAAAAATCTTTTTGATGAGACGATAAAAATCATTATTCTAAAATGAGAATAAAATAATTATAATATGTATATATAAAAAATATATTATAATATAAATAATTTTAGGGGCCTGGTGCTCTTCAATATCTTATTAAAATAATACACATTAATATTAACTTTTAGCTTATTTGTCCTATGTTAATAATTTTAAAAATACTATTATCAAGATCTTTATATTTATTATTATATACTATAAATAAAAAGAAATCAATCCAGTTTATTAAACTTCCAACTTTTGATATTATTTACGCTGTTTTGCTTAAGAATGAAAGTACCATAAAATCACACATTCTTCATAAATTAGATAAATAAGCTCAATTAAGAAAACTTTCTGCCTCATTTGCCTTTACTCGCATTTTACAGTACAATCTTTTTCTTCTGGATTATTTAAATCTTTTGAATTGTTGCGCAAATGGCTGCAGGGAAAATAAAAAAAAAATTACTATATTTCGCAAGAATGCTTATCAAAATTTATTTGTTACTGTTGGGTTTATTCATAAATTTCTCTTTTATTAGGATCTAGGGATATCAATAGGAACCATACAAAATAATTTTAAGGATAAATCTCTTTGAAAAATATTAAAGTTGAATATTAAAGTATTGATTTTAAATCTAAATTTAACTCTGAACTCTAACCTTTTAAAAGAAATTTATCGTGACAATAAATATAAGGTTTGTAAGTTTTGAAATAAATTTCGTTTATTAAATATGATGTCAAATAATATAAAAACAACAATAACAGAGAAAACATCCCTACAGTTAAAGTACGTTATTTAAGATGGGATATTTTCTTATACTTATTAGAAATAAAAATATTTATAAAATTATTATAAATATGTTAATCAATGTAAAATTAATTTTGAATTAAATAATTAATATGAAAACTAAGTTTTCAATAGAAAATTATAATATTATTTTAATTTGATCGTACTAAAAGGGTCATTTTTAAATCAGTTTTACATTTATTAATTACGTATAACGTAAAAATAAATGTAATATAAATAAGTTACATATAACCGTAATTTTATAATTACATATAATTACGTAATTAACGTATTACGTATTATTTTCTCGACTTTGGCTCAGTAGCTTCATTGTTGTAGACACTGTTTCAATAACGAAGTGACTCGATTGCGATTGTTATGTTCAACATCTTGTCTCAATAGTCAGACTACCTGGAGGAAGTTTTCCGGGTTTTCTTCCATGCGATACAATGTAGGTAGAAGTCTAACTTGGTTCCGAGTAGCTGAAGAAGGAAGGAAATGCTTTGGGGGATTGGGGGATTATCCCGCATTTGTGGATCGTATGAACGAAACCCGGTAACTCACATCAAGTAATCTGATTAGCTAGGCAAGATGCTGAACATCACAAACACCACCAAGTCTCCTCGTTTTCAAAAAAGTGTCTACTACAATGGCGCCATCGGATTGAACTTCAGCCCTTATGATCACCAGCTGTGCAAGCTGGTAAGCATGAATTCACACACACACATTTCATAATTGTATAATTCTCACATATATATATATATGAGAATTATGCAGTTATAAAAAATTGTTTGTTAATATAAAAATAACATTAAATGGTTATCTATTGAAAATAAAAATAAAATAAAATGTTATTACAGATGAAATATAATTTTTTCCATATACAAAGGTTAATTTTAATTTTTAACTCAGTAGAGAGATTAAATTAAATTTATTATGATTTGCGAAATTTACGCAGTCAAAATGGCTCCCATCTATTAAGCATCAACCTGAAAGTGTTGGGAAACTCCCTGAAATGTATTCGAGGCATGCTTAATAACTCTTCCCCGCATGAGAGTTTCACAGATCGCAAGCAGACGGCAGCTTTTTTTCCCGGCCCTTCGTGCGGCTCATAGCATTTAGTTCTCTCAAGTAGCGATGCCAACATTCGTACAACCGCAGCTGACAAGTTCTCAGAAGGAAAGCCTCTGGCTGTCACGCAACGAACACGTAACAGTTGCAGGGAAAAGGGATGGTTTTATTTACGGAATAAGAAAATGCCGCAGCGAGACAGGGTGCTCGATGATTTTGTAGGAGGGTGCTGCCGTCGGAATTCTAATTGAGTTACACACATGACTGGTAATTTAGTCATAAGGCTTAAAAGTTTCATTTCCTTTTTAGATAGTGAGCACCCTGGATATTATGTATATTTTCTCAATTGGAATTCATGCCTTTTATTTTGGGTAAAATAAGCACGACTGTTTTAAAGATAATGCATAGGTAAATTAAAATTTTGCTGCATAATAATATAATGTCAAATGTTAAACAAAAAATACAAACGGGGAAAAAATTATTTCAGAGTTTGTTGCTGTTCTTAAAAATGGCATTATAAGGACTATTGCGGTGAAGTGAACATCAAGGAAGGGTAAATTCTCGAGTAATTGTAAAAGTGTTCCTGCAACACGGTGTATGTTAATGCTGTGAAACAAACCGTAAGTACGATTTTGAATTCATCCTTAATCTACTTTCGGCAACAAAATTACATGTTATTGTCATAAAAACTTTTAAAATTGATTTTAAGGCTTAAAAGTTTAATCTCCTTTTAAAAAGTGAGTGATTACCTAGATATTATGGATATTTTGCTCTCAATTTGATTTCATGCACGACTGTTTTAAAGATAATACATATTTAAACTAAAATAATGGTAAATTTTCGAGTAACTGTAGAACAGTTTTTGCAACTCGATTTATGTTATTGCTAAGAAACAAGGTGTAAGTACGATTTTAAATTCACCCTTACATTTACTTTCGTTTAACAATTTTAAATGCTATTATAATAAAAACTTTTTTAATTAATTTTTAGTGAACTATTTGATTAATTTTAATAAAATCAGTTAAAAAATTTAATTTGATTAAAAGTTGTGAAATGAAAAAAAAAAAAAAAAAAAAAGAGTTAAATATATTTTATTTATTAATTGTTGCTTAAATTGAAAATTCTACTTAATTATTTGTATTACAAGAAAATTTAACAGATATTTTGTGATAATCAACTAAATACTTTGGTGTAGGGAAAAAAGTCTTATGCAATCTTAGACTTATTTTATCCAAGAAAAATTATATACATTCGCACACACACGAGGTAGTGCACATTTCAAAATTCACATTTTTTTTTGTGGGGAAAAAATCCAAAACTACTGTAAACATAAAAACAAAATAATAATTAAAATCGTAAGATAATTCCTTATTGTTTAAATGTTTTATAAAAACCAATAATATCGCAGTTAACGGCAAAGATTTTGGATTATACGTATATGTATATGTAGTGCACATTTAAAAATCCATATAATTTTTCTTTGGAAAAAAAGCCACAATTATTGTAAAGATAAAAAATAATTAGAATAATTCCTTAATGATTTAACATGGTTTTATATATACCAATAATATCAAAGTTAACGGAAAAGATTTTGGATTATACATATATGCATTAGATATTAGTAAGATAAGAGTAATGATATTTTCTAACTAGTGTTTTATTGTATTGAAATACGTCTAGTTGATAATATGGAGCGTAATTGGTAATTACAGATGATATCCAGCTACATCGAATAATCTTATACTTTCGTCATCCATCTCTATAGCCGGAATGTTGTAAAGATCTATCTCTTCCCGTTTCAGAACACACTTTTATACCATCAAAATAAAATGATGCCCTACCCTAGATATTGCCCAGAACATATGAACCTCTTCCAGTATAATACATATCACCTCTACTATGCCCGGTATGAGATAAGTTATGAATCGGAAATCTATGTAATGATTAACTGACTCATTACTGTTTTGCAGAAGTCATCGCACTCTGATCTTAGAAACACCATGGCAAACAACGGACACAGGGATTCTTTGAATTAATGCCAAAATATACGCAGACTATTATTATCATTCATGACTACTTTGCACAACGTTGACTTTGTGCCAGTAATGCAATAATGCGGAACTGAAATAATTTATTTCAAATCCTTTATTTGTATTACTTTCAAATATGAGGATCCAGTGTTTTTTAAAAACAGGAAAACATGGCACTTTGATAGATATTCATGTTATTGTTTTTTTTCAAATGCATTCATATATATATATATATATATATATATATATGAATGCATTTGATTTTGAGATTTTCAAATGCTATATATTATTTGTTACATAAAGTTTTCTAGTGATTGTTTTATAATTTCGTTTAATTAAGTTATAACGTAAAATATAGACACATTTTATTGTTGATATTTTTACAGTATTTTGTATATCTATTCATAGTTGGAAAACAGGAAAGAGTTTTAGATTCGTTATGAAATATCGTCCATTTCATCGAAAAACGTACATTATAATTTACAATACGTTATGAGACTAAAGCTCCGATTATAATGCGAAAGAAATTGATTAATATTTAGTACGATATTGATCTCTAATTGATTTAATAATAAATTAACATAGAATAGCAATATAATAATTATCTGGTTTGTACCATTTTCATGATCACAGTTATGTAAATTAAATTGAAATAGGGTTCGTTAATTTGAATTTCATGCTAAACAACCTTAATTAGTAAAAAATAATAATTAAAAAAGTAAAATAATTATAAGTAAATGTAATTAAAAGTTATTGTATTATTATGAATTATGAAGATCCAAAGTTTTTAAAATCAGGAAAGCATGACACTTCGATAAATATTCATGTTATTGTTTATTTCATATATTTATGAAAGAATTTGTTTTTGAGATTTACAAATAAGATATAGTTTTTTTTACATGAAGTTTTCTAGTGATAGTTTTATAATTTCGTTTAATTAAGTTATAACATAAAATATAGGCACATTTTATCGTTGATATTTACATAGTAATTGTATATCTATTAATAGTTGAAAAAAAAAAATAGTTTTAGATTCGTTATGAAATATCGTCCATTTCATCGAATAATGCTATTTGCTATGCATTATGAGACTAAAGCAGGGATCATAACACGACAGAAATTGATCAATATTTAGTATAATATTTATCTCTAATTGGTTTAATAATAAATTAACATAAAATATGAATATAATAATTACCTCAATTGTACCATTTTTTAAGATAACAGCTATGCAAATTAAACTGAAATAATGTTCATTAATTTGAATTTCACACTAAAAAAAACTTTAATGAGGAAAAAAGAGTAATTAAAAAAGTAAAATAATTAAAAGCTATTGTGTTACTATCAAATATGAGGATGCTTAAAACGATTCCTGAATGTTCCTGATTTCAAAAGGTTTTATAAAATCAGGAAAACATGACACTTTGATAAATACTTATGTTATTATTTATTTCATATATGTATATATGAATGCATTTGTTTTAGAGATTTACAAATGCGATATATCCTTTTTTCATAGGAATTTTTTTAATGATATTCTCAAAATTTCGTTTATTTAAATTATAACGTGAAATATAAACACGTTTTATTGGTGAAACTTAGATAGTATTTTGCACATCTATACATAATTGAAAAAAAAATTAAATTATCGTCCATAATGTAATTTATAATGCATCATGAGACTAAAGCTATGATTATAATGTTTAAGAAATTGATCAATAATTGCAAAGATATTGATCTCGTTTAATGGATTTAATAATAAATTAACATAAATATGAATATGATAATTATCTGAATTGCACCAATTTTTATATGATCACAGTTATGTAAATTAAACTGATATAGAGTTCATTACTTTGAATTTCATACTAAAAAAAATATATCCTTAATATATCATTTAAGGATATATTAAGGATATATTTTTTATTATTTATTAGGGATATTAAGGATTATATCCTTAATAAATAATTAATAATGATAAATAATAATTGATAATAATTATAATAATAAAATAATTCTTAATAATTCTTAATAATTATTGTTTAGTAGTAAGGATTTTTTATTTATTTTTATTAAGGATATATTTATATTAAGGATATATTATGAAAAATGATCTAATTCATTGAATAATGTACACTACGATAATACTATACTAATACTAATTATATAATTTACAATGCACTATAATTTACACTATAATTTACAATGCATTATGAGACTAAAGCTGCGATTATAAAGTGAAAGAAATTAATCAATGTTAATATGAAAAATGATCAATATTTTGTATGATATTGATCTCTAATTGGTTTACTAATAAATTAACATAAAATATGAATATGATAATTATCTAAATTGTACCATTTTTCATGATCACAATTAGATAAATTAAACTGAAATAAGGCCCCTTAATTTGAAATTCATGGTAAAAAAAACCTTAATTAGTTAAAAAAAAGTGTGGAAAGGAAACAATTACTATTCAAAAGTAAAATAAATAAATTTAAAATAAAAATAGTTTGGAAAACTTTCAGATTGTTTTAGTTGCTATCTGTTCTGTTTTTAAAATTCTAAATGATTTATGCGTTTGAAGAAGTGGGGTTTTTTTTTTTTTTTTTATATTTTTTTTTTTTTTTTTTTTTACTAAAAAAAAAAAAAAAAAAAAAAAAAAAAAAAAAAAAACATGAAATGAATTAGTCGTTTCTCAGTGTCATCATTTAAAAATGCTGCGAACTAATTTATGACGTAAGATTTAAACAACTAAGTATTGTTAAAGCTAGTTTTTTTAATTATACTTAATTTTTTTTCATTTCATTAGGGAAACGGAATTAAAAAAAATAAATCTAAAATAGGTGCAAGTTGAGGGTTATAATTAAAAAATATGACAAAAGCAGTTCACAAAGTCTTTGAAAAACAAATAAAATTTTTAATAAAGTTAAAAAATAAAACCTAAAAAAATGAATGAATGTGAATTGAAATTTTATTACTGAAAGAAAAGTAAACGAATTATTTTTTTAGCTTAAATAATTATTTAATTTTAGGACCGACTCAAGGATATTTCTCTAACTATTTTCGCCGATGAATAGAATGATTAATGTTAAGTTACATTAAAAATAAGATAATTAAACATTGAATTTTGTAAAAAAAATTTACAATCTTAATTAATTAATTCCGGAGATATCATTTTATAGCAAGAACCAAACAAAGAAAAAATAAAGCGAAGAATTGTTTTTATAATTAAACTGCTTAGAATAAGCTATTGGGCGTTTTAAATACAGATTACATTAAACAGTTTTTTAATTTCAAATATATTCAATGTTAATTGAACAATATGCGTGCAATTTTGAACTATTTCTCTTTAAATAATTTTTTTCTCAACACAAGTCAAGGGGAAAAAATTTCTTTTAATTAGAAAAACATTAAAATTTGGTTTGTGGATCATAATCTTTTTAGTTTCAGCAATAATTCTCATATTTATATTTGTAGTAGGATTTTTTATTGATGAATAATAAAAATGGGGCCTGATGTCCGAGTGACTAGCGCTCTGGCACTCGGTGCCACGCTGTTTTGTGTTCGATTCCCGGAGGTACCATGGATGCTTGTAGTGGTTGGGAATCCACTTTAAAAAGTAGATGCCGGTTTAATATGATCGTAAAGTGTTGGGCGTAGGGTTGACCCCTTAAAAAGATTTCTGTCTCAAAATCTGCCAGTAGGGAGACGGCCTTTGCCCACCATGGGACTATTGTGCCACTGATGATGAAATATTAAAAATAATTGAAAATCTAAGTTATCAAGTAATTATTTAACTAATAACTTGAACAATGTTTAATTATTAACATTACTTCAATGAGATCCCCAAATTAACAATAAAAATGCCTTGATAAATCTGCTGGTCAGAAAGTCTTTTCGTGGGTTTGCCCACTAGCGCCAGAACACTAGACATTCGGCCATTCAGGCCCTTGTCTGTTATGACTGTAGAGCGTTGGACGTAGGGCTGACAACAATACCCCATAAAAAGAAAAAAGGCACCTACTGTCTCAAAATCTGCCAGTAGTTAGACAACCTTGGCCTACCTTGGGGCTATTTCAATTAAGAAGATTGGTTTAGTTTGATTGTGGCTCTACGGTCATTTTGTGCACTTTAGGATAATAGACCGGGACTTTCAGTTTAGTTAGACAACCTTGGCCTACCTTGGGGCTATTTCAATTAAGAAGATTGGTTTAGTTTGGTTGTGGCTCTACGGTCATTTTGTGCACACTTTAGGATAATTAGACCGGGACTTTCAGTTTAACAACCTTGGCCTACCTTGGGGCTATTTCAATTAAGAAGATTGGTTTAGTTTGGTTGTGGCTCTACGGTCATTTTGTGCACATTTAGGATAATTAGACCGGGACTTTCAGTTTAACGTAGATTCCGAATCACTCACAAACATCCATGCCACAGCCAGCAATCGAACCTGAAGCCCGTGGTATCAAAAGACCAGGGCGCTAACCAATTGGTCATCAGGACGTAGTCTTTTTGTTGAGATGAAATGATAGGGGAAAGTGAAAACCTTCTCGTGCTTCCCTGCAAATATTCGTTACAAATATGAGTAAAAAGAAATTGCAATATGAGTGAAAAGTAAGCGCACTCGAATAACGCTGAATCTGTTCGATATATATCGAAAGTAATGAATGACTTCAAGTTAAGGTTTAAAGTATTTTTCTAAAAATATATCCAAAAGTTAAAAGATTTAAATTCAATATTTAATAATAATTTAAAATTTTGAGAATCCTCTTAAAGATTTAAACTTAAATTCTTGAAGAGGATTTTCAAAATTTTCTGTCGTTGTATAAGTTTGTTGTTGTTCCAATGCAGCTGGTAATACAGCGACAATTAATTTTTATGGCATAAGCAAAGGCTGTCCGCTTTTACTCATTTAGCACTACCCAGGGGTTGCACGTATAACTTGAAGATACTGTACTACGAACGCGAGTAGTACTACCCCCACAACGCTCTAAGATCCAATTACACAGGGACCTACGGTTTATCGTGGATTCCGACCCACTACAAACATCACTGGCACCGCATGGATTCGAGCCCGAAACCTGTGGTACCGAGAGCCGAGTTTCTAAGACAAATATTTTAAAACACTATGCAAGTGCGATGATCAGTTCTTAAGAGGAATAAGACAAATGCTCACTTTTGTTCCTATTGTAGAAATCAATTCAGTACAAAAAGTGATAATGTTGGTTGTTTAAAAAAGACACAAAAATTTCGTATTTTAAGAGATATTAAGGCATTTTGTTAGTTTAATTTTAGGTTAATTAACTAATTTTTTTTTCAATTTTCACTATAAATAAGTTAAATGAAAAACGCACACACATTTATATATATTTGCTATTTTCATTGATTTGAAATTGTAAAGAATTTATAAACGCAGTATATTTCATTTTCATTTTATTATAACTTTATTTGCAACTAGTTGCCCCATTGGGGCCTGATGGGCGAGTGGCATGGCTCTGGGGCTACTGTGCCAATAAAAAAGATGACATGTTACAACTTTTTGTGCGGTTTCAAACAAAAAGTAATTAAAAAAATTACAATCTGATTATCAAACATATTTTGGAACAGATTTTAATTTCATGAAAAAAGTATCATGACAATATTTAAACAAGGAAAATTTGTCAGTTTTTCCCAAGTATAAAATGCTTTTTATTTGCATTATTTGTTGTATTTTAGGAAGCATTCATAATTAAAACTAAAGTATTTTCACAAGGTCGGAAAGAATGTTTAGAAGTGGTATAAGCAGTTCAAAGAAGGCAGAGAACGCGTTGAAGACGAAGAGCCCTCTGGTTGACCCTCAACGTCCGCTCACGTCCAAAAAATTTAAGATTTGGTGCTTGCAAATATTCGATTTACAATTAGAGACCTTGCTGATGATGTCGGAATTTCAAAAGGATCGGCCAATTCCATTTTGGCCTCAAACGCGTCAAATCTCGATTGGTACCGGGAACACTGAATGCGCCAGCTCACACTGCATTGATTCTTCTTGACTTTTTCGCCAAAACTGGAACCCATATCGTTCCACAACCACCGTATTCACACCGTGCCAATTCTGAATATTCCCTAAACACAAAAGACTACTCCGGTGAGACCGTTTTGAGTCGATTGAAGAGATTCAACGTGAATCGTCGCTCGCTTTGAAAGCCATCCCTGCCGATGACTTTTCAGCATGCATTGAGGATTGGAAGAAAAGTTGGCATAAGTGCATTGTGTCCGGAGGGGATTACTTTGAAGGCGATGAAATAAATTTGGAAGAATAAATAAAGAATTAAAAAAAAATACTTTTTGGGCGCAGTAGTATCTAAAATCTGTGGATCATTTTGATACAAATATGAGCTAATTCTCGGAAGATATCTTATTTTATTTGCATAGAAAAGGGATATTAAGACATGGAGCGCTGCTATCACATAATCGTTAATCAATCATTTCTTATTGCATTTAACGAAAAACAGATTCTATCTAATGCATGTATGCAATAATGTAAAATATATTAACACGATGTCAGATATTAATATGATTTTTGGACAAAGAGTTGATAATACTATATCGATTAGAAGACCAAACAAAAAATCGGAACACTCAATTAAAAATAGAGACATTGTGAGATATATCAAATACTAAAGAATTCGCTGGCTCGGACATGTACATCGCAGAGATGAGGGAAACATCATTAAAAGGATTATGTTATGTAAATTGTTCAACAATAGGAAGATCAAGGGAAAGGTGGATGGATAGTGCCGAAGAGGATCTTAGACAACTGATAATTATTAACTGGAAGAGAAATAGGTGGGAGACACTCAAATTGGTGGGAGACAGATGGAGAGCTGTTGTGTTGGAGCCTCTATAATTCCATTAAGAAGAAGATTAATGCGGTGATCTGCAATATCAAGATTAGTAAAATATAAAGCGCTATATTCAAAGTATTTGTTTGGTATATTAAACTGAGAGCAGTATCATTAAATTTAGAAATTATCATTAAAGTCATATAAGTAAATTCGTTTTTAAAATATATTTATCAGAAAGATACAACGCGTAAAAAACTCATTTGTTTTTATGCTGGAGGCAACAATCTTTGTAAGTTGAGGAGATTGGTGGCCACGTATATATTTTCTTCATTGTTGTAACAGCCCCGTGGTGGACCAAGGCCATCTGTCCAATGGCAGATTCCGAGACAGGAGACATTTTCCTTTTAAGGGGTACTGTAGTCAACTCAACGTCCAACGCTATGCAGCTATATTAGACTATGTCAGCTATGGTTTAAAGCGGATTCCGAACAACTACAAATACCATGGCATCCCACAAACATCCATGGCTACAAACATCCATATATATATATATATATATATATATATGTATACAGAGCCTGATGGCCGAGAGACTAGTACTCTGGCGCTTGGTGCCTCAGATTTAGAATTCTAGTACTGGCATTGGTTAGCTTCTTGACACAGTTGTTTTTAGTGTTTAGGAATCCATTTTAAACCGTATGTCCTGGTCTAATGTGACTTCAGAGCGTTGAGCGCAAGCAATCTTACACCGTAAAGAGAGAACATCTGTCACGAAATCCACCAGTAGGTAGATGGCGTGAGCCCACCATGGTGTTATTGCGCCAATGAAGAAGACACACATATATATATATATATATATGTATATATATGGGGCCTGATGGGCGAGTGGCCAGCGCTTTGGCGCTCGGTACCACAAGTTTCGGGTTAGGGCGCCGGCGTGGCCTTGGATGCTTGTAGTGGTTCGGAGTCCTCTTTAAACCATAGGTCCTGATTTAATAGGATCGTAGAGCGTTGGAGGGGTAGTGCTACTCGCGTAAGTAGCATATCTTCAAGCTACATGTTCCTTCTTGGTACTGCTAAATGAGTAACATCGGTATAGCCCTTGCTTAGGGCATAAAGATTAACTGTCTCCGTTTTGTCAGCTGCATTAGAGCAACAACATATATATATATGACAGCCATAAAGGCATGTAAAATTAAATATCCAACGTATGATTCCATGATCAAAAACTACATTCTATTATTAAATAAATTACATAATTTTCATAAATTACTACAAAAATTAATGAAGTTTTATTAAAAATGATCTTTACATCATTTTTCATTATTTAGCTTAATCCTAAACAAATATAATAACTATCTTTATAAAGTGGTTTGATATAATTTAAATTATTCTTTCTTTTAACCAGTCAATTGACAAGAGTTTAGAATATGTAAATTTTATGCAGTAATTCAGAGAAGCCTATTAAAGTCTACTTCGAAACTAAATACTTCTCTTATATAAATCGATTATTAATAGGGGCTTACGAAGTTATGCGAGACAGTATTTAAATAGTCGAATCGTCGATTCGCTCTGCGGGAACTCGTAAAAGGACACTTCCGGCGAGGAGTGTGATCGACGAGCGATGCGAATTTCATTGCTGGGGGGACATAAATTTCGGCACGTGCTCCCTCGTAGAACATTACGTTTCACCACTTCCCCCGAACCGTGATCCGATTCAGTTATCTGACATCCCTCCTTGTTCCGAGAACCCATTATTCACCCATGGAGCACGGCCCGAGTATTTGGAGGGGGAAGTGGTCGGATGGAAAAGTCTGCGAATTTCTAAAATGTCCCGGAGCTTTGGTAGTTTGGAATATTAAGAATCTGTTTTGAGTAATTACTGAACTTTACAAAACTGATTGCACATGTTAAAAAAATGTTTGAAAATTATACGTGATTTTATTTTGTCAAGATAATTCTCTGTACAATATTGTTTCATTTAAGAAAAAATATACTTTAAATGTATAAGCGCCTTTAAGATAATAATTGGGATTTAGGTTGGTGCACCAATTATATTAGTATAATAAAGCACTTGTTAGAAATTTGAAACAGAAGTTGTTGTTCTAATGCAGCTGGCAATACAGAGAAAGTAATCTTTATGCCATAAGAAACGGCTGCACTGCTGTTACTCATTTAGCTCTACCCATGGGGCATGTTTAGCTTGAAGGTATGCTACGGACGCGAGTAACATTACCCCCCACAGCGCTGAACGATCCTATTAGACCGGGATCTACGTTTTAAAGTAGATTCCGAACCACTACAAATATCCCTGACACTGCCAAGGCTCGAACCCAAAAATCTGTGGCAAAGTGAGCCAAAGCGCCAATCACTCTGGCCATCAGGTCCCAATGATAAAAAACTACAATCCATTATTAAATAAATTAAATAACATTCTTAAATTTTAATGAATCTAAATGAATTTTCATTAAAAAATATGCTTACATCGTTTTTCATTACTTAGGTTAATGCTAAACTAATATAATAAACTATAGTATAATATCTATATTTATAAAGCGGTTTGATATAATTTAAATTATTCTTTCTTTTACCAATCACTTGACAAGAGTTTAGAATATTTTTAATTTATGGAGCAATTTAGGGAAGCTTATTAAAGTCGTACTTCGAAACCAAATACTTCTCTTATACATATCGATTATTAATAGGGGCTTACGACGTTACGCTATACAGTATTTAAATAGTCGACCGTCGAATCGTCGATTCAGTCGCGGGAACTCGTAAAAGGACACTTCCGTTGAGGATTGTGATCGACGAGCGATGCGAATTTCATTGTTGGGGGCGACATAAATTCTGGCACGCGCTCCCTCGTAGAACGAGTCAAGACCGGTACGTTTCACCTCTTCACCCGAACCGTGAACCGATTCAATTATCTGACATTCCTTCTTGTTCCGAGAACCCATTAATCACCAATGGAGCACGGCCCGAGTGTTTGGAGGGGGTAGTGGTCGGATGGAAAAGTCTGCAAATTTCTAAAATGACCTGGAGCTTCTGGAGTTGAGAATATTAAGAATCTCTTTTGAGTAATTACTGAGCTTTGGTAAACTGATAGCGCATACTAAAAATGTTTGAGAATTATATGTGATTCTATTTTGTCTAGATAATTCTTTGTATAACATTATTTCATTTAAGAATTTGTATCTAAGATAATAGTTAGGATTTAGATTGGTACACCAATGACTTTACACTAAACATAGGAATTGTTAAGAATTTAAATTGGAAGTCTGGTTGGAAATTGGCTGAAAAGTTTACGAATTTCTGAAATGTCCCAGAATTCCTGGAATTAGTAATTACTAAGCTTTAGCAAACTGATAGCATATACTAAAAATTTTTTGAAAATGTTGAGAAATGATTCTGTTTTGTCGAAAAATTTCATAGTACAATATTGTATATATATATATATATATATATATATACAATATTGTACTATGAAATTTTTCGACAAAACAGAATTATTTCTCAACATTATATATATATATATATATATATATATATATATGAGAGCGCTGTTTAAGTGTTTGCCAGCTGCATTAGAAAGAAAAAAATATATATATGAGAGCCATACAGACTCCTAAAATTAGATAGCCAATGAATGATTCAATGAAACAAAAGTTTTTTTTTTGCTTATCCCACTTGTTAGACAACAACATCTAGATCAATTCCATAACCTGTGTGGCCTTATGGAAGGAGGGGAAAGGGAACAGCTTCTATTGTGATGGAGCACTCGTAGGTAGAAGCGTGAGTTGACCCTGTGACGCTGAATAAGGAGGACAGTTCTTTACGGGAGGACTTTTAGGGGGAACGACCCCGCATTTGCAAATCGCATGGTAGAAAACTCTGAAAAATTCTCACTAGGCAATTCGTTTAATGAGGCAAATTGCTGAACATCACAAACGTCATCGGGTCTCCTTGTTTTTTGTAACAGTGCCGGGACTCGAACCAACAACCTGTGGCATTAGTCACCAGAGTGCTAGCCACTTGGCCATCAGATCCCAATTAAAAACTATAATCTATTATTAAATAAATTAAATAATATTCCTAAATTAAAATAAAACAAATTGAATTTTCGTTTAAAAAAAGATGCATACATCATTTTTGATTACTTAAGTTAATGTTAAATTAATGTAACAACTGTTTTATTAAGTGGTTTCATATAATTTAAATTATTTTTTCTTTTAACCAATCACTCGACAAGAGTTTAGAATATTTAAATTTTACGCAGTATTTTAGTGTACCTTATTAAAGTCGCAGTTCGAAATTAAATGCTTCTCTTACACATATCGATTATTAATAGGGGTTTACGAAGTTATGCGAGACAGTATTTAAATAGTCGACCTTCGAATCGTCGATTCACTTTGCGAGGAGTCGTAAAACGACACTTCGAGCGAGGAGTGTTCGGCGGCATGATCGACGAGCGATGGAAATTTCATTGCCGGGGGCGATATAAATTTCGGCACGTGCTCCCTCGTAGAACGAGTCAAGACCGTTACGTTTCACCGCTTCACCCGAACCGCGAACCGATTCAATTATCTCAACATCCCTTCTTGTTCCGAGAACCCATTATTCACCAATGGAGCACGGCCAGAGTGTTTGAACGGATTGAAAAGTCTGCGAATTTCTAAAATGTCCCGGATCTTCGGAAGTTGGGAATATTAAGAATCTGTTTGGAGAAATTACTGAGCTGATAGCATATACTAAATAAATGTTTGATAATGTTACGTGATTCTATTTTGTCGAGATAATTTTTTGTATAATATTGTTTCATTTAATAATTTGTATTTTATGATACAAATGTCTAGGTGCCTTTAAGATAATAATTAAGAATTTAAGTTGGCACACAAAATATAGCCAATTTCTAAAATGTTCTAGAGTTTCTGGAGTTAGGAATATTAAGATTCTGTTTTGAGTAATTACTGATAGCATATACTACAAAATTGCGGATAAATAATTAGGATTTGGGTTGGTACACCCATTATTTTAGATTAAACATAGTATTTGCTAAAATTTGAACGGAAATAATTTCAGTTGAAAAGTTTGTGAATTCTTTTTACAATTTTGTTTCATTTAAGAATTTGTATTTTAAATATCTAAGATGATAAATAGGATTTAGGTTGGTACACTAATGAATTTAGATTATACATTACAAAATTTGAACAGGAAGTTCTGTTTCTGTAAGAATCTGCTTTGAGTAATTACTGAGCTTTGGTAAACTGATAACATGTACTAAAAATGTTTGAAAATGGTACGTGAGTTTATTTTGTCGAGGCAATTCTTTGTATAACGTTGTTTCCGTTAGGAATTTGTATTTTAGGTTACAGATGTCTAAGTACTTTTTAGATAATAGTTAGGATTTAGGTTGGTACAGTAAATATTTTAGATTAAATATAAGACTTGTTAGAAATTTGAACTTGAAGAATTTCGGTTAAAAATTTTTGCGAATTTCTAAAATGTCCTAGAGCTTTTGAAGTTAGGAATATTACGAATCTGTTTTGAATAATTACTGAGCTATAATAAACTAATAGCATATACTAAAAATGATTGAAATGCTTCTTTTTTTTGGCGAGATAATTATTTATATTATATTGTTTCATTTAAGAATTTGTATTTTACGATAAAAATGTCTTTAAGATAATTTAGTGAAAGTGTCTTTAAGATAATAATTAAGATTTAGGTTGGTACACCAATTACTTTAGATTACACATAGAACTTGTTAGAAATTTGAACGGGTAGTATTTGGGTTGAAAAGTTTACGAATTTCTAAAAGTCCTGGAGCTTCTGAAGTTAGGAATATTAAGAATCTGTTTTGAATAATTACTGAGCTTTAATATACTGATAGCATATACTAAAAAAAAAGTTTGAAAATTATAAGGGATTCTATTTTGTGGAGATAATTCTTTGTATAACATTGTTTCATTGAAAGTATTTTATTATAGAAATGTCTAAGTGCCTTTAAGATGATAATTATGATTTAGGTTGGTGTACCTATTATTTTAGATTAAATATTGAAAAATTTGAACGGGAAATATTCGGGTTGAAAATTTTATGAATTTCTAATGTAATTTATATATTAAAAAAACATAAGTTACTATAAAAAAACGAAATTAATTTTGTTTCATTTAAAATATTTTAGGGTTTTAATTAAAAATGATGTGCTTAACATGCAATTTAATTACTTTTAAAGTAATCATTATCATTATTTTAAAAAATAGCAATTTCATAAAAAATTAAATATTGCCAACCTGAAAAAATAAACATAAAATTTAAAAAAATAATTGTATAGTCATGTTTTATAAAACTTTTATTTTAGAGTTTTAGTTGAATATGCATTTTAATTATTTTTGAAATTATCATTATAATTATTTTAAAAGCAATGATTTCATAAAAATTAAAATATTGTCTACCAAAAAAATAAACATAAAATTTTTTAAATAGTTCTTGTGTAGTCATGTTTTATAAAACTTTATTTTAGAGTTTTAATTGAAATTGCATTCAAAATGCATTTTAAGCATTTTTAAAATAATCATTATCGTTATTTTAAAAGTAATTGATTTTATAAAAATTTCAGTATTGCCGACCAAAAAAAAATAAACATAAAAGATAAAAAAATAATTCTTGTATAGTCATGTTTTATAAAAGTTTAATTTTAGAATTGTAATTGAAAATGAATTTAATATATATTCAAAATATTTTTAAAAGTATCGTTATCAATATTTTAAAAATAATGAATTCATAACAAATTAAATATTGACAACCTAAACAATAAACATAAAATTTTTAATAATAATTCTTGTTGTGTTTTATAAAACTTTTATTTTAGAGTTTTAAATGAAAATACATTAATGCATTTAATATGCATTTTAAGTATTGTTAAAATTGTCATTAACATTATTTTAAAAATAAGGATTTCATAAAAAATTTAATATTGCCTAGCTGAAAAAATAAACATAAAATTTAAAGAAATAATTCTTGTAAAGTCATGTTTTATAAAACATTTATTTTAGAGTTTTAATTGAAAATGCATTTTGATTATTTTTAAAATAATAAATGATCATTTGTTAAAAAAAAAAGTTATGTTTATTTTCAGGTAGGGCATATTAAATTTTGATGAAATCATTATTTTTAAAATAATGATAGGTAAGCAATATTTAAATTCTGATGGAATCATTACTTTTTAATTAATGATTTCATCAAAATTTAAATATTGACTACTTGAAAATAAACTTAGAATTAAAAAAAACACTTCCCGTATAGTCATGTTTTATAAAAAAACATTTATTGAACAAAATATTAAGGGAATAATATACCTTGTATATTTATCCAATGAAGGCCAATATATATTTATCCAATTAATTTATTATTGTATATTTATCCAATGTATATTTATCCAATGGGCCTTACTTAAAACAATTTACTAAAATAATTACACCATCCTAATAATGATGAAAAAAGGATAAAAATCCTCGAAATATGCGTGAAAAGCTTGGTATAAAGTGAGTCGTATGCGCGTGCTTTATGCAGATGATCTAACATGGCTCAACTCGTCAGTCGTTAACATTAGCATAAAAGCATCATTACGGGCAAAATTCTGCCTACTATTAATAGAACAGTGACCTTTACGACACGATGTTAACATCGTATCAAAGAATAACTAGTTCTGCAAACTATTGTAGTACATGCTTCTAAATATAGTGTGATCCTTTTATCTGGAGATCAGGAATTCAGCAATCTGGATGGTTGTGCAGAAAGAGCTGCAATATGCGATAAAATGCCGCATTAGTTCCGCATCAATCCGGCTGCAATAGATGAGCACTGCGTTCTTTCAAGTCGCGAAATGGCCTTCCCTTATCTGCAGTTACTTAAAGACAATTGGATCGAGATTTTATAGCTTGGTTTTCAAAAATAATTTGACTGAGAGATGCATTAAGAATAAAATACTTGCTTCACTTGTTATCTTTAAAAGTAATTATGGGCAATAAGTAAAATATTTATGGTATGTTTTACTTATTATTTTGTGGCTCGTGGTCTGAAGCTGGTGTCAGCAATAAGAACTTAGTGATGGGTCTGGAATTTAAGAATATATTTGTTTAAATAAACGACGAAGGGATCTTAATTTAAATGGCTTTTAATAAATACTTTTAAAAGATATTTTTATTTTTAGATTGGAACATGATTTATCTCTTGCAACAATGTATCATTTGTTTTTCAAGAGTAGAAATGTGACATTTCATGTCGAGGAGAAAGGAATGTATGTTATTTAAAAAATGTATAATAATCCCATAATTCAAATTTGACAGCAGACAAGCAGTATTGAGAATAGTTATATTATATACAATTATTTTTTTTGTACTAATGAGAACAACCTGTCACTGAAATCTGATAGCATAAAAGGTGGGCTGAAAAGTACGTAGGCTGACACATAGATGGCGCTACTAGTATTAAAGCCATATGAATTTTAGTTAGCCCTAACCTTCAAAAGACACGTGTATAAATTTGACAGCTGTTGCTCTATTAGTATGTGAGTTATAGCATTATTAGTGAAGGTATAGCATTTTTAGTGTTCATCACGTGCAGTCCACTCGGTTGACTGTTGATTGGACTCCGGTGTGACATGATGGAGCCATGTGTCATCCATTGTCACATATCGACGCAAAAATTCAGGTTTTTTACGATTGAACAGCTCCAAATACTGCTTAGAAACATCAATTCGTTGTCGTTTTTTGGTCGATTGTGAGCTCGCGTGGCCCCCACTTTGAACAGAGCTTTCGCATATCCAAATATTCATTCACGATATGTACAACACATTCCTTTGATATCTTTAGGGTCTCAGCTATCTCAACCAATTCATTTTACGGTTATCCGAAATTATTTTGTGGACTTTTTTGATATTTTCGTCGGTAACAGCCTCTTTGGGGCGTCCACTGCGTGCATCGTCCTCGGTGCTCATTTCGCCTAGTTTAAATTTAGCAAACCACTTCTCTACGGTTGATTTTCCTGGTGCATAGTCCGAATAATGTTTATCAAGCCAAGCCTTGGCTTCAATAGTATTCTTTTTCGCCAAAAAGCAATGCTTTATTAAACACACGAAATTCCTTTTTATCCATTTTTTCAAACTAACAAAAGAACTAAAAATGCTGTAACTCACATACTAATAGTGCAAAAGCTGTCAAATTTATACACGTGTCTTTTGAAGGTTAGGGCTAGCTAAAACTCATATGGATTTAATACTAGTAGCGCCATTTATGTGTCAGCCTACGAAGTTCTCAGCCCAGCTGTTATATTAGGTATCATATATAATGAGACTCAGAAATTTAGCGATTGTCTTCCCAGGTCGAAACAGCTGCAGATGGAATATTATCTATACTATGAGTTGTTCGATCGTGATTGGTGAAGGGCCAAGTTGAGAAATGTCTACTCTAATGAGAAGTGAGGGAAGCTGACAATCTCTTGACAGGTTGTTTTAAATTTGTTTTGGTGAAGAAGGGAGGGAGTGCTACGACGAATCGACTGGAAGTGTTGTTTTTCTTTTTCACTCTCGAGTGACTGAAGAGGCTGGATTTTCCACCTGTTTCCAAAGTGAGCCCCTTGTGGTTTTCTGTATCTCGCAGTGTTATAATTAAGGTCTGCCGGACACAGGGTACCTTAAATTCGTCGTAGACTCGAGAACTCTGAAAATCTTCGAATTTGGAGTGAACTTCACTTGTGAATATTATTATATATAATTACTAATTCCACATATTCATTAATTCATTTCTTTTTGAAATGGTGTGAGAAGGAGAAATAAATCCATACAAGAGTTCTTTCCTCAATAAAAAAAAATTTTCGTAATAAGGATGAGGTTTTGCTCAATTAGACAAGAAATTCGTATCCGTTACAGATACTTTAACAACTTTAACGAATCATTATAAAAGTTGTACTTCTTCTTAAAACTAGAAATAATATCGAAATTTTTTATACCTTATTTAAATAAAGAATTGATTAAAGACAAATGACAGAAAAAAAAATACCAATAAAATGTTCAGTGTACTTCAGAATCACTAAAAAAACAACTTCGATGGTTTTTTTTCCACTTAAATAGAAAAGAAAAACTAATAACAAATAATATGTTTTTGAAGACTTCCTACAAGCCTAAGACGATGTTTCTAAATATAAAACTTACTTCTGAAAAATGTGCATTGTCCTGAGAGTACTTATAAAAGTGTTGATCTTTCCAAATTGTATTTAACAATAAACAAGAACAATATTCATTTGTGTTGAATATAAGCTGAACAGAAAATAAAAAATACCTCAAAAAATTATGTGAAGCAGTAAGCATTCTTAACTTCAAACGATTTAAGTACGTGGAAAAATAAATTAATTAATAGCCCGAGGAGAAATTGAAGGAGAAATACAGAAATTTTTATGGACATATTAATTGCATCTTATTCATTTTAAAAGTGGTATCTCACGCTGGACTGATTATGCATGATCATTTGTACTAAAAATAACTCAGCTTATTTTAAATTTATTTATGAAATTCAAAACTTTAAAAAGCTTTACAGCTTTTGTACTTTTCCAAACTACTGAATTAAAATAGGTTTTCAAATACATTTTTTGAGTCACCTAATATTCTTAAAGAAATATTAAATTTTATTATTTTATCGTAACGCTTAAAACAATGTATTGTGTTTTGTTTAAATGCAGGTTGTTTTATATAATTATAAAAGTTGTTGAATATCGATCTACAATCATTGAAACTTATAATATTACGTGAATACAATAATTTTGGGAGCTTCAACATATTTTTTTTATTCTTTCAAGAAAGAAATCTTATTTAATTATTTCTTGTCATATATAAATATTTTAATTTGTAATTTGTTTTGCAATTTTTGCCAATCCTTTTCACTGATATTTAAAATAAATATCGATTTTTAATCGCTTTGGAATTATGAAATAGCTACATAAATTAAAATCTATAATAATATGTTTAGTGCCATTGGTAAGACTTGTATTAATGACACATATGTGCCAATTCCTTTCCCTCAGATGTTTTAAAATAGGTTAAGAATACTTTAAAAAACCTCTGAGCTGTATAATCATCTATACTTCTTTTACATCTATTTATAATAGATCTATCATTTTACAACATCTATTTATAATAGATCTATCATTTTACAACATCTATTTATAATAGATATATCATTTTACAACATCTATTTATAATAGATCAAACATTTTACAACATCTATTTATAATATCTTTTACATCTATTTATAATAGATCTTATTTCAACATAGTGTATGTAATTGTCCTTCATTGCCTTTTAATAATGATTATTTTATTATATGGTTTCATAAAAATATAAATTATATGATTAATTATTAAAAATTGTTTCAAGATGCAATTAAAATTGTCTCCAATAATTTATTAAAATAAGATACTTTAATATTAACTTTTAACTTATTTGTCCTATGCGGATAATTTTAAAAATACCAAAATCGAGATCTTAATATTCGTTATAATTTACTATAAATGAAAGGAAATCAATCCAGTTTATTAAATACCAAGCTTAGGATATTATTTATGCTGTTTTGCTTAAGAATAAAAGTACCGTAAAATCACACATTGTTCATAAATTAGATAAATAAGCTCAATTAAGAAAACTTTCTGCCTCATTTGCCTTTAATCGCTTTTTACAACAAAATCTTTTTTTTCTAGATTATTTAAATCTTTCGAATTGTTGTGCAAATGGCTGCAGGGAAAATAAAAAACAAATTTTACCATCTTTCGCAAGAATGCTTATCAAAATCTATTTGTTACTGTAGGGTTTATTCATAAATTTCTCTTTTATTAGGATCTAGGGAGATCAATACGAACCACACAAAATGATTTTAAGGATAAATCTCTTTGAAAAATATTAAAGTTGAATATTAAAGTATTGATTTTAAATCTAAATTTAATCTTGAACTCTAACCTTTTGAGAGAAATTTATTGTGACAATAAATATAAGGTTTGAGAGTTTCAAATTAAATTTCTTTTATTAAATATGATGCCAAATAATATAAAACAACAGCAAAAATATCCCTACAGTTAATGTAGATTACATAAGGTGCGATATTTTCTTATATTTATTGTAAGTAAATTTTTTTATAAATTCATAATAAATATGAAAATTAATATAAAAAGAATTTCAATTAAATAATTAATATAAAAATTAAAATTTCAATACAAAATTCGAATATTATTTTGATTTGATCTTACTAAATCGGAAATTTTTAAATCAGTTTTATATTTATAAATTATGTTTAAAGTATTAATAAATGTAATATATATAAGTTACATATAACCGTAATTTTATAATTACATATAATTACGTATTATTTTCCCGACTTCGGCTTAGGGTTGGGGCCAATCCGATGGCGGCATTGTTGTAGACACTGTTTCAATAATAAAGGAGACTCGATCTTCAGCATATCATATATTTAGCATCTTGCCTTGTTAGTCGGACTACCTGGTGGAATTTTTCCGGGTTTTCTTCCATGTGATACAACGTAGCATGGAAGAAAACCAGTCAGAAGTCTGATTTGGCTCAGAGTCTCCGAAGAAGGAGGACAGTGCGTTCTGGCAGGGACTGTAAGGGGAACTACCCCGCATTTGTGTATCGTATGATAGAAAACCCAGGAAACTCCCACCAGGTAGTCTGACTATTTCGGCAAGATACTGAACATCACAAATGCTATCGAGTCTCTGCGTTTTCGAAAAAGTGTATACAACAATTCAGCCAGCGTATTGAACCTCATCCTCACCAGTTGTGCAAGCTTACCACTGAGTCACACACACACACACACACACACACACACACACACACACTCACACAAATGAGAATTATACAGCTATAAACATAGTTTGTTAATATGAAAATAAGATTTCATGGTTATCTATTGAAAACAAAAATCAAATAAAATGTTTTAACAGATGAAATATAATTTTTTCCGAACAGATGAAACATAACCTTTTTATATAATTTTCTTTATATAAAAAGGTTCATTTTAATTTTTAACTCAGTAGAGAGATTTAATTAAATTTATTATGATTTGGAAAATTTACGCAGTCAAAATGGCTCCTATCTATTAACCATCAGCCCGAAAGTGTTGGGAAACTCCCTGAAATGTATTCGAGCATGTTTAATAACTCTTCCCCGCATGAGAGTTTCGCAGATCGCAAGCAGACGGCCGCTTTTTTTCCCTGCCCTTCGTGCGGCTCATAGCATTTAGTTCTCTCAAGTAGCGACGCCAACATTCGTACAACCGCAGCTGACAAGTTCTCAGAAGGAAAGCCTCTGGCTGTCACGCAACGAACACGTAACAGTTGCAGGGAAAATGGATGGTTTTATTTACGGAATAAGAAAATGCCGCGGCGAGACAGGGTGTTCGATGATTTTGTAGGAGGGTGTTGCCGTCGGAATTTTAATTGAGTTACCCACATGACTGGTCATTTAGTCATAAGGCTTAAAAGTTTCATTTCCTTTTTAGATAGTGAGCACCCTGGATATTATGTATATTTTCTCAATTTGAATTCATGCCTTTTATTTTGGGTAAACTGAGCACGATTGTTTTAAAGATAATGCATATTTAAACAAAAAATTTTCTTCTTAATAATATAATGTTAAATGTCAAACAAAAAATATAAATGTGAAAAAGGAAAATATAATTCTGAGTTCATTGCTGTTCTTAAAAATGGTATTATAAAGACTGTTGCAGTGAAGTGAACATCAAGGAAGGGTAAATTCTCGAGTGACTGTAAAACTGCTTTTATAGCTTAGTTGATGTTGGTGCTGAGAAACAAGCTGTAAGTACGATTTTGAAATCAACTTTCTTCTAACAATTTTATTTTTTTTATTTATTTAACAATGATATTGTCATGAAATTTTTTAAAATTAATTTTAAGGCTTAAAAGTTTCATTTCCTTTTAGATAGTGACTATCCTGGATATTATGTATATCTTCTCAATTTGAATTCATACCCTTTTATTTTGGGTAAAATAAGCACGACAGTTTTAAAGATAATGCACATTTAATCTAAATTTTTTCTGCTTAATAATATAAGCTTTAAATGCCAAACAAAAAATACAAATGTGAAAAAATATTTTCTGAGTTCATTGCTGTTCTTAAAAAATGGTATTATAAGGAGTGCTGGGGTGAAGTGAACATCAAGGAAGGGTAAATTCTCGAGTAACTGTAAAAGTGTTTCTGCAACACTGTTTATGTTAATGCTGAGAAATCTACTGTAGGTATGATTTTTTATTCATCCTTAAATCGACTTTCGTCAAACAATTTTAAATGCTTTTAAATTAATTTTAAGGCTTAAAAGTTTCAATTCTTTTTAGACAGTGAATACCCTGAAGGTTATGGATATTTCGTGCTCAATTTGATTTCTTGCCTTTTATTTTGTGTAAATTAAGCACGACTGTTTTAAAGATAATGCCTATTTATACTAAAATTTTTACTGCGTAATGATATAATGTCAACTGTCAAACAAAAAATACAAACGAGAAAAAAAAAAGTATATTTCTCAGTTCATTGCTGCTCTTAAAAATGATATTATAAGGGATGCTGCGGTGAAGTGAACATCAAGGGAGGGTAAATTCTCGAGTACTGTAAAAGTGTTTCTGCAACATAGTTTACGTTATTGTTGAGAAACAAACTGTATGTACGTTTTTGAATTCCTCCTTAAATATACTGTCGTCTAAGAATTTTAAAGGCTATTATCGTAAAAACTTTTTAAATTAATTTTATTGGACTATTTTAATAATTTTCATAATATTATCATATATATAATTTTCATAATATTATCATATTTCATCATATATGTGATCTGATTAAAATTTGTGAAAAGAGAGAAAGAGTTAAACTTATTTTATTCATTAATTGTTTAAATTGAAAAATCTATTTAGTTTTTGTAATAAGAAAATGTAACTGGTATTTTGTGATAATCAGCTAAAGGCTTTAGTGTTGGGAAAAAGTCTTATGTAATCTTAAATTTATTTTACAGGAAAAATTTTATATGTACGCACACATACGAAGTAGTGCACATTTGAAAATTCCTTTCTTTTTTTAGGACAAAAATAAAAGTCAAAATTACTGTAAACATAAAAAAAATTAATTAAAATTGTAAGATAATTCCTTATTGGCTTAACAGGGTTTTATATAAACCAATAATATCGCAATTAACGGAAAAGGTTTTGGATTATACGTATATGTATTAGATGTTAGTAAGATAAGAGTTATGATATTTTCTAATTATTGTCTTATTGTATTGAAGTACTTCTAGTACGAGAATATGGAGTGTAATTGGTAATTATAGATGATACCAGCTACTTCGAATTCAGAGTAATCTTAACAATACTTTCGCCATCAATCTCTATAGTTGCAATGTTGTAAAGATCTATATCTTCCCTTTTCAGAACACACTCAGTGTTATATTCTATCAAAATAAAATGATACCCGACCATAGATATTGAGCAGAATATATTTACCTCTTTCTGTACAACACATATTGCTTCTACTTTCCCTGTTACCAGATAAGTTATGAATCGGAAATCTATGTAATGATTAACCGACTCATTACTGTTTTTCAGAAGTCATTGCACTCTGATCTTAGAAACACCATGGAAAACAACGGACACACGGATTCTTTGAATTAATGCCAAAATATATGAAGACTATTATTATCATTCATGGCTGCTTTGAACAGTGTTGACTTTGTGACAGTAATGCAATAATGCAGAACTGAAACAATTTATTTCAAATCCTTTATTTGTATTACTTTAAAATATGAGGATACAATTTTTTTTAAAAACAGGAAAACATGACACTTTCATAAATATTCATATTATTGTTTATTTCATATATATATATGAATGCATTTGTTTTTGAGATATTTTCAAATGCTATATACTATTTCTACATGAAATTTTCTAGTGATAGTTTTAAAATTTCGTTTAATTAAGTTATAACGTAAAATATAAACACATTTTATTCTTGATATTTACATAGTATTTGCATATCTATTAATAGTTGGAAAAAAGAAAAGAGTTTTAGATTCGTTATGAAATATCGTACATTTCAGCGAATAATGTGATTTACAATGCATTAAGGGATTAAAGCCGTGATTATAATGCAAAAGAAATTGATCATTGTTTAGTATATTGATTTTTAATATGTTTAAAAATAAATTAAAATAAAATATGAATATGATAATTATCTGAATTGTACCATTTTTCATGGTCAAAGTTATGTAAATTAAACAAACATGATTCATTAATTAGAATTTCATGCTAAAAAAACTTTAATTAGTAGAAAAAAAGTGTGGAAAGGAAACACTTTCTTTTCAAAAGAAAAATAAATAAATAAAAAATAAAAATAGTTTGGAAAACTTCCAGATTATTTTAGTTGCTATCTGTTCTGTTTTAAAAATTCTAAATGATTTATGTGTTTGAAGAAGTGTTTTTTTTAAAAACAAAAGCAACATAAAATGAATTAGTCGTTTTTCAGTGTCATCATTTGAAAATGCTGCGAACTAATTTATGACATGAGATTTAAACAACTAAGTATTGTTAAAATGAGTTTTTTTAATTATAATTTTTTTTTCATTTCATTAGTGAACCGGAATTAAAAAAATAAATCCAAAATAGGTGCAAGTTGAGGGTTATAATTAAAAAAATTGTGACAAAAGCAATTCTCAATGTCTTTAAAAACAAATAAAATTTTTAATAATGTTAAAAAAAAAAAAACGTGAAAAAATGCAAAAATGTCAATTGAAATTTTATTTCTAAAAGAAAAGTAAACGAATTCTTTTTTTAGCTTAAATAATTATTTAATTTTAGCACCGACTCAAGGATTTTTCTCTAATTATTTTCACCAATGAATAGAATGATTAATGTTAAGTTACATTAAAAATACGATAATTAAACATTGAATTTTGTAAAAAAAATTTACAACCTTAATT
This sequence comes from Caerostris darwini, assembly GCA_021605075.1. Taxonomy (NCBI): domain Eukaryota; kingdom Metazoa; phylum Arthropoda; class Arachnida; order Araneae; family Araneidae; genus Caerostris; species Caerostris darwini. Next base: position 103,266 of record BPLQ01010611.1, on the reverse strand, counting down.
AATTAATTCCGGAGATATCATTTTATAGCAAGAACCAAACAAAGAAAAAAATAAAGCGAAGAATTTTTTTTATAATTAAACTGATTAGAATATGCTATTGAGCGTTTTAAACAAGGATTACATTAAACACTTTTTAATTTGAAATATAATCATCGCTAATTGAACAATATGCATGCAATTTTGAACTATTTTTTTTAACTAATTTTTTTCTCAACATAATTCATGCGAAAAAAATAATTTTTTTTTAATTAGAAAAACACCAAAATTTTGATTGCGGATCGTAATCTTTTTAGTTTCAGTAATAATTCTCATAATTATATTTGAAGCGCGTAGTTAATTTTTTCTCATTTATAAATATTGAAAAGGGGGCCTGATGGCCGAGTGATTAGCAACCTGGCTCTCGAGTGCCCCAGGTTTCGGGTTCGAGTTCCGGCTGTGATTTGGACATGTTAATTTTAAGTTCTTTTTGTAGTGATTCGGAATCCACTTTAAACCGCAGGCCCAGGTCTAATAGGATCGTAGAGTGTTGGGCTAGAGCTGATAACCATACCCCCGTAAAATGATAACATCTCCTGTCTCAAAATCTGTCAGTAAGCAGAGGGTCTTGGCCCACCATGGGGCTGTTGTGCCACTGATGGTGATGATGATGAAATACACTGGTGGACAAAATTAAGAGATGGAAGACATTTTCCCAAATATCTCAAAAAATACTGAATATAAATAAATGAAATTTGGTATGGATATAACTTATTCCATGATAATAAAGTGTGCAAAACAAAAATGAAAGTGCCATTCACTGGCATGACCTATTGCCAATAAATCCTATGTAGTCTGAACTTAAGGATAAAAGATGACAATAAAAGTGAGGCTTGTACAGTGTGTGTTGCCTCTAGTATGGTGTAGGGTCACCCCTGACAGACAGACAGCATGCACAACGAAAATGCATGCTGTTAATAAGGGAGTTAAGGAGGGCTTGTGGAAGACCCTCCCATTCTTCCACCAGAGCAATTTTTAACTCCAGAATGGTTGTGGGGGGAGGTTGGCACATCACAATAGCTCTCCCAAGAGCATCCCAAGCATATTCAATAGGATTCAGGTCAGGGGATTTGGCTGGCCAATCCATTCGTTGAATATCCTCGCTTTCCAGATACTCATAAACCATGAGAGCCCTATGTAGTCGCGCATTGTCGTCCATAAAAATGAACTCAGGTCCAACAGAACCCTTGAAAAGACGCACATAGGGCTCTAGGACCTCCTGTCTGTACCTCTGGGCATTCACGGAACCATTGTCAAACACATGGAGCGTGCGAGTATCTTGCATGATCCCTGCCCAAACCATGACTCCTCCCCCAGCATAATGGTCTCTTCCGATAATGTTGCTAGGATGGTATCGGGTTCCAGGTTCCCTCCATATCAATAACCGTCCAGAATCAGGTTTTAGACAGAATCTGGACTCATCGGTGAAGAGAACATTAGCCCATTGAAGCTGTGTCCAATTTTGATGTTGTCTGCAATATTCTGCACGCGCTCTTTTGTGGGAGGGAGGGAGTGGGATGCAAATAACGGGCTTCCTGGCATACAGCCCTCTTTCATGGAGTCTCCTGGAAACTGCCTTACTCGAAATTGATGTTCTTGTAGCAGCCGCGAGGCCCCTAGACAATTGAGTGGCTGTAGCCGTCCTCTGGCGCTTAGCTGAAAGGAACAAATACCGGACTTCATTGGCCGTTGTAGCCCTCGGGCGAACTTGTCCTGGTCGTCTGCATACTGTCACACTAGTTTTAAATTGATTCCACAAATTGGAAATGACGCTTGGTGTTATATCCAATTCCCTAGTATCCTGAGCTTGGGACTGGCCTGCCTCAAGTCTACCCACAATTCTCCACCTCATACCTTCGTCTAAACGATGATGTTCACTCATTTCACCTAAAAACCAGCAAGAAACAACAAGATTATTCAAAAAATGCACTAAAATCTACAACTGTGTTGAAGAGTGAAATGAGATGAACAGCTTGACGCGGACTTTTATACCTCCTGCTGGCTTAGCAACGCCCACAAGAATACGTAAATTTATCTCAGGGCCAATAGCGCTACAGTGACCATATATGGCAATCAACTGTCCAGGTTTTGTACGGTATTTTTAGAGAAATGTGCGAAAATGCTTTCCATCTCTTAATTTTGTCCACCAGTGTATAAAAAATAATTGGAAATCTAAGTAAGCTATTAATTATTAACGTGAACAGTGTTTGATTATTAATAGTAGTTCAACCATATCCCTAAATTAACATTAAAAAAAACGTCTTGATAAATCTGCAGGTCAAAAAGTCTTTTGGTTGGTTTCGTTTGTCGCTCTACAGTAATTTTTTGCACACTTTGGGCAAATCAGGCTGAGACCTACAGTTTAATGTATATTCCGAACCCGTCACAAACATCCATGCCATCTCCAAGATTCGAACCTGAAGCTTGTGATAGACACTCATCCCTTCAGGCCCCGGTCTAATATGACTGTTAGGCGTAGGGATGACAACCCTACCCCGTAAAGAAGAAAACATTTTTTAACTCTTGTCTTTAAATTTGCCACTAGGCAGATGGCCTTGGCCCACCATGGTGTTGTTGCGCTAATAAAGAAGATATATATATAAAGCCATAAAGACAAGTGAAATTAGATATACACTGAATGATTTCATGATACAAAAACTGCATTCAATTATTAAATAAATTAAATAATATTCCTAAATTACAATAAAACTAAATGAATTTTCATTAAAAAGTATGCTTACACAATTTTTTATTCCTTAGGTTAATGCTAAATAGATGCAACAACTCTCTTTATAAAGTTGTTTCATATAATTTAAATTATTCCTTCTTTTAACCAGTCACTTGACAAGAGTGTAGAATATTTAAATTTTATGCAGTCATTTAGGGCAGCTTATTAAAGTCGTGCTTCGAAACTAAATACTTCTCTTACACATATCGATTATTAATAGGGGCTTACGACGTTATGCGAGACAGTGTTTAAATAGTCGACCGTCGAATCGTCGATTCACTCGCGGGAAGTCGTAAAGCGACACTTCCAGCGAGGAGTGTGATCGACGAGCGATGCGAATTTCACTGCTGGGGGCGACATAAATTTCGGCACGTGCTTTCTCATAGAACGAGTCAAGACCGTTACGTTTTTACCGCTTCACCCGAACCGTGAACCGATTCATTTAGCTGACATCCCTTCTTGTTCCGAGAACCCATTATTCACCAATGGAGCATAAGGCCGAGTGTTTGGAGGGGGAAGTGTTCGGATTGAAAAGTCTGTGAATTTCTAAAATGTCCCGGACCTTCTGAAAGTTGGAGATATTAAGAATCTGTTTTGAGTGATTACTGAGCTTTGGTACACTGATAGCATATGTTAAAAAAATGTTTGAAAATTGTAAGGGATTCTATTTTGTAGAGATAATTCTTTGTATAACATTGTTTCATTTAAGAATTTTTATTTTAGGATACAAATGTCTAAGTAACTTTAAAATAATAATTAGGACTTAGATTGATACATGAATGACTTTAGATTAAACATGGGACTTGGGAAAAATTTGAATGGTAAGTATTTGGGCTGAAATGTCCTAGAGTTTCTGATTTCTTTAGTTTGTTTTGTTTGTTGTACTTTAGGTTAATAAGACCGGAACCTATAGTCTAAAGTGCATTTCAAACAACTAGGAAATAACCATGCGACTGCTAGTATTTTAACCTGAAGATTGGGGTACGAAAACCAGAAAGCTGGACAATTTACCATCATTCCACCTTCGCATAGAGAATAATCCTATAAGCCATGACATGAATCCTAAAGGTTTGGAGTCAGGAATAATTAGAATTTGTTTCGAGAAATTATTAATTTTTAGTATACTGTTAATATATACTAAAAAAATTGAAAATGTTTCTTTCTATTTTGTAGAAATAATTCTTTGTATAACGTTGTTTCATTTAGGAATTTGTATTTTAGGATACAAATGTAAAAGTGCTTTTAAGATAATAATTAGGATTTAGGTTGGTACACCAATTACTTTACATTAAACTCAAAACTTGTTAAAAATTTTGATGAGAAGTATTTGGGTTAAAAAAATTGTGAATTTCTAAAATGGTTTGGAGCTTCTGAAGTTAGGAATATTAAAAATATGTTTGAGTAATTACTGAGCTTTGGTACACCGATAACATATAATAAAAATGTTTGAAAATGCTACGTGATTCTATTTTGTTGAAATAATTCTTTGTATAACATTGTTTCATTTAAAAATTTGTATTTCAGGATACAAATGTAAAAGTGCTTTTAAGATAATAATTAGGATTTAGTTTGGTACACTAATTATTTTAAAATAAATATGCAAATATATTGGAACTTGGAGAATATATTAGCGTTGTATGTAATTTTCCACAATGCATTTTAAAAAATGCATTTTAATGCACAATGCATTGAAAATAAAAAATAAATTTTACTATCTTTCGCAGGAATGCTTATCAAAATATATTTGCTACTGTAGGGTTTATTCATAAATTTTTCTTTTATTAGGATCTAGGGAGACCAATAAGAACCACACAAAATAATTTTAAGGATAAATCTCTTTGAAAAATATTAAAGTATTGATTTTAAATTTAAATTTAATTTTAAACTCTAACCTTTTGAGAGAAATTTATTGTGACAATAAATATAAGGTTTGAGAGTTTCGAAATAAATTTCTTTTATTAAATATGATGTCAAATAATATAAAAACAACAATAAAGCAAAAATATCTCTACTGCTAATGTAGGTTGTTTAAGATGGGATATTTTCTTACATTTATTATACATTTATATATAAAAATATGTGTAGAATTATAATAAATATTAAAATTAATATAAAATTAATTTTAATAATTAACATGAAAATTAAATTTTCAATAGAAAATTCGAATATTATTTTTATTTGATCTTACTGAGCCGGATAATTTAAAATCAGTTTTACATTACAATTGGACCGATTCGTGGCTTAGTGGCAAAATACACCACATGTGAGCATTAGGGCTGTCGTTTAATCCACTGGCGACATTGTTGTATACACTGTTTCAAAAAAACGATTCGATTCGATGGCGATTGCAATGCTCAGCATCTTGCCTTATTAGTCAGACTAACTGGTGGGAGTTTTCCGGGTTTTCTCCCATACGATAAGGAAAAGCAGGGTAGTTCCCCTAAAAAGTCTTCTCGGAAGGCAATGCCCTCCTTCTTCAGCGATTCGGAGAAAAGTTCCACTTCTATCTACTGGTGCTCCATCGCAACAGAAACAGCCCCTTTTACCTCCATCCATGAGTAGACTACTCATGGTGAGACCGCTGCTGCAAACAGAGGATTAGTCAGAATAACAACAACAACAGCGTTAATATAGTCAAAATATTTGCGCTCTAACATTTAAAATTTTAATATAAAAATGTTTTAGTAGAAGGTTAGTAATTTAAAAAAATGTGAAAAAAAAAAATATTACAAAAATTTACAAAAATGTGTGTTGCGTTAGAAGTCAGAATTTTATCTTTAAACTTCTATTTACTCTCGAGATTAAATAGGGAGTCTTATTTCGAAATCATCAATATTATTGAAAAAATATGAAAATTATGACTCATTAAGAAGTATTTTTCGGTACCAAAGTAAGGGTACTTGCTAAGTATGCAAAAGGCTCGTGAACTACTGAATCTTATAATGACTGCTGGAGTGGAGTTGAGTTTTCTAGAAAGACAGTAGTAAAAGAAAATAAGATTTTCTGGAAATAAATAAATTCAATAATAATAGACGCACATTCACATTTGAAAAAACTATCGTCAACCAGATTAACGAGGCAATTATCAGTGAATCTGTCGGATTTTCAAAGTATGGACTCCACCATTGGTAATCGAACCCTTCTAAGCACAAGAAATAGCACATTACACACACCCACACCCACATAGACTCCCACCCCCCATCCACCCCCACACCCATATCCAACCACACACAAGTCAGAATTATACAACTATAAAAAATAGTTTATTAATGTAAAAGTAACATTTAATGGTTATTTATTGAAAATAAAAATCATATAAAATGTTTTAAAAGATGAAATATAATTTTTTTTCCATATAAAAAGCTAATTCTAATTTTCAACTCTATAGAGAGATTTAATTAAATTTATTATGATTTGAAAATTTACGCAGCCAAAATGGCCCCCATCTATTAACCACCAACCCGAAAGTGTTGGGAAACTCCCTGAAATGTATTCGAAGCACGCTTAATAACTCTTCCCCGCATGAGAGTTTCGCAGATCGCAAGCAGACGGCAGTTTTTTTCCCTGCCTTCCGTGCGGCTCGTAGCATTTAGTTCTCTCGAGTAGCGATGCCAACATTCGTACAACCGCAGCTGACAAGTTCTCAGAAGGAAAGCCTCTGGCTGTCACGCAACGAACACGTAACAGTTGCAGGGAAAAGGGATGGTTTTATTTACGGAATAAGAAAATGCCGCGGCGAGACAGGGTGTTCGATGATTTTGTAGGAGGGTGTCGCCGTCGGAATTGTAATTGAGTTACCCACATGACTGGTAATTTAGTCATAAGGCTTAAAAGTTTCATTTCCTTTTTAGATAGTGAGCACCCTGGATGTTATGTATATTTTCTCAATTTGAATTCGTGTCTTTTATTTTGGGTAAAATAAGCACGACTACTTTAAAGATAATGCATATTTAAACTAAAATTTTTTCTTCTTAATAATATAATGTTAAATGTCAAATAAAAAATATAAATGTGAAAAAAAAAATATATTTCCGAGTTCATTGCTGTTCTTAAAAATATTATAAAGAGTGCTGCGGTGAAGTGAACATCAAGCAAGGGTAAATTCTCGAGTTACTGTAAAAGTGTTTTTGTAACATTATTTATGTTAATGCTGAGAAACAAGCTGTAAGTACGATTTTGAAATCATCCTTAAATGTATTTTCTCCTAAGAATTTCATTTTTTTAAATTTATTTAACAATGCTATTGTCATGAAATTTTTTAAAATTAATTTTAATGCTTAAAAGTTTCATTTCCTTTTAGACAGTGACTATCCTGGATATTATGTAAATTTTCTCAATTTGAATTTATGACTTTTATTTTGGGTAAAATAAGCACGACTGTTTTAAAGATAATGCATATTAGAAATGAAATTTTTCTTCTTAATAATATAATGTTAAATGTCAAATAAAAAATATAAATGTGAAAAAGAAAAATATAATTCTGAGTTCATTGCTGTTCTCAAAAATGGTATTATAAGGTCAGTTGCGGTGAAGTGAACATCAAGGAAGGGTAAATTCTCGAGTGACTGTAAAACTGTAAAATGTTGGTGCTGAGAAACAAGCTGTTTTTTGAAATCAACATGGTTAATGAAATTTTTAAAATTAATTTTAAGCTTAAAAGTTTCAGAAGTGACAAACTATAATTCATACCCTTTTATTTTGTAAAATAAGCGATTTTTAAAGAATGCACATTTCATCTAAATTTTTTCCTTAAAATCTATTTTTTTCTGAGTTCATTGTCTAAAAATAATTTTAAATGAACATCAAGGAAGGGTAAATTCTCGATTGTCATAAAACCTTTTAAAAGTGATTTTAAGGTTTAAAAGTTTCCTTTCAGATAGTGAATACCCTGGAAATTGTGAATATTATGCTCGCAATTTGAATTCCTGCCTTTTTATTTGTGTAAAAAAGCACGACTGCTTTAAAGATAATGCATATTTAAACTAAAATTTTTTTACTACGGAATAATATAATGTCAAATGTCAAACAAAAGATACATATGTGAAAAAAATATACTTCTGAGTTTGTTGCTGTTTTTAAAATATATCATAAGGACTGCTGCAGTGAAGGGAACATCAAGCAAGGGTAAATTCTCAAGTAACTGTAAAAGTTTTTTGCAACATATATTTTGTTATTGCTGAGCTACAAAATGTATGTACACTTTATGAATTCATCCTTAAATCTATTATCGTATATTAATTTCAAATGCTACTGTCATAAAAACTTTTTAATTAATTTTACGGATTAAAAGTAAAATAATCACGACTGCTTTTACTCACTATGTAAAAAGAAATATTTTTACATAGTGAGTAAATACCTTAGATAGTATGGATATTTTGCTCTCAATTTGATTTCATGCCTTTTATTTTGTGTAAAATAAGCACGACTGTTTTAAAGATAATGCATACTTAAACTAAAATTGTTGCTACGTAATAATGTAATGTCAAATGTCAAATGTGGAAAAAAAATAATTTCTTAGTTTGTTGCTGTTTTTAAAAATGATATTGTAAGGATTGATGGTGTGAAGTAAAAGGAAGGCTAAATTCTCAAGTCAAGGAAGGGTAAATTCTCGTGAAACTGTAAAACTATTTTTTCAGCATAGTTTATGTTAATGGGAAGAAACAAGCTGTAAGTACGATTTTGAATTCCTCCTTAAATCTACTTCCATCTAACAATTTTAAATGCTAATGTCATAAAAACTTTTTTAATTAATTTTAAGGCTTAAAAATTTTATTTCTTTTAAAATAATGAGTAAGTACTCTATATATTATGAATATTTTGCTCAAAATTTGAATTCATGCCCTTTTATTTGTGTAAAGTATAAGTACGACTGTTTTAAAGACAATGCATATTTAAAATAAAATTTTTGCTACGTAATAATATAATGTCAAACAAAAAATATAAATGTGAAAAAAAAATTCTTGAACTTGTTGCTGTTAAAAAAATTATATTATAAGGACTGCTGTGGTGAAGAGAATATTAAGGCATGGTAAATTCTTGTATAGCTGTGAAAGTGTTTTTGCAGCATAGTTAATGTTAATGCTGAGAAACAAACTGTATATACGATTTTGAATTCATCGTTAAATCCACTTTCGTTTAACAATTTTAAATGTTATTGTCCTAAAAATTTTTTAAATTAATTTTAAGACTTAAAAGTTTCATTTCCTTTTAGATAGTGAGAACCCTGGATATTACGAATATTTTGTTCTTAATTTGAATTCATGCCTTTTATTTTGAGTAAAATGTTATGCGGTGAAATGAACTTCAAGGAATGGTACATACTAGAGTAACTGTAAAACAGTTTTTCAGCATAGTTGACGTTGTTGCTGAGAAACAAGCTGTAAGTACGATTTTGAAATCATCCTTAAACCTTCTTTTGTCTAACAATTTTATTTATTTAATAATGCTATTGTCATAAAAGATTTTAAAATTAATTTTAAGGCTAAAAAGTTTCGTTTCCTTTTATAGTGAGAAAGTAATCTGGAAATTATTTATCTTTCGCTCTCAATTTGAATTCATGTCTTTTATTTTGAATAAAATAAGCACGATTATTTTAAAGATAATGCATATTTAAACTAAAATTTTTAGTACGTAATAATATAATGTCAAATGTCAAACAAAAATTCAAATGTTAAAAGAAAAAATATATTTCTGAGTTCATTGCTGCTTTTAAAAAGGATATTATTAGGAGTGCTGCGGTGAAGTGATCATCAAGGAATGGTAAATTCTCGAGTAACTCTAAAAATGTTTCTGTACATTGTTTATGTTAATGCTGAGAAGCAAACTGTAACTACGATTTTGATTTCATTTAAATATACTTTCGTCTAACAATTTTAAATGCTATAGTCATAAAAACTTTTTAAATTAAATTTTATCAAACTATTTGATTAATTTTCATGATATTAGTTAAAAAAATGTAATTTAATTAAAATTTGTGAAAAAAAGTGTTAAACATATTTTATTTATTAATTGTTGTTTAAATTGAAAATTTTATTTAGTTATTTGTAAGAAAATTTAACAACAACAAACACAATGTAGTGCACATTTGGAAATTCATGTCATTTAAAAAAAAAAAAAAAAAATAGTCCAATCAAATGTAAGCATAAAAAATAATTACATTTATAAGATAATTCCTTAATGTTTTAGCATGGTTTTATATAAACCAAAAGTATCCCCATTAATGGCAAACATTTTGGATTATACGTATATGTATTAGATATTAATAAGATAAGAACGATGGTATTTTATAATTAGAGTTTTATTGTATTGAAGCATGTCTAGTGTGATAATATGTTGTGTAATTGGTAATTATGGTAATTATAGATGATACCAGCTGCTTCGAATTCAGAATACTCTTAACAATATTTTCCTCATCAATCTCTGTAGCCGAATTGTTTTTTAAGATCTATATCTTTCCCTTTCCGAACACACTTAGTGTTATATTCCATCAAAATAAAATGATGCCCTACCATAGATATTGCCTAGAATCTATGTACCTCTTCCTGTACAACACATATCGCCTCTACTATGCCCGTTACCAGATAAGTTATGAATCGGAAATCTATGTAATGATTAACTGACTCATTACTGTTTTGCAGAAGTCATTGCACTCTGATCTTAGAAACACCATGGCAAACAACGGACACAAGGATTCTTTGAATTAATGCCAAAATATATGGAGACTATTATTATTATTCATGGCTGCTTTGAACAGTGTTGACTTTGTGCCAGTAATGCAATAATGCAGAACTGAAATAATTTATTTCAAATCCTTTATTTGTATTACTTTGAGATATGAGGATCCAATTTTTTTTAAAAACAGAAAACATGACACTTTGATAAATATTCATGTTATTGTTTATTTCATATATATATGGATGCATTTGTTTTTTGAGATTTTCAAATGCTACATACTATTTTTTACATGAATTTTTCTACTGATATAACATAAAATATACACACATTTTATTGTTGATATTTACGTCGTATTTGTATATCTATTCATCGTTGGAAAAAAGGAAATTTTTAGAATTTTTTATGAAATATCGTCCATTTCTTCGAATAATTTAATTTACAATGCATTATGAAAATAAAGCTTTGATTATAATGCGAAAGAAATTGATAAATATTTAGTACGATATTGATCTCTAATTGGTTTAATAATAAATTAACATAAAATATGAATATAATAATTATTTGGTTTATACCATTTTCAAGATCACAGTTATGTAAATTAAACTGAAATAAGGTTCATTAATCTTTGTTTCATACTAAAAAAAAACTTTAATTAGGAGAAAAAACTGTAATTAAATCTGGGTTTCATACTAAAAAAAAAAAAAACTTTAATTAGGAAAAAGTAATTAAAAAGTAAAATAATTATAAGTAATTAAAAGTTATTGCATCATTATCAAATATGAGTATAAAATGTTTAAAATCAGAAAAACATGACACTTTGATAAATATTCATGTTATTGTTTTTTTCATATATATATATATATATATATATATACATGCTTTTATACATGCTATGTATACATGCTTTTAAGGTTTACAAATGCCATATATTTTTTTTACTTGAATTTTACTAATCATAATTTTAAAATTTCAATTATTTAATTAATGTTAATTTAAGGTTACTTAATTAAGTGTTAATTTATTAGTGAGTTTAATAATAAATTAAAATAAAATATGAATATGATAATTATCTGAATTATACCATTTTTCCTGATCACAGTTATGTAAATTAAACTGAAATAGGGTTCACTAATTTAAATTTCATACTAAAAAACCTTAATTAGTAGGAAAAAAAGTGTGGAAGGGAAAAATTTACTTTTCAAAAGTAAAATGAATTAATAAAAAATAAAAATAGTTTGGAAAACTTCCAGATTGTTTTAGTTTCTCTCCGTTCTGTTTTTAAAATTCTAAACGATTTATGCATTTGAAGGGTTTTTTAAAAACAAAAACAACATAAAATGAGTTAGTCGTTTTTCAGTGTCATCCTTTGAAAAAGGTGTGAACTAATTTATGACGTAAGATTTAAACAACTAAATATTGTTAAAGTGGGTTTTTAGTTATAATTAATTTTTTTCATTTCATTAGTGAACCGGAATTAAAAAAATAAATCTAAAATAGGTGCAAGTTGAGGGTTATAATTAAAAAAAATATGACAAAAGCAATTCTCAAAGTGTTTGAAAAACAAATAAAATTTTTAATAAAGTAAAAAAATAAAATCTGAAAAAATGAATAAATGTGAATTGAAATTTTATTACTGAAAGAAAAGTAAACGAATTCTTTTTTTATTTTAAATAATTATTTAATTTTAGGACCGACTCAAGGATTTTTCTCTAATTATTTTCACCAATGAATAGAATGATTAATGTTAAGTTACATTAAAAATACAATAATTAAACATTGAATTTTGTAAAAAAAATTTACAACCTTAATTAATTAATTCCGGAGATATCATTTTATAGCAAGAACCAAACAAAGAAAAAAATAAAGCGAAGAATTTTTTTTATAATTAAACTGATTAGAATAAGCTATTGAGCGTTTTAAACAAGGATTACATTAAACACTTTTTTAATTTGAAATATAATCATCGCTAATTGAACAATATGCATGCAATTTTGAACTATTTTTTTTAACTAATTTTTTTCTCATCATAACTCATGCGAAAAAAATAATTTTTTTTAATTAAAAGACACCAAAATTTGGTTTGCGGATCGTAATCTTTTTAGTTTCAGTAATAATTCTCATATTTATATTTGAAACGCGTAGTTATTTTTTTTTCATTTATAAATATTAAAAAGGGGGCCTGATGGCCGAGTGATTAGCGACCTGGCTCTCGAGTGCCCCAGGTTTCGGGTTCGAGTTCCGGCTGTGATTTGGATATGTTAATTTTAAGTTCTTTTTGTAGTGATTCGGAATCCACTTTAAACCGCAGGCCCAGGTCTAATGGGATAGTAGATTGTTGGGCTAGAACTGACAACCATACCCCCGTAAAAAGATAACATCTCCTGTTTCAAAATCTGTCAGTAAGCTGAGGGCCTTGGCCCACCATGGGGCTGTTGTGCCACTGATGGTGATGATGATGAAATATAAAAATAATTGGAAATCTAAGTACGATATTAATTATTAACTTGAACAGTGTTTGATTATTAATAGTACTTCAATCATATCCCTAAATTAACATAAAAAACGTCTTGATAAATCTGCCGGTCAGAAAGTCTTTTGGTTGGTTTGGTTTGTCGCTTTACAGTAATTTTTTGCACACTTTGGGCTAACCATTCTGAGACTTACAGTTTAACATGGATTACGAAACCCCTCACAAACATCCATGCCATCTCCAGGATTCGAACCTGAAGCCTGTGATAGACTGTCAGCCATTTAGGCCCCGGTCTAATATGATTGTTAGGCGTAGGGCTGACAACCCTACCCCGTAAAGAAGAAAACGTTTCTTAACTCTTCTCATAAAACACTTGTCCCGAAATTTGCCTGTAGGCAGACAGCTTTGGCCCACCATGGGGCTGTTTTGCTAATGAAGAAGAGGACATGTTACGACTTTTTGTACAGTTTTAAACAAAAAGTAATAAAAAAACTCACTTTCTGATTATCAAAAATATTTTGGAACATATTTTAATTTCATGGAAAAGGAAAAATAACTAAGGAAAATTGTTCAGTTTTTCCCAAGTATAAAATGCCTTTTATTTGCATTATTTGTTGTATTTTAGGAAGCATTTATAATTAAAACAAAAGTATTTTCATAAGGTTTTAATTTACTAATTTTATAAAGAAAAACACTTAAGAGATATAATGAGGTAAATAAACAATTTTTCATTTGTTTTCAAATCTCTTTTGGATTAAATGTCAATATAATTAGCAAACAAAAAACAATACACAAGTAAAAAGATTATATGTCAATATTTGCATTTGCTTTATCTAATTCCAAAAGAAATACAATGAAAAAGTACAAATAAGTCAAATTTTCCCATGTTTTAAAGACTTTAATACTTTTTTGTTAGCAGATATATCTAAAGTTTGTAGACTTTTTTGATACAAATATGGGCTAATTCTCGGAAGATACTGTGTTCAAAAAGGAAGACAAATTTCCGATTTTAAATTACCGGGGCTTAAGGAATTTCAATTTTTTTTTCTTTTTTAGGTTGCTGGTCCTTGACATTTGTGTGAAATTTGACGTCAAAATATTCATTAGTGTTTGAGTTATGCTTGGATTAGTGAGACGCTAAAACTGATTCCGGCGATTTTCGAAATGTCTGAATTAATTGAGCAAAGCACTTGCACTAATTTCTTTTTGCGGAAATGTATAGAATGTTGCAGAAGGCATTTGGTGAGTATTCCTATATCGGAAAGAAATGTTTAGAAGTGGTATAAACAGTTCAAAGAAGGCAGAGAATGCGTTGAAGACGAAGAACCCTCTGGTCGACCATCAACCTCAATGGACGAAGCTCACGTCCAAAAAATTAAAGATTTGGTGCTTGCAAACCTCCGATTTACAATTAGAGACCTTGCTGATGATGCTCGAATTTGAAAAGGATCGGTCAATTCCATTTTGGGCCTCAAACACGTCAAATCTCCATTGGTACCAAAAACACTGAATGGGCCAGCTCACACTGCATTGATTCTTCGTGACTGTTTCGCCAAAAATGAAACTAAACAACCACCGTATTCACACCGTGCGACTTCTGGCTATTCCCTAAACTCAAAAAACCACTCCGGGGACACCGCTTTTGTCGATTGAAGAGATTCAACGTGAATCGTCGCATGCTTTGAAGGCCATCCCTGCCGATGACTTTTCAGCATGCATTGAGGATTGGAAAAAAAATTGGCATACGTGCATTGTGTCCGGAGGGGATTACTTTGAGGGCGATGGAATAAATTTGGAAGAATAAATGAAGAGTTTTTGAAAAAAAATAATAATTGGTCTTACGCTTTGGGCACAGTATTAGCTTTGTTTCTTTGCATAGAAAAAGGGATATTAAGACATGGACAACTGCTATCACATAGTCGCTAATCAATCAATTCATATTGCATTTAACGAAAAACAGATTCTATCTAATGTATTTTTATAATATTGTAAAATACATTAATATGATGCTTGATATTAATATGATTTTTGGACAAAGAGTTGACAATACTATATGGATTAGAAGATCAAACAAAGAAATTGCAGACATTAAAAATAGAGACAGTGTGAGATACATCCAATCACAAAGAATCGGCTGGCTGGGGTATGTGCAGCGCAGGGAAACATCATTAAAAGGATTATGTTTCCATTCAAATTGTTCAGCAATATTAAGAGAGGAAGACCAAGTGAAATGTGGATGGATGGCAACTTAGACAACTGAAAATTATTATCTGGAAGAGATTGACATCGGAGCGAGACAGATGGAGAGCGGTTGTGTTGGAGGCTCAATCCTGTACAAGGCTGTAATGCCGGTAGAGAAAAAGAAGATTAATGTGATGATTGGGAATATCAAGATTAGTAAAACCAAAGAAGCTGAATTCAAATTCTTTGTTGGCATATTAAACTGAGAGCAGTCTAATTAAATTTGTAAATTATCATTAAAATCATATAAGCAAATTCGTTTTTCAAATATATTCACCAGAAAGATACAACACATAAAAAACTCATTTGTTTTTATGCTGGAGACGATAGTCTTTGTAGTCTCGAAAGTCTGGCGTTGGCCCACCATGGTGCTGTTTCGCCAATGAAAAAGTCACACACACACACATAGATATATATATATATATGGGACCTTATGGCCGAGTGGTTAGAGCTTTGGCATAGGTTTCGGGTGCCACAAGTTTCGGGTTCAAAACCCGGCGGGTTATTGGATGTTTGTAGTGGTTCGCAATCTACTTAAAAATATAGGTCCCGGTATAATAGGATGGTAGAGTGTTGGAGAGGTAGTGTTACTCGCGTAAGTAGAATATCTTCAAGCTACACGTGACTCTGGGTACTGCTAAATGAGTAACAGCGGTATAGACCTTGGTTATGGCATAAAGATTAACTGTCTCTGTATTTATTGCCAGCGCATTAGAACAACAACAACAATATATATATATATATATCTGACAGCAATAAAGGCATGTAAATTTGTATATCAAATAAATGATTCCCTGATACAAAAATTGCATTTTATTATTAAATAATATTCTTAAATTTTAATGAATGTAAATGAATTTTCATTAAGAAGTATGCTTACAATATTTTTCATTACTAAGGTTAATGCTAAACAAGTATAATAACTATCTTTATAAAGTGGTCTAATATATTTAAATTATTCTTTCTTTTAACCAGTCACTTGACAAGAGTTTAGAATATTTAAATTTTATACAGCAATTTAGGACAGCTTATTAAAGTCGTACTTAGAAACTAAATACTTCTCTTACACATATCGATTATTAATAGGGGCTCACGAAGTTATGCGAGACAGTACTTAAATAGTCGTCCGTCGAATCGTCGATTCACTTTGCGAGGAGTCGTAAAACGACACTTCCGGCGAGGATTGTGATCGACGAGCGATGCGAATTTCATCGCTGGGGGCGACATAAATGTCGGCACGCGCTCCCTCGTAGAACGAGTCAAGACCGTTACGTTTTAGCGCTTCACCCGAACCGTGAACCGATTCAATTATCTGACATCCCCCCTTGTTCCGAGAGCCCATTATTCACCAATGGAGCATGGAACGAGTGTTTGGAGGGGATTGAAAAGTCTGCGAATTTCTAAAATGTCCTGGAGAGCTTCTGAAGTTTGGTATATTAAGAATCTGTTTCGAGTAATTATTGAGCTTTAGTGAACTGATAGTTTGTACTAAAAAAATGTTTGAAAATTATAAGTGATTTTATTTTACTGAGATAATTCTTTGTATAGCATTGTTTCATTTAAGAAATAACATATTTTAAATGCATAAGTGCCTTTAACATATAAATTAGGATTTAGGTTGGTGTACCAATTATTTTAGATTTAACATATGATTTTTAAAAAAATAGAATGGTAAGAATTTTAACTGAAAAGTTTGTGAATTTCTGAAATGTTTTAAAGATTCTAAAGTTAGAAATATTAAAATTATGTTCTGAGTAATTACTAAACTTTAATAATAACTCAATATATTACTAGAGTCATATATTGTTAAAATCTCATATATTTTATAAACAACGAATATATTTCTCTTTGGAATGTAATTTAGTTAATATAATAGATAAAATATATGATTTAGATTATATAATATAATGTAGATTAAATATATGATATTTGCGAAAAGTTTCCGAATTTATAAAGTGTCCTAGAAATTATGATTGGTTTGGTTTATCACTCTACGGTCATTTTGTGCATATTTTGGGGTAATCAGACCGGACCCTACAGCTTAAAGTGGGCTTCGAACCACTAACAAACAATCATGCCACAGCCGCGAGTTGAACCTGACGCCTGCGGCAGCAAAGGGAAGAGCACTAACCAATTGGCCATCAGGCTTCCTTAGAGGTTTTGAAGTTTGGAATAATAAAAAATTGTTTTGAGTAATTACTAAGCTTCAATACGCTGTTAGTATATATTGAAAAAATATTTGAAAGTGGTACGTGATTCTATTTTCTTGAAATAATTCTTTGTATAATGTTGTTTCAAGTAAGAATCTATATTTTATGATAGAAATGTCTAAGTGTCTTGAATTTAATAGTTAAGATTTAGGTTGGTACACCAATTATGTAAGATAAACCTAGCACTTGCTAAAAATTTGGGTTAAACTAAATTAATTTTGAATAAAAAGAATTCTTACATCACTTATCATTACTTACGTTTATGCTAAGCAAATATAACAACTGTCTTTATAAAGTAGTCTCGTATAATTTAAATTATTCTTTCTTTTAACCAATCACTTGGCAAGAGTTTAGAATATTTAAATTTTATGCAGCGATTTAGGGAAGCTTATTAAACTCGTGATTTGAAACTAAATGCTTATCTTACACATATCGATTATTAATAGGAGCTCACGAAGTTATGCGAGGCAGTATTTAAATAGTCGACCGTCGAATCGTCGATTCACTCTGAGAGGAGTCGTAAAAGGACACTTCCGGCGAGGATTGTGATCGACGAGCGATGTGAATTTCATAGCTGTGGGCGACATAAATTTCAGCACGTGCTCCCTCGTAGAACGAGTCAAGACCGTTACGTTTTACTGCTTCACCCTAACCGTGAACCGATTCAATTATCCGACATCCCTTCTTGTTCCGAGAACCCATTATTCACCAATGGAGCACGGCCCAAGTGTTTGGAGGGGATTGAAAAGTCTGAGAATTTCTAAAATGTCCCGGAGAGCTTCTAGAGTCGGGTATATTAAGAATCTGTTTTGAGTAATTACTGAGGTTTAGAAAACTGATATCCGTTTGAAAATGCTACGTGATTTTATTTTGTCGAGATAATACTTTGTATAATATTGTTTTATTTAAGAATTTATATTTTAATTGTCTAAGATAATAATTAAGAATGAGGTTGGTGCACCAATTAGTCTAGATTGCAACACTTTTTAGAAATTGAAACAGGAAGTATTTGGGTTGAAAAGTTTGCAAATATCTAAAGTGTCCTACAGATTCTGAGGTTGGAAATATTAAGAATTTTTGAGTAATTACTAAGTAGTAAACTGATAGCATATACTAAAATATGTTTGAAAATGTTACATGATTTTACTTAGTCGACATAATTCTTTGTATAACATTGTTTCATTTAAGAAATAATATATTTTAAATGTATTAGTGCTTTTAATATAACAATTAGGATTTAGGTTGATACACCAATTATTTTAGATTTAACTTAGGACTTATTAAAAATTTGAACTGGAAGTTGTGTCTTTGCAGCTAGCAATACAGAGATAGTTAATTTGTAGGCCATAAGCTAGGGCTTCAACGCTGTTATTCATTCAGCACTACCCAGGGGGCACGTGCAACTTGCAGGTATGCTACGGACACGAGTAGCACTACCCCCGCAACGATCTACGATTCTAATAGACAGGAACCTGTGGTTTAAAGTGGATTCTGAACCACTGCAAACATTTATGGCACCGCCAGGACTCGATACCGAAACCTGGCGCCGAGCACCAGCCACTTCGGCCATCAGGCCGCAATGGTACAAAAATTACAATTTATTAATAAATAAATTAAATAATATTCCTAAATGGCAATTATATTAATGAATTTTCATTAAAAATGTGCTTACATAATTTTCCATTATTTAGGTTAATGCTAAACAAGTATAATAACTATCATTATAAGATGGTTTGATATAATTTAAATTATTCCTTCTTTTAACCAATCACTGGACAGGAGTTTAGAATATGTAAATTTTATGCCTCAATTTAGGGAAGCTTATTAAAGTCGTACTTCGAAACTAAATACTTCTCTTACACATATCGATTATTAATAAGGGCTTACATCGTTATGCGAGACAGTATTTAAATAGTCGACCATCGAATCGCCGATTCACTCGCGGCAACTCGTAAAGCGACACTTCCGGCGAGGAGTGTGATCGACGAGCGATGCGAATTTCATTGCCGGGGGCGACATAAATGTCGGCACGTGCTCCCTCGTCGAACGAGTCAAGACCGTTACCACTTCATCCGAATCGTGAACCGATTCAATTATCTGACATCCCTCCTTGTTCCGAGAAGCCATTATTCACCCATGGAGCACGGCCCGAGTGTTTGGAGGGGGAAGGCTTCGGATTGAAAAGTCTGCGAATTTCTAAAATGTCCTGGAGAGCTTCTGAAGTTGGGAACATTAAGAATCTGTTTTGAGCAATTACTGAGCTTTGGTAAATTGATAGCATATAGTAAGAAAATTGGTGAAATGAATCTATTTTTATCGAGTTAATTATTTATATTATATTGTTTCATCTAAGAATTTGTATTTTAGGATACAGATGCCTAAGTGCCTTTAAGATAATAATGAGGAGTTAGATTGGTGCACCAATTATTGCGAATTTCTAAAATGTCCTGGAGTTTCTGAATTGAGGAATATTAAGAATTTGCTTTGAGTAATTATTGAGCTTTAGTATACTAATAGCATATACTAAAAACGAGTGAAAATTATACGGGATTGTATTTTGTTGATATAGTTCTTTGTATTACATTATTTCAATTGATAATTAGCATATAAATGTCTAAATGTCTTTAAGATAATAATTAGGATTTAGGTTGGTACACCAATTATTTTAAATTAAACATAGCACTTGTTAAAGATTTGAATGGGAAGTATTTGGGTTGAAAGGTTTGCGAATTTCTAAAATGCCCTAGAAGATCTGATTTGTTGGGTTTGTCGCTCTACGATCATTTTGTGCACACTTTAGGGTAATTAGAGCGGGACTACGGTTTAAGGTGGACTTCGAAACACTAATAAACATGCCACGGCCAGGATTTGAACCTGAAGCATCACAGATCAGAGCACAAGGCAATTGTCCATGAGGCCGCTTTAGCGGTTAGGAAGTTAGCAATATTAAGAAACTGTTTTGAGTAATTACTAAGCATTGGTAAACTGATTCTATCTTGTCGAGGTAATTCTTTGTATTATATTGTTTCAACGAGTCTCCTCGTGTTTTGAAACAGTGGTCTACAATAAAGCCGCCAAAGTATTGAACCCCCGCTTTAATACTCACCAGCGGCATGCTTTGCCGTGATACAGAAACTTTTTTTTTAATTGCGTCGGGGACTGAGTCGTATTGACCATAACCTGTGAACAGCCCAAAGTGTAGCTTGAAGATATGCTACGGACGTGAATAACATTACCCTCACAATGCTCTACGATCCTATAGACCTGTACCTATGGTTTTAAGGGGATTCCGAATCACTACAACTATCCGTGGCACCGCCGACATTCGGCTCCGAAACCTGTGGCAGAAAGCGCCAGAGCGCTAGCAACTCAAACATCAGGCCCCAATGATACAAAATCTACAATCTTTTATAAAATAAATTAAATATTATTCCTAAATTACAATAAAACTAAAATAATTTCATTAAAAAGTATGCTTACATCATTTTTCATAACTTGGGTTATTATAAAACAAATATAATAACCGTCTTTATAAAGTGGTCTCATATAATTTAAATTATTCTTTCTTTTAACCAATCACTTGACAAGAGTTTAGAATATTTAAATTTCATGCATCAATTTAGGGAAGCTTATTAAAGTCGTACCTCGAAACTAAACACTTCTCTTACACATATCGATTATTAATAGGGGCTCACGAAGTTATGCGAGACAGTATTTAAATAGTCGACCGTCGAATCGTTGATTAACTCCCGGGAACTCGTCAAACGACACTTCCGGCTAGGAGTGTGATCGACGAGCGATGCGAATTTCATTGCTGGGGGCGACATAAATTTCGGCACGTGCTCCTCTTAGAACGAGTCAAGACCGTTACGTTTCACCGCTTCCCCCGAACCGTGAACCGATTCAATTATCTCAACATCCCTTCTTGTTCCGAGAACCCATTATTCACCCATGGAGCACGGCCCGAGTGTTTGGAGAGGGAAGGGTTCGGGTTGAAAAGTCTGCGAAGTTCTAAAATGTCCTGGAGAGCTTCTGAAGTTCGGAATATTAAGAATCTGTTTTGAGTAATTACTGAGCTTTGGTATACTGATAGCATAGACTAAAAAAATGTAGATTTTCCCATAATTACTTTTTAAGATAACATCTACAGCAAGTATTTTATACTTAATGCATCTCCGAGTTAAATTATTTTTGAAAACTGAGCTATACAATCACGATCCAAAAAAAAAACCCTGTATTTAAGACAATCTGTCAAGAGATGGGGTCAGCCTCCTCATTTTTTATTAGAGTAGACATTTCTCAACTCGTGGTCTATCACCAATCACGATGGTACAACTCATAATATTGTACATATTCAATCTGTTGTTGTTTCGACCTATGAAGGTCGAACAGAAATTTGCTAATTCCTTCATTATACATGATACTGAATATCTGCTATCAGATTTGAGTGACAGGTTGTTTCATAAGTATAAAACTCTAATTACATGTAATATAATTATACACAATAAAGGCTCGTCTTCTGTCAAATTTGAGTGATGGGCTTATTACGTAGTTGTCAAAGGACATATATTCCTCTCTCCTGGAAATGAATTGCCAAAACTCTTGTCGTGAGAAACAAATGCTACAATGTTTACTGTTTTACCAGTACTTACAAGAAATAAATTATATTCCTACCTAAAATTAAAAATCTCTTTTAAAAAGTATTTATTAAATGCCATTTTAATTAAGATAATTTCGTTGTGTATTTAAACAAATATATTCTAATTTTCAGACCAATCCCTAAGTTCTAATTGCTGACACCATTACAAATATTAAAATTTCCAATGCTTCTAAATCACGAGCCACAAAATAACAAGTAAAACACACCATAAATTTTTTACTTATTTCATATAATTACTTTTAAAGACAACAACTGAAGCAAGCATTTTATTCTTTAATGCATCTCTCAGTCAAATTATTTTTGAAAACTATAAAAGCTATAAAATCTCGACCCAAAAAATCCTTTTAAGACAATCCGTCAAGAGATGGGGCGAACTTCTACATTTCTCATTGGAGTAGTCATTTCTCAACTCGACTGACTCGATTTCACCAATCCCGATGGAACAACTCATAGTATAGTTCATATTCCATCTGTAGTTCTCATTAGTACAAAACTCTTAATGTTATATAACTATCAACAATAAAGGTCTTCTGCTGTCAAATTTGAGTGATGGGTTGTTATTATGTAATTGTAGAATAAGATACATTCGTTTCTCCAGGGAGCGAAATGCCAAAAATCTTGTCGTGAAAAAAAAATACTGTAATGTTTATTTTTTTACTAATACTTACAAGAAATAAATTATATTCCATCCTAAAACTAAAAATCTGTTTTAAAAGTATTTATTGAAAGCCATTTTAATTACGTTAATTTCATCGTGTATTTAAAGAAATATATTAATTACCCGATTCATCAGTAATTTCTTATTGCTGATACCATAACGAAAACTAAAATATCCAGCGTCTCAAAACCATGAACCACAAAATAATAAACAAAACACACCAAAAATATTTTAACTTATTTCCCATAATTACTTTTAAAGATAACAAGTGAAGCAAGTATTTTATTCTTTAATGCATCTCTCAGTCAAATTATTTTTGAAAACCGAGCTATAAAATCTCGATGCAATTACTTTTAAGTAACTGCAGATAAGGGAAGGCCATTTCGCGACGTGAAAGAACGCAGTGCTCATCTATTGCAGCCGGATTTGTGCGGAACTAATGCGGCATTTTACCGCACATTGCAGCTCTTTCTGCACAACCATCGAGATTGCTGAATTCCTGATCTCCAGATAAAAGGGATCACACTATATTTAGAAGCACGCACAACTGTTTGCAGAACTAGTTATTCTTTGATACGATGTTAATATCGTGTCTTAAAGGTCATTGTTCTATTAATAGTAGGCAGAATTTTGCCCGTAATGATGCTTTTATGCTAATGTTAACGACTGACGAGTTGAGCCATGTTACATCATCTCCATAAAGCGCGTGGATACCACTCACTTTGTGCCAAACTTTTCACGCATATTTCGAGGATTTTTATCCTTTTTTCATCATTATTAGGTTGGCGTAGTTATGCTATTAAATTGTTTTAAGTAAGGCACTACTTCATTGGATAAATATACAAGATATATTATTTCCTTAATATTTTGTTTCGTGAATAATTTTATAAAGCATGACAAGAATTATTTTTAAAAAGAGGCCGAATGGAATAGTGCTAACGCTCTGGCGGTCGGTACCACAGGTTTCGGGTTCGAGTCCCGGCGGTTCCATGGGTGTTTGTAGTGGTTCGGAATCCACTTTAAGTTGTAGGTACCGGTCTGTTTAGCCTAAAATGTGCATAAGATGACCGTAGAGCCACAAACCAAACCAATGCAATTTCTTCTGGGAAACAATGCTGCAATGTTTACTCTTTTATCAATAATTACAAGAAATAAATTAAGTACCTACTTAAAACTAAAAATCTCTTTTAAATGTGTTTCTTAAATGCCATTTTAATTAAGATAACTTCATCGTGTATTTAAACAAATATATTCTAATTTGCAGACCCATCAATAAGTTCTTATTGCTGATATCACTACTAATAATAAATTTCCAATGCTTCCAAATCACGAGCCACAAAATAATAAGTAAAACACACCATAAATATTTTACTTATTTCCCATAATTACTTTTTAAGATAATAACTGAAGCCAGTATTTTATTATTTAATGCATCTCTCAGTTAAATTATTTTTGAAAACGGAGCTATAAAATCTCGATCCAAAAATTCATTTTAAGACAATCCGTCAAGTGATGGGGTCAGCTTCCTCACTGCTCATTAGAGTAGACATTTATCAACTCGTGTTCTATCACCAATAACGATGGAACAACTCATAACATTGTTCATATTCAGTCTGTTGTTGTTTAGTGCTGTGAAGGTCGTACAGACATTCGCTAATTTCTTCATTATATATGATACAGAATATCTGCTATCAGATTTGAGGGACAGGCTTTTCTCATTACTACAAAACTCTAATTGCATGTAATATAATGACCCACATTAAAGGTCGTCTTCTGTCAAATTTGAGTGATTAGTTTATTACATATTTGTCAGATGGCATACAGTCCCCTATTCTTGAAATGAAGTACCAAACTCTTATCGTGAGAAAAAAAATACTGCAATGATTACTGTTTTACCAATACCTACAAGAAATAAATTATGTTTCTACCTAAAACAAAAACTCTCTTTTAAAAGTATTTAACAAATGCTATTTTAATTACGATAATTTCATCGTGTATTTAATTTCCAGACCCCTCAATAAGTTCTTATTGCTGATTCCACTACTACTACTAAAAATTCTAATGCTTTAAAACCACGACCCACAAATTAATAAACAAAACACACTATAAAATATTTTAACTTATTTCCCATAATTACTTTTAAAGATAACAAGTGAAGCAAATATTTTATTGTTTAATGCATTTCTCAGTCAAATTATTTTTGAAAACCGAGCTATAAAATCTCGATGCAATTACCATTAAGTAACTGCAGATAAGGGAAGGCCATTTCGCGACGTGACAGAACGCAGTGCTCATCTATTGCAGTCGGTTTTATGCGGAACTAATGCGGCATTTTACCGCACATTGCAGCTCTTTCTGCAACCATCCAGATTGCTGAATTCCTGATCTCCAGATAAAAGGGATCACACTATATTTAGAAGCACGCACAACAGTTTGCAGACCTAGTTATTCTTTGATACGATGTTAATATCGTGTCGTAAAGGTCATTGTTCTATTAATAGTAGGCAGAACTTTGCCGGTAATGATGTTTTATGCTAATGCTAACGACTGACGAGTTGAGCCATGTTACATCATTTCCATAAAGCGCGTGGATACCACTCACTTTGTACCAAACTTTCACGCATATTTCGAAGATTTTTATCCCTTTTTTCATCATGATTAGGATGGCGTAATTATGTTATTAAATTGTTTTAAGTTAAGCACTACTTCATTGAATAAATATACAAGGTATATTATTCCCTTAATATTTTGTTTAGGTATATTATTCCCTTAATATATTTTATAAAGCATGACAAGAATTATTTCATGTTTATTTTCAGGCAGGCAATATTTAAATTTTTATGAAATCGTTATTATTAAAATAATGATAATGATAATTTTAAAAATATTAAAAGTGCATATCAAATGCATTTTTAATTAAAACTCTAAAATAAAAGTTTTATAAACTCTAAAATAAATGTTTTATAAAACATGACTATACAAGAGTTATATAAAAAAATTTATCTTTATCTTTTAGATGATTTTCATAAAGCGCGCGAATATGACTCACTTTGTACTAAACTTTTCACGCATATCTCGAGAAGTTTTATCCTTTTTTCATCATTATGAGGATGGCGTAATTATGTTATTAAATTGTTTTGAGTATGGCTCTACTTCATTAGATAAATATACAAGGTATATTATTTCTTTAATATTTTGTTTCGTAAATGTTTTTATAAATATGACAATAATTATTTAAAAAAAAAAAATTGTTTGATTTTCAGGCTGGCAATATTTAAATGTTATGAAATCGTGATTATTAAAGTAATGATAAACTCTAATAATATTACAAAAGTTTAGTAATTACTCAGGCCATAATTTTAATATTCCTAACTTAAGAATCTGTATTTCATGCATCTGCAAACTCCAACACTTACCGTTTTCCAATTTTTTAACAAGTCATATGTTTAATATAAAACAATTGGCGTACCAACCTAAACCCTAATTATTATCTTAAATGCATTTAAACATTTGTATGCAAATTATTAAATGAAACAATACATTACAAAGAATTACCTTGAGAAATTAGAATCATGTAACATTTTGAAACATTTTTGTATACGCCGTTACTTTACTAAAGCTTAGCAATTACTCAAACAAAATCCTAATTTCAGAATAATGTAGAAATTCACAAACCTTTCTGCGCCAAACACTTCTAGCTCATTTTTTTTAAATAACCTATTTTTAAAATAAAAAAATGTGTTGTACTAAGCTAAATTTTTTTATAAGGTACTTAAATATTTAAAATTAATCATCCTAAAAATTTTATATCTTAAATTTTTAAATAAAACAATATAATATAAATAATTATCTCACCAAAAAAAAAAAAGAATCATTTCAACCATCAGTATATGTTATTATGTTATTATAGCTTAGTAATTAATAAATTACAGGTTTTGGGTTCGAATCCCGGTGGTACCGTGGATGTGTGTAGTGGTTCCGTATCCACTTTAAATCGTAGATACCTGTCTAATATGACTGTAAAGCGTCGGACGTAGGACTGACAACCCTAACCCGTAAAAAGAAAACATCTTCTGTCTCGTGATCTGCTAGTAGGCAGACGGCCTAGGCCCACTAGTCAATCTCCTGGAAACGAAATGCCAAAACTCTTGTCGTGAGAAAAAAAATGCTACAATGTTTACTGTTTTAACAACACTTGCAACAAATAAATTAAGTTCCTACCTAAAACTAAAAACTCTTTTAAGAGTATTTATTAAATGTCATTTTAATTGAGATAATTTCATCGTGTATTTAAGCAAATGTATTCTAATTTTCAGACCCATCAATAAGTTCTTATTGCTGATTCCACTACTACTACTAAAAATTCTAATGCTTTAAAACCACGACCCACAAATTAATAAGCAAAACACACTATAAATATTTTAACTTATTTCCCATAATTAGTTTTTAAAGATAACAAACTGAAGCAAGCATTTTATTTTTAATGCATCTCTCAGTTACATTATTTTTGAAAACTGAGCTATAAAATCTCGATCCAATTACCTTTAAGTAACTGCAGATAAGGGAAGGCCATTTCGCGACTTGAAAGAACGCAGTGCTCATCTATTGCAGCCGGATTTATGCGGAACTAATGCGGCATTTTGTCGCACATTGCAGCTCTTTCTGCACAACCATCCAGATTGCTGAATTCCCGATCTCCAGATAAAAGGGATCGCACTATATTTAGAAGCCTGCACAAGTAGTTTGCAGAACTAGTTATTCTTTGATACGATGTTAATATCGTGTCGTGAAGGTCATTGTTCTATTAATAGCAGGCAGAATTTTGCCGGTAATGATGCTTTTATGCTAATGTTAACGACTGACGAGTTGAGCCGCGTGAGATCATTTCCATAAAGCGCGTGGATACCACTCACTTTGTGCCAAACTTTTCACGCATATTTGGAGGATTTTTATCCTTTTTTTCAGCGTTATTATGATGGCGTAATTGTGTTATTAAATTACTTTAAGAAAGGCTGTACTTCCTTGTATAAATATACAATGTATATTATTCCCTTATTATTTTGTTTCATAAAAGTTTTTTATAATTCCTGACTGTACAAGAATTATTTTTATAAATTTTATGTTTATTTTTTAAGAAGACAATAATTAAATTTTCATGAAACCGTTATTTTTTCAAATAATGATTATTTTAAAAATAATTAAAATACATATTAAACACACATGTTTAAACATAACTTTAAATTTTAAGTTTTCATAATTTTGTAGTAGCTTGTGTTTTTAATATGTAAATTACATACCAAAGGAAGATATTTTGTTTGTTTATAAATTACAGGAGACCTTAACAATATATCATCATCATCAGTGGCGCAACAGCCCAATACTGGTCCAAGGTTCTGCGTAGTGGTAGATTTCAAGACAGGAGATGTTTTCTTTTTTATGGGGTATGGTTGTCAGCCTGCGCCCAATGCTCTATAGCGATATTAGGCTAGTACCTACGATTTAAATTTGATTCCGAGCAACTACAAGCATCCATGGCACCGCCGGGACTCGAAACCGAATCCTGTGACATCTAGCGCTAGAACGGTAGTCACTCTGTCATCAAGCCCCAATTATTAATTCATTTTAAGGCGAACGTGGTCGTAAATCAAGTTATTCTGTTAATTTTGGTCACTCAATCCTAATTAGATTAAATAAAAATTATATAAAATAACGAAACCACAGTTTTTGCAGAAATTGAGATTACAGGATTTTACAAAGTATTTGAACAAATATGAAAGAATTACAACTTTCATATATGTTTACTGTTTTGAAATACTTGCAAGAAATAAATTATGTTCCTACTTAAAACTAAAAATTCTCTTTTAAAAGTATTTATTAAATGCCATTTAAATTAAGATAATTTCATTGTGCATTTAAACAAACATATTCTTAATTTCCAGACCCCTTAATAAGCTCTTATTGCTGATACCACCACGAATAATAAAATTTAAAATGCTTCTAAACAATGAAACACCAAATAATAAAGAAAACACACCATAAATATTTTACTTATTTCCCATAATTACTTTTAAAGATAACAAGTATTTTATTCTTTAATGCATCTCTGAGTTAAATTATTTTTGAAAACTAAGCTATAAAATCACGATAAAAAAATCCTTTTATGACAATCCGTCAATAGATGGGATCAACTTCCTAACTAATCATTGGAGTAGACATTCCTCAACTCGTGGTCTATCACCAATCACGATTGGAACAACTCATAGTATAGTTCATATTCAATCTGGGAAGGTCGCACAGACATTCTCTAATTTCTTCATTATACATGATATTGAACATCTGCTATCAGATTTGAGTGACAGTTTGTTCTCATTAGTAAAAAACTGTAATTGCATGCAATATATCTAATCACAATGAAGCTCGTTTGCTGTCAAATTTGAGGGTGGGTTTACTATATACTTGTCAGATAACATACATTCCTCTCTCCTGAGAATGAAATGCCAAAACACTTGTCATGAGGAAAAAATACTACACTGTTTACTGTTTTACCAATACTTACAAGAAATAAATTACGTTCCTACGAGTACCTAAAACTAAAAATCTCTTTTAAAAGTATTTATTAAATGCCATTTTAGATAAGATAATTTCATCGTGTATTTAAACAAATATATTCTTAATTTCCAGACCCCTTCATAAGTTCTTATTGCTGTTAGCACTACTACTAATAAAATTTCCAATGATTCAAAACCACGAGCCCCAAAATAACAAGTAAAACACACCATAAATATTTTACTTATTTCCCATAATTAACTTTTAAAGATAACAAGTGAAGCAAGTATTTTATTCTTTAATGCATCTCTCAGTCAAATTATTTTTGAAAACCGAGCTATAAAATCTCAATCCAATTACCTTTAAGTAACTGCAGATAAGGGAAGGCCATTTCGCGACCTGAAAGAACGCAGTGCTCATCTATTGCAGCCGGATTTATGCGGAACTAATGCGGCATTTTATCGCATATTGCAGCTCTTTATGCACAACCATCCAGATTGCTGAATTCCTGATCTCCAGATAAAAGGGATCGCACTATATTTAGAAGCGTGTGCAATAGTTTGCAGAACTAGTTATTCTTTGATACGATGTTAATATCGTGTCGTGAAGGTCATTGTTCTATTAATAGCAGGCAGAATTTTGCCGGTAATGATGCTTTTATGCTAATGTTAACGACTGACGAGTTGAGTCATGTTAGATCATTTCCATGAAGCGCGTGGATACGACTCACTTTGTGCCAAACTTTTCACGCATATTTCGAGGATCTTGATCCTTTTTTCATTATTATTAGGATGGCGTAATTATATTAGTAAATTGTTTTAAGTAAGGCTCTACTTCATTAAATAAATATACAAGGTATATTATGAAATTTTTATCAAATTGTTATTTTTAAAATAATGATAATCCTAATTTTAAAAATAATTAAAATGTATATTAAACGCATTTTCAATTTAAACTATAAAATTAAAGTTTTAAAAACTCCACTATACAAAAATTATTTTTTTAAAATTTTATGTTTATTTTTCAGGTACGCAATATTTAAATTTTTATGAAATCATTTTCAAAATAATTATTGATAATGATTGTTTTAAAAATAATTTAGATGCACATTAAATGCATTTTTTAATTAAAACTGTACAATAAAAGTTTTATAAAACATGACTGTACAAGAATTATTTTTTAAAATTTTATTTATTATGTATTTTTTTTAGATCATTTCCATAAAGCGCGTGGATACGAATCCCTTTATACCAACTCTTTCACGCATATTTCGAGGATTTTTATTATTTTTTAATCATTATTAGGATGGCATAATTATGTCATTAAATTGTTTCAAGTAAAGCTCTATACTTCATTGGATAAATATACAAGGTATATTATTCCTTCAATATTTTGTTTTGTAAATGTTTTTTACAATTCCTGACTATACAAGAATTATTTTTGTAAATTTTATGTTTATTTTTTTAAGTAGACAATAATTAAATTTTCATGAAATCGTTATTTTTTCAAATAATGATTATTTTAAAAATAATTAAAATACATATGAAACACACATTTTTAAATAAAACTTTAAATTTTAGGTTTTCATAACTTTGTAGTAGCTTATGTTTTTAATATGTAAATTACATACCAAAGAAAAATATTTTCTTTGTGTATAAATTACAGGAGACTTTAATAATATATCATCATCATCAGTGGCGCAACAGCTCAATGCTCTATAGCCATATTAGACTGGTACCTACGGTTTAAATTGGATTCCGAACAAATACAAGCATCCATTTCACTGACAGGACTTGATCCCGAAATCTGTGGCGCCTTGCGGCAGTCACTCGGCCATCTTGCTCCAATTATTAATAGCTCTATAGTGATAATTATAGAGCAATTAATAATATTATTTTGTTTCATAAATGTTTTTATAAATATAACAAGAATTGTTTTTAAAAATTTCATGTTTATTTTTAAGGCAGACACTATTTAGATTTTTATGAAGTCATTATTTTTAAAATAGTAATAATCATAATTTTAAATATAATTAAAATGTATATTAAAAGCATTTTCAATTTAAACTCTAAAATAAAAGTTTTATAAAACATGACTATACAAGATTTATTTTTTAAAATTTTATGTTTATTATATTCCTTCTATTTTCTTCTATTTCCACAATCTCCCTATAAATATCTTGTTCAAATTTTCAACCGTTAATAAAATACTTTTTATTCCTCCAGTGAAGTTCAAATAAATTTTTTTTAACTTGTAGTGGATGGCACTGGATGTTAATACACTTTTTTCAAATATTAATTCATTTATTAAATTTAATTAATTAATTAAAGTTTTTTTTAGATTTAAGTTGCATATATCAACCAATAGATGGCGCCAGATAAACTTAAAAAAATGAATGAAAATTATTTATAAAGGAATAATAATATTTATAATTTCTGCAATATAGTGAAAAAAAAGTAGGAATTAACATTAAAAATTTTCTTTTTTATACTTGTTTTTTAGATGATTTCCATAAAGCGCGTGGATACGACTCACTTTGAGTCAAACTTTTCACGCATATTTCGAGGATTTTTGTCCTTTTTTCAACATTATTAGGATGGCGTAATTATGTTATTAAATTGTTTCAAGTAAGGCTCTACTTCATTGGATAAATATACAAGGTATATTATTCCCTTAATATATTGTTTCGCTAATGTTGTTATAAAATATGGCAAGAATTATTCTTAAAGAGGGTCATGAATGGCCTAGTGGCTAGCTCTCTGATGCTCGATGCCATAGGTTTCGGGTTCGAGCCCCGGCGGTAATATGGATGTTTGTAGTAGTTCGGATTCCTCTTTAAACCGTAGGTCCGGTCTAACACGATCGTACAGCGTTGCAGAGGTAGGGTTACTCGGCGTCCGTAGCTAATCTTCAAGCTACGCGCATCTCCTGGGTAGTCTTAAGTGAGTAACGTCGGTGTACCGCTATCCTTAAGGCATCGAAGGCAATTGTTTAAGTGTTTGCTAGCGGCATTAGAACAAAATTTATAATTTTATGTTTATTTTTCAGGCAGTCAATATTTAAATTTTTATGAAATCATTATTTTTAAAATAATGATAATCATAATTTTAAAAAGAATTCAGATGCACATTAAACGCATTTTCAATTAAAACTCTAAAATATTATTAAATGAAATAAAATTATTTTTAGTATGATGTAATGATGTTATCGAATTGTTTTAAGTAAGGCTCAACTTCATTGAATAAATATACAAGGTATATTATTTTGTTTCATAAAATATTACAAGAATTATTAAAAAAAATGTATGTTTATTTTTCTGGAAGGCAATATTTAAATTTTTTTGAAATCCTTATTTTTAAAATAATGATAATCATCATTTAAAAACTGATTAAAATGCATATTAAATGCATTTTTAATTAAAACTCTAAAATGAAAGTTTTATAAAGCATGACTATACAAGAATTATTTTTTTAAATTTTATGTTTATTCAATTCCTTCTATTAGCTCACCCTCTCCCTGTATATATCTTGTTGAAACTTTCAATCGTTCATAAAATACTTTTTATTCATCCACTCAAGTTCAAATACATAGTGGATGACGCTGGAGGTTAATACAGTTTTATTCAAATATTAATTCATTAATTAAATTAAATTAATTAATTAAAATTTTTTTAGATTTAAGTTGCATATATCTAACAATAGATGGCGCCAGATAAACTTGAAACTAATTAAAAACTAACTTAAACTAACTTAAAACTAAAATGAAAAATTACTTTATAAAGGTATTTATGCAATATAGCGAGAAAAAAGTAGGAATTGACTTTAATTTTTTTTTTATACTTGTTTTTCAGATGATTTCCTTAAAGCGCGTGGATACGACTCACTTTGTACCAAACGTTTCTCACGCATATTTCGAGAATTTTTTATCCTTTTTTTCATCATTATTATGATGGTGTAACTATGTTATTAAATCGTTTTAAGTAACGCTCTACTTCATTGGATAAATATACATGGTATATTATTTTGTTAATATTTTATTTCGTTAATGTTTTTATAAAGCATAACAAGAATTATTTTTAAAAAGGGGCCTGAAAGAAATTCATTTAGATTTATTGTAATAAACTAATATTATTTAATATATTTAATAATAGATTATAGTTTTTTTTAATGCGTATTTGTTGCAGAGTGGTTAGAGCTCTGGCGCTCGGTACCGCAGGGTTCGAGTCCCGGTGGTACCATAGATGTGTGTAGTCGTTTGGAATCCACTTTAAACAGTAGATCCCGGTCTAACATGAACGTAGAGCGTTGCGGGGGTAGTGCTAAGTGAGTAACATCGGTGCCTCCAGGTAGTGAGTGTTTATTTTTCAGGCAGTCAATATTTAAATTTTTAAGAAATAATTATTTTAAAAAAATGATAATCATAATTTAAAAAATTATTAAAATGTATATTAAACGAATTTTCAATTTAAACTCTAAAATTAAAGTTTTATAAAACATGGCTATACAAAGTATATATATTTTTTAATTTTATATTTACTTTTCAGGCAGGCAACATTTAAATTTTTATGAAATCCTTATTTTTAAAATAATGACAATGACAATTTTAAAAATATTTAAAATGCATATTAAACGCACATTTTTAATTAAAACTGTAAAATATTATTAAATGAGTCAAAATTATTGAAATCTTCATAATTTTGAAGTAGCTTGGATTTTTTAATATGTAAGTTACAGGCCAGAGAAAAATATTTTTTTTTTGTTTATAAAGGATTGGAGATGTTAACAATACATCATAATCATCATCATCAGTGGCGTAACAGCCCCATAATGCTCCAAGGGCATTGGCCTGCTGTCAGATTTCTAGACAGGAGCGGTTTTCTTTTTTACATGGTATGGTAGTCAACCCAACGCCAAATGCTCTAAAGCCATATTAGTCCGGGCTCTATGGTTTAAAGTGGATTCCAAACCACTACAAGCCTGCATAGCACTGCCAGGACTCGATCCCGAAACCTGTGGCACCTAGCGGCAGTCACTCGGCCATCTTGCTCCAATAATTAATTCATCTATAGGGATAATTTTGCGGCAAACGTTATCATAAACAACATTATATTCCTTATTTTTGATAATTTAATGCTAAATAAGTTAAATTAAAATTATATAAAATAAATGAATTATCGGTTGTGACAGAAATCGAGTTTACAGGATATTATAAGGTATTTGAACAAATAGGAAACAACTTTAATTTTTATAGATATTTACTGTTTAACCAATATTTGCAAAAATAAATTATATTACTACCTAAAACTAAAAATCTCTTTTAAAACTATTTATTAAATGCCATTTTAATTAAAATAATTTCATCGTGTATTTAAACAAATATATTCTTAATTTCTAGAACCATCAATAAGCTCTTATTGGTGATACCACCACGAATAATAAAATTTCAAATGCTTCAAAACCACGAGCCACAAAATAACAAGTAAAACACATTATAAATATTTTACTTATTTCCCATAATTACTTTTAAAGATAACAACTAAAGCAAGTATTTTATTCTTAATGCATCCTTCTCTTAAATTATTTTTGAAAACTAAGCTATAAAATCTCGATCCCAAAAGATTCCTTTCAAGGCAATCCGTCAAGTGATGGGGTCAGCTTACTCACTTCTCGTTGGAGTAGCCATTTCTCAACTCGTGGTTTATCACCAATCACGATGGAACAACTCATAGTATAGTTCATATTTCATCTGCAGTTGTTTCGATCTGTGAAGGTGGCACAGACATTCGATAATTTCTTCATTATATATGATACCGAATATTTGCTATCAGATTTGAGTGATAGGTTTATTACATATTTTTCAAATGACATACAATTCTATCTTCTTGAAGTCAAATGCCAAAACTCTTGTCCTGAGAAAAAAAATGCCACAATGCGTACTGTTTTAGCAGTACTTACAAGAAATAAATTATGTTCTTACCTAAAATTAAAAATATCTTTTAAAGTATTTACTAAATGCTATTTTAATTACGATAATTTCATCGTGTATTTAATTTCCAGACCCCTCAATAAGCTCTTAGTGCTGATACCACCATGAATAATAAAATTTTTAATACTTCAAAACCACGAGCCACAAAATAACAAGTAAAACACACCATAAATATTTTACTTATTTCCCATAATTACTTCCAAAGATAACAAACTGAGGCAAGTATTTTGTTCTTTAATGCATCTCTCAGTCAAATTATTTTTGAAAACCGAGCTATAAAATATCGATGCAATTACCTTTAAGTAACTGCGGATAAGGGAAGGCCATTTCGCGACGTGGAAGAACGCAGTGCTCATCTATTGCAGCCGGATTTATGCGGAACTAATGCGGCATTTTATCGCATATTGCAGCTCCTGCAGATTTCTGAATTCCTGATCTCCAGATAAAAGGGATCACACTATATTTAGAATCACGTACAATAGTTTGCAGACCTAGTTATTCTTTGATACGATTTTAATATCGTGTCGTAAAGGTCATTGTTCTATTAATAGTAGGCAGAACTTTGCCCGTAATGATGCTTTTATGCTAATGTTAACGACTGACGAGTTGAGCCATGCTAGATCATTTCCATATACCGCGTGGATACGACTCACTTTGTACCAAATTTTTCTGCATATTTCGAGGATTTTTACCCTTTTTTTTTGTCTTTATTAGGAGGGTTTAATTATGTTATTAAATTGTTTTAAGTAAGGCTCTACTTCATTGGATAAGTATATAAGTATATATTTTTCCTTTAATTTTTTTTTTTTTTTTCAAATGCAGCTGGGAAACAGACATGGACGTCTTAGATGCCTTAAGGCAAGCGCTGCACAGACGTTACTCACTTTGCATTACCCAGGGGTGCGTTAACTTGAAGATAAGCAACGGACGCACCTTTTTTTCATCATTATTAGGATGGCGTAATTATGTTATTAAATTGTTTTAAATAACGCTCTACTTCATTAAATAAATATACAAGGTATATTATTTCCTGGATATTTTTATTTTTAAAAAAGAGGCCTGAATGAAATTCATTTAATTTCATTGTAATTTACTAATATTATTTAATATATTTAATGCCAGCGGTTTCAGGTTGGAGACCCGGCGGTGCCATGGATGTTTGTAGTGGTTAGGAATCCACTTTAAACCGTAGGTCAGGGTTAACATGATCGTTGAGCGTTGCGGAGGTAGTGTTACTTCGCCTCCGTAGTTTATCTTCAAGCACTATCCTCCTGGATAGAGCTATGTGAGTAACATCAGTGCAGCACTAGCCTTAAGGCATCGAAGACAATTGTCTAAGTGTTTGCCAGGTACATTAGAACAACAAAAAACAATGTTTGTTTTTCAGTCAGGCAATAATTACATTTTTATGAAATCATTATTTTTAAATGATGATTTCAAATTATAATCATAATTTTAAAAATAATTAAATTGTATATTAAACGTATTTTCAATTAAAACTCTAAAATATTATTGAATGAAATAAAATTACTTTATGATGGTGTAACTATGTTATTAAATTGTTTTAAGTAAGGCTCAACTTCATTGGATAACTATACAAGATATATTATAATATTAAAATTATTTAAAAAAGATTTATGTTTATTTTTCAGGCAGGCAATATTTACATTTTCATGAAATTATTATTTTTAAAATAATGATAATGACAATTTTAAAAATAATTAAAATGCATATTAAAACGCATTTTAAATTAAAACTCTAACGTATTATAAAATGAAATGAAATTATTTTAAGTTTTCCATAATTTTATAGTAACTTATGTTTTTTAATGTGTAAATTACATACCAAAGAGAAATATTTTCTTTGTTTATTATTATTATGATGTCGTAATTATGTTATTAAACTGTTTTAAGTACGGCTCTACTTCATTGGATACAAAGTATATTATAGACATACTATTTTGTTTCATAAACGTTTTTATGAAATATGACAAGAATTATTTAAAAAAAATTTGTTTATTTTTCAGGCAGACAATATTTAGATTTTTATGAAATCCTTATTTTTAAAAAAATGATTACCATAATTTTAAAAATAATTAAAATGCATATTAAATGCATTTTCATGCAAAACTCTAAAATATTATTAAATGAAATAAAATTATTTTAAGTTTTCCTTAATTTTATAGTAACTTATGTTTTTAAATATGTAAATTACATACCAAATAGAAATATTTTCTTTGTTTATAAATTATATGAAACCTAACAATATATAAATCTAGTAATATTACAAAATCTTATTAATTACTCAGTACATAATTTTAAATATTCCTAACTTTAGAATCTCAAGGACATTTCAGAAATTCCCAAACTTTTGAGTTCAAATAATTACCGTTTTACCATTTTTTTAAAAATCATATCTTTAATCTAAAACAATCGGTGTTCCAACCTAAATCCTAATTATTATTTTAAAGGTACTTAAGCATTTGTATCCCAAATTACAAATTTTTAAATGGGACAATGAAATATAAATAATTATATCAGCAAAAAAATTACGTAATATTTTCAACTATTTTTTTTAGTATATACTATTAATATAATGTAACTTAGTAGTTAAATGGAACATAATTTTAATATTCCTAACTTCAGGAACTCTAGGTTGTTTTAGAAATTCAATCTTTTCAACACAAATACTTCCCCTTCAAATTTTTTAAAAAGTCATATGTTTAATCTAAAACAATTGGTGTACTAACCTAAGACTTAATTATTATCCTAAATGCATTTAAACATTTGTATGCAAATTATTAAATGAAAAAATCTATTACAAAGAATTATCTCGCGAAATTAGAATCACGTAACATTTTGAAACATTTTTGAATATGCCGTCAGTTTACTAAAGATCAGTAATTACTCAAAACAGAATCCTGATTTCAGAATATTTTAGAAATTCACAAACTTTTAGCGAAAAATCTTCTTATTCAATTTTTTTAAATAATGCATTTTTTAAAATAAAACATTTGTTGCACTGAGCTAAATTTTTATTATCAGGCACTTAAATATTTAAAATTAAACATCCTAAAATTTTTATATCTTAAAGTCTTTCCCTAAATACAAATTTTTAAATAAAACAACATAATATAATTAATTATCTTGTCAAAAAAAAAAAGAATAATTTCAACCATTTTTTTAATATATGCTATTAGGCTATTACAACTTAGTAATTAATAAAAGGCAGATTTTGGGTTCGAATCCCGGAGGTGTCATGGATGTTTGTAGTAGTTCCGCATCCCATTTAAACCGTAGATCCTTGTATAACATGACTGGGTATGACGTAGGACTGACAACCCTATCCCGTCAATAGAAAACATATCTTGTCTCAAATCTGCCAGTAGACACTATGGGGCTATTACGCCAATGATGATGATGATGAATTAATGATTGATACATTTTAAAGCAAACAAACTGGAAAAAACTACTTTTGTAGAAAACTACATACTAATGTACATTTAAATAATTTAAATATTATTCTTAATGTACATTTAATATTAAGCAAGCAAAAAATTATTCTTATACATTTTTGTGTAAATAAAAAAGTTAAGAAGGTTATTTTAAAATGAGTAAAATACAAATTGTTTTTAGAATTTATAATTGTACTTGGACCTGATGGCCGAGTGACAAGCTCTCTGGTGCTTTATGCCCAGGTTTTCGGTTTGAGTTTCTGTGGTGTCAGGGATGTTTGTAGTGGTTCGGATTCCGATTAGGTCCCGGTCTAATATAACTTTTGGGTTTGGTTTGTCGCTGTGCGGTTATTTTGTGCACACTTTGGGCTAATTAGACCGGACCTACAGTCTAACGTGGATTCCGAACCACTCACAAGCATCTATGCCACCGCCGCGATTCGAACCTGAAGAACGTGGAACCAAATGCCAGAGCACTATCCAATTGGTTATCAAGCCGCATAACTATTGGGAGTAGGGTTGACAATCCTACCTCTAAAAAGTCAGCGTCATGGAGCCAAGTCAGACTGACTATTGCTAAATGTCGACAAAAGTCCACGCACATTGAAAACAGTTACTAGTACCTGATGACCGAGTGACTAGCGTTCTGGTGCTCGCTATCACAGGTTTCGGATTCGAGTCACGGCTGCATGTTTGTAGTATTTCGGAATGCAATTTATGCAGTAGGTCCCGGTCTAATATGACTGTAGAACGTAGGGCAGGGCAACGTAAGTCAGCTTCACAGATTCAAGTCAGATTTCTACCTACGGGTGCTCCCTCACAAAAGAATCTGCCCCCCTTTCTCTCTTTTCAAGAGACTACATAGGTCCATGGACTTGGTCTTCGGTGTGTTATTGTCTACCAAGTAGGATAAGAAATGACCGCAACATAATTGCTCTTGGACACATACGTAAAATATTCAATTTAAAAAAGAATAATTATTTTTAGTAATACAATATTTATCAAAAAATATTTTAATTAATCACATTAAACAATTAGACGTGAAGAAAACAACAACGACATTGTTTTCTCCTTACTAAACATTTTGCAAATTTCGTGGAGCTTAAATTTTATAAATGAATTCTTCATAAAATTAAATTAACATTTTAAATGAATTCTAGAACAAAAGGTGTTTATCCATTTCAAATAACCATAATTCACGTAATTAAATTACCTGAATTAAATTAAACATAAAAATAAAGGTAAATTAAATTTTGTTAGCAAAGATAAATTAGA
The DNA here is from genome assembly GCA_021605075.1 of Caerostris darwini. Classification (NCBI taxonomy): domain Eukaryota; kingdom Metazoa; phylum Arthropoda; class Arachnida; order Araneae; family Araneidae; genus Caerostris; species Caerostris darwini. The sequence continues at coordinate 63,329 of BPLQ01010611.1, read as the reverse complement.
TTTAAGAGTTTATCTTCTTCAAAGGGTTTTTAACTAGTACTTAGACTGAAATATAATTTTTTCTGTACCTGCTTAATTAATTCAAAGAGATATTCTTTTGCGAGATTCTTTCATGGTACTATTAAGAATTTAAATTTTATGATGCGTGCAATTTAATTGCATTTTTAAGACAAATAATTTAATTATATATAACAGGAACGAAATAAGCTAACGTTACATATTTTTTTCATGTGTTGCAGTTTTGACTCAAATAAAAAATAATTTCTTTATTTTGTATCATAAGAAAATAGTGACAAATATTTTACTGAGTTTAGCAGAAAAAAATAATTACAAAAGCATCAACGAATATTCTGAACTAAATATAAAATTAGTTATTATGTTGATGAAAATCAACCCAAAAATGAAAAAAACAAAATGTTTTTTATTAGTTTTAATAAGTTTATCTTTTTCATTGAAAGAGACTTGTAATTGAATAATTTTTTTTTCAAAAAAAAAAAAAAAAAAAACAAAAAAAAAAAAAAAAAAATCACGTGACTTTTTCATTTGATTATTTTTGTTGTAAAAGATTAAATATTCTAATTGCACTCACATTAATGCAATGAATAAAATTTGCTTATGGAAAAATTGTGATATGTTCCTATGAAGAATTTGTGTTTTGAGATAATATTGAAATACATTTTATTTGAAAAATTTATAAAATTGTTATGAGTTTAAATCTGATAATTCATATGATTAATTAAATACTGACAAAAATAATAATTGGAAGTCAAATAGTTAAAAACAAATTTTATATTAATATTTTTAAAATCCCACGCTATCCAGTGAGTTAAACCTTAATATTTGTATAAGTATATATTGCTATGTTCGTATGAAGAATTTATAGTTTGAAATAATATCAAGATACATTTTGTTTCAAATATTTATAAAATTTTTATGAGTTTGAATCTGATTATTCATTATGATAAATTAAATACTAATAGCAATAATAATTGGAAGTCAAGTAATTAAAAATATATTATTTAGAATTTTTTTAAATCACATGCTATCCAATGTGTAAAACCTTAATGTTTGGATAAGTATATATTGTTATGTTCGTATGAAGAATTTATATTTTGAGATAATATTGAGACACCTTTTATTTGAAAAATTTATAAAATTGTAATGAGTTTAAATCTGATTATTCAGTATGAAAAATTAAATACTAATAACAATAACTAAAAGTCAAGTAATTATTATAATAATATATTTATCAAAAATACTTTAATAAACAACATCAAACAATTAGACTTGAAACAGCAACACCATTTTTTTCTCCTCATTAAATATTTTGTAAATTTCTTGAAGCTTAAGTTTTATAAGACATTCATTCATAAAATTAAATTAACCTTTAAATGAATTCTAGAACAAAAAGTGTTTATCCAATTCGCATAACTATAATTCGCGTAATTAAATTACCTAAAGTAAATTAAATTTTGTTAGCGAAGACAAATTAGATCTTCTTCAAAGGGTTTTTAACCAGTACCCTCTCCCACTGTGAAATATATTTTTTTCTGTACCTTCTTAATTAATTCAAAGAGATATTCTTTCGCGAGATTCTTTTATGGAAGTATTAAGAATTTAAATTTTATGATGTGTACTATTTAATTGCTTTTTTACGACAAATATTTTAACGCTAAGTGTTTTCCTGTGTTGCTATTTTGACTCGAATAAAAAAATATTTTTTAATTTTGCTTAAAATAAGAAAATATTGTCAAATATTTTACTGAAATTAACAGAAGATAAATAACATAAGCATTAACGAATATTCCGAAAAATGATGAAATATGTCATTGTGTTGATGAAAATCAATCTTAGAAATGAAACTGAAATGTTTCATCTCTCAGTTTTAATACATGTTTTTCATTGAAAGCGACAAGTAATTAAATAGATTTTCTCTACAAAAAAAGAAAAAAAAAATCGCTTGGCCTTTTCATTTGATTATTTCTGTTGTAACAGATTAAATATTTTAATTGCACTCAAGTTAATGCAATATATAAAATTTGCTGACGAAAAAATTATGTTATGTTCGTATGAAAAAATTATGTTCTGAGATAATGAGATACATTTTGCCTGCAAAATTTATGTTTTGAAATAAAATTGAGATACATTTTATCTGAAAATTTATGTTTCGCGATAATATTGTGATACATTTTATCTGAAAATTTTATGTTTTGAGATAATATTCAGATGCATTTTATCTGAAAAATTTATAAAATTCTTATGAGTTTAAATCTGATTATTCATTATGATAAATTAAATACTGATAACAATAATAATTAGGAGCCAAGTAATTACTAATATATTTCATATAATTTTTTTTTTAAATCACACGCTATACAATGAGTTAAAACTTAATGTGTGCATAAGTATATATTGTTATGTTCGTATGAAGAATTTATATTTTGAGATAATATTGATACATATTTTGTTTGGAAATTTTATAAAATACTTATGAGATTAAATCTGATTATTCATTATAATAAATTAAATACTGATAACAATGACTGTAGATTGAATCAGACAATAATAATTGAAAGTCAAGTATTATTATTGCTTTTCTTTCTTAAATATTAATTCTTTTCTGTTTTTTTACGAATAAGAAACGTAAAAAATATTTCTAACTAATTTTTTTAAAAATAAGCTTTACAAACGATTCTTGATTATTGATTTTGATGTCTCTCGATGTCTTATTTTTATAATTATTATCGTTTTATTGGAAAACATGGAAATATATTAGCGAAAAAATTTTCTCAATGAAAAATAGTAATTTTGTATTTTTGTATGTATATTTTGACACATAAAATTATGAATCTTTTACCTCTGTTGCTAAAATTGACAACCTTTTAAATTTTGTTTTGAATATTTATGTTGCCGATGGAAAGCTTTTTGCTTATTGATTAGAATCAGATTTAAAAGTAAAAAACGGTAGTGTACAAAAAATATTTATGTGAAAAATCGATATTACATTTAATGCCTTTATTATTTTATTTTTTTTTAAATCTTGGAAATATTGAGCGTTTTTACTATTTTTATTCAGTATTATGTAAAAGATGTTTTTCTAAAATGCAACAATCTTTTTTGAAATAATACTTTAAGAATGATTTTGATAATGTAGTTTTGATTTCAAAATTATTTTTGGAGTTTGAATTTTTAGTTTGAAAAATAAAAGCTGTAAAATCCTAACTTAAGTACATATTCAAAAAAAGTTAGAAAACAGAGGCTAAGGACAAATTGTTTAACCACAAAATGGATAAATCAAAAGGTAAATATTGGTAACCTGAATCTAATTTATAATACTGGAATTTAACAATGGGCTTATAAATTTCAGGGTTACAAAAATATAATTTGATGATAATTATCGGATTTAAATAAAAATTTGATGATAATTATCTTATTTAAATAAAAATCTGATGATATTTATCGGATTTAAATAAAAATCTGATTATATTTATCGGATTTAAATAAAAATCTGATGATATTTATCGGATTTAAATAAAAATCTGATGATATTTATCGGATTTAAATAAAAATCTGACGATATTTATTGGATTTAAATAAAAATTTATATTTATCGGATTTAAATAAAAATTTGATGATTTTCATTGGATTTAAATAAAAATTTGATGATTTTCATTGGATTTAAATAAAAATTTTATTTTATTTATCATATTTAAGTGAGAAACAAGAAATGTCTCATTTCATTATCTAGTATAATGAAAAAAATTACTACAGAATTTAAATTGAAAATTAAAGTATAAATGAAGAACAACAAATAAACACAGTACAAGAAGTGAAGAAACACAGTAGCCTAACTTAAATGCTAAAAAATAAACACAAATCCGAGATTTAACTAATTGTTTTTTAAATAATGCTCGATATTTAACAGTTCAGAGGGAGGAATTTTTATCTTTAATTTTATGGACGATTCTGGAAAACTTAAAACCACATACAAAAATGCTGAAAATGGATAGAAATCAGAAATTACTCATACAAAGCTTTCCGTAATCAAATATAATAACTATCATTAAAACCAAATTTGCCAAGAAAATAGTTTCAAACAAATATAGCAATCGAGAAAGATTCTCTATTTTTGTAGGTAATTAATATCGAATAATTATAAAGTACAGAAAGTAAAAAAATAGTTTCAAACAGAAAGGAACTGCTAAGGAATCTCACATTTCTCGGCCTCTTTCAAGTCAGGCATACATCACGTATGGGACATGAATACTTTATGCTTCGGATATCGTTAGAACCAGAAGTGCATTGAAATCGGCCCGGGTACCGCGGTGGGCATGAATTATGAAATGGAAGGAAATAACTTGATCACTAAAGTGCTGGTGTAAGATGTTTTGTAGGCGAAAGTTTTTCCAAATTCTCTTTTTACACTGCATTCCGTGTTGCACCATTTCCCGCATACTAAGTGTCATCGCCTAAACAGCTACTTCAAGCATTTGCAGAAAGGATAAAAGGCTTTTATAATTTGGTAGTCTTTAGTGGTTGTTTCCATTGCTGTCCTTTGGCAATAGAGAGTTTTTGCATACCGAATTTTGGACGTCCGTTAGCTTTTTCTCCCTAGCGCGCATGCTCATAGGAAACATTATTACAGATGCGCATGCGCAATTCCCTATGAGCATGCGAGCTAGGGAGAAAAAGCTAACGGACGTCCAAAATACGGTATGCAAAAACTCTGTAATATTTGACACCTCATATCTCACTTCACCAATGCACCCTTAATATTTGGCATTGTCATTCCCGAGCTACAGTTACACTTCCATCATTCTGCACTATGTCATGGATTTTCCCTTTAGATTTTCACGCAATGCCCGTAAAAGAGTAATCTTTTAGTGAATATATTTTTAAAGGATAGTAATTGTTTTAATATTTTGTCTTGTTAAGTGTAAGCCTGCGCTCGGTGTCACTGGTTTCGGTTTCGAATCCGGACAGGTGTCATGTTTTAGTGGTACTGAATCCACTTTAAACCGTAGGTCCCAGTCTAGTATGACTGGGGCCTGATGGCCGAGTGGCTAGCGCTCTAGCGCTCGGTAGCACAGCTTTCGTATTCGATTCCCGGCGGTTACATGAATGTTTGTAGTAGTTCGGAATCCACTTTAAGCCGTAGGTCCGAAAATATTTAAGTAAATATAATGTTATAAAGTTATGTGAAGTATAAAAAATATTTTTGATTATAATGATGAGAAAATATTCTTCTAGAATAATTTTTTGAAAAGAATAATTCCCCCCCCATCTCTGAGAAATGCTTTTATACACTATGTATAAAATTTTATTCAAAGAGATATTTCATATGAATTCCTGTATATGTGATTTATCGAAAGAAATATATTATTTATACTTATGCTTTAATTGATATCTGATAATTTGAAATAATTAGAAATACTCAAAGCAAGGGAATGTTAAAAAGAACCCAATTTAAGAAAATAAAAACCTTTTATGATAAGAACATTTAATCATTTTTATTTTGTTTTTATTTTCTTAATTCTGAATTTGCTATATTTTAAATTATATATAATCAGACATCTCATTTAAATGGCCATTTAAAATACAAATAATTTTGATTACATTAGTTTGCAACTATATAAATTTACATTTAATTACGTTAAGATAATAATTTATTTCCACATCTTTAACCTAATTTACAATGGTAGTTGTTTCCTTTTATTTTTGCTTCTTGTTCGCAATTAGCAATTTATTTCAAAAACAAATTTCAGAAAATAAAGAAATTCATAAAAAGTGGGATTTAACTTGAATGTGAAAGTTGTAAGTCTTGTTTTTTTAATTTTTTCATTTAAGGTTGGAAAAAAATGTTGAAAATAATTGGAAAAAAATTTGTTCCATTCTTGAGCGTTGCCATTCGTTCGAATAGAAATAACGATATATTTAATTAACCCAACAAGCCATTAAACTCTAGGAATGGGAAGTAGCGTAAAAAGGTAATAAATTTAATTGACTTAAATAATCTTGATTTTCATAGAAGCACAATTCTAAAAGAAGCCTTATATGTGAAGAAATATATTGCTTCCTTTTCAACTATCAACTTAAATTTCTTACTTGAAAAGAATCCCTTAATGAGTTTTAAAAATAATCGATTTAAATAATATATCTTTTTAAAAAAAATCTATATTTAGAATTAGTTTTGCAAAGGAAATTTTGCATTTATTCTAAATATTTTAATGTATTTTTTATTCTAAATTAAAATAACATAATGTGAAAAATTGGCAGTTTTTCAGTTTTGTAAAGTAATCGAATTATTGGGAATGAAAGGATAATCAAGATTTTATTCAATCCATATAAAAAATTACTAATTATCACCATTATAATTTAGTTTGATATGTAATGGGGATTTAAGTTAATAAGATTACAGTTAAAATGTTACCACTCAGGCCTTAAAATGTGGACGCTACCATAGACGAGAATATGTTGAATACAATATACAGCAATTGAGATTAAAGTTGCCACTCCAGCAACAGCAGCTCAATAATTTTCTTCGAAGAACTGCTAAGTCATTTTTTAGGAAATACCTATTCCTCCAGGCATAAAATTTGTGGCCAGAATCGCTATCACAATAATGATATTCACATAATATATTAATAATATTCATTCTTGTTAATATTCACGAAACTTCCGGTGTCTTTGAAAATGTTTGGCAAGAATGCACTATTATATCTATTGGTAATTACTAATAATATTATATATTGGTAATTAGTAATACTATCAGTGCTATTGTATTATACTTCTTACATCTATGATAACAATCTGAGTTTTGAAAACTTTTTGTGAGACCGATTCTATGTCTACCAGTTGAAATACAATTCTATCAGTAAAGCTCTATATTAGTACTGTTTCTTATATGATCTTCGTGCTGCATCATTATTATGTCTCTTCTATATGCTACCGATGATCGTTTTCAACATGTTCTTCATCTCCCTTCAAAACATGTATATATAATAATTCAATATCACCTCCCTCCAAAATATGTACGTGTAAATTGCATTGCAATATTGATATTAGTTCAATATCACCACCCTCCAAAATATGTCCATGTGAATTGCATTGCAATATTGTAATTAGTTTAATATGAGAATAAAAATGTTATAATATAAATGCTTAATTTTCGTCAAATCGCGAAATACATTTAAAAACATTAGTAAATTGGATATTAATTTAGAACTGTATTTAAAATTATTGTCAACTATCTCAATTTGTAGACAGTTTTAAGATTTATATAATATATTTTGCATAAATTAATTAAAATTATCCACTAAAAAGAATTTCTTAGTTTTACTAACTACAACCTCTCCTCCAAAAAATTAGCTCTGATTCTATGACGTACCAATTTGGATAATTTTAATTAAAATAATTTTTACTCAATAGACGTAATTTATTAGGTTTTTATTATTTACAGCTTTTCTTCTCCTACACGTAAAAAAAAAACTGAAGGAATTTATTGCTTTTTAAAAAAACCTCCCTATTTTACATAAGACATAAAACTTTTGCAAACCTCTAATTTTTGCAAAAATTAAGTAGAGCCAATTCATCATTATTATGTATTTATTCTAAGGGTAATAAGTATTCCGTTTTTACCAATATAAAAAAGTTTATTTCAGATGTAATTATCAACTCAAAGAAATTCAAATAAAAATCACGATAAAAAACTGAAAAAAAAATTATTTATCAGAATATAAGCAATTAATTATCCTTTTTTTTAGATTTTATTTTCATTTTCAGATTTTTAGAAACAAAAATGAGCAACATAAATTTTAATTTATATTAAAATCTTTCCAATAAAATGAAAATTGATGTGATTTTTAAAATATATAACAAAAAGAAAAAGAAAAAAATGTGTCATATTTTAAACGCCTTAGAAAAGCTGTTCCTTCATAAAAATATTAAAAAAATGCTTCCCATTTATAAAGCAATTTTGCTGCTTCTTTTTAATAAATAGCTATTCTTAGATAAATTATATTTTTCTTAATAATAATTTTTGGCTGCTTAAAAATCAAATTATAGTTACCAGACAAGTTTGCAAATAATTGCTCATAAGCTAAGCTATAAATCAAAAGTTTAATATGAGAAAATATATGTTATTCTATTTTATAAAATATAACTTTTACTGAAATTTGTTAGAATCGAATAAATCAAATAAATTAAAAGTCAAATTTAGGGTTATTTTCTTGTTTAATAATAAATAAAAGAAAAAAAAATGAAATGATGTGATTTTTTTTAATGGGAAATAAATTGTTATTTGTTGGCAGTTTTTATTAAAATTAATTTTTATTAATAGCCGTCTAGAAACTGTAATAAATTCTATTTTTAATTAAATCTACGTGTTTTACGTAATTTATTTTGATTAATAAGAAAAGTTCTTGTTATTTCTAGCATAGAATATTTGAATAGTTTGAATGATGGACAGATTTTACGTTATAATTAATTAATTCTGTAGTAGATTCGATTCGATTTTGTAGTAGATTTCGTAATAGATTAATTCTTGTAGTCTAATATTAGAAAAAAAAAATAATTAACGTTGAATAAATAATATTTTGGTTATTTTTAAATTTTTGCCGTCAATAAATTTTCTCTTTTTATTTCCTCTGCTAAATAATATTTTATACATTCTTCAATTTATTTTGTAGAATGAAATTTTCTCATTAATGTAAAATACTTCTGACAGTATTTTCATAGATTCAAAGAATTATTTAAAGACTATTGTTATAGACAATACATCTATAGGCAATTATTTATTTATGTGAAAGTAAATAATTGAAGAATATTCAACGAAACAAGTTAAAATAATAAAACTCTTCTTCTTTATTGTCGCAACAACTCTATAATACAGATTTCGGGTTCAAATCCAGAAGGTGCCATGGAGGTTTATAGCGGTTCGGAATTCATAAATCCCGATCTCATATGGCTATAGAGCGTTACAGATCCCAATCAGACTTTTCACCCACATCAATCCCAAACTGTAAAGGGGCAACTCAGCTCTAGACACAATGATGTGGTGTAGTAGTAGTCATATTAGACAGGAACCTACTGTTTGAAGTGGATTCCGAACCTCTACAAACATCCACAGCATTATCGTGACTCGAACCCGAAAAGTCAGACACCTAGTAATAAACTATTACTACTCTATGTTGTTGTGGTGTCCCTCATGGGAGGATGGGTGCAGCTTCTGTTCTGATGGAGCACCCTAGGTAGAAGTCTGACTTCTGCTACGTGACGCTCTTACAGTCATAGGAGACTGGGACCTACGGCTTAAAGTGGATTCCGAACCATTACAAACATCCATGGCACCGCCGGGACTCGAACCCGAAACCTGAGGCACCGAGCGTCAGAGCGCTAGACACTCGTCCATTCAGGCCCCACTACTATATGTTTAAACTCCATAATGTAAATTTTGCTCTTGACTTCTGAACTCAAATCTTCATATAGCTTTTCTTGAGTAGACGCTATTTTTTTTAATTTAGTGGAAATGATGATGTGCGCATGCTCGCAATCACCACCCCATACTTTATCGTAAATGATACTTGTTTAGAGGCCATTTTATAGGAGTGAAATATTCACAGCATTAATCATCAATTTTTGATAACTTTTAACGAGCCCTTTTGAATGAGCCTATATAAGGAATTTTACACAAAATCAGAAAGAAAGTCAGTATCCAGACATTTTTCTCACAATTAAAAAAAAGAAAACCCTAAATCTATTTAAAGTGAAGTGAAATTTCAAAGTGTGAAGTGGCAAAGTGAAATTTCTTGAATGACTTTATGCTTTAGTGGTAAAATCCGGTAGTCGGTAACGGAAAAAAAAGTAGGAAGTGTGCTTATAAATTATAGAATGTAATGGAATTATGTAAAATCGATTAGAAGAACAGACAAATGAATAATAATAAATAGTTAGAAATTCTGGAATATAAATAGTTACAGATAAACTGAATATTGATAAAGTAATGACTTTTTTTTACTGTTGCATTCAGTTGTAAATTTCCACAGCTAACATTTTGAACAGCATTGTAACTTCTCGGCCTATACTAGACCAATAACGGCTTCAAGAAGAGGGCCACTTTCAGGTTTATGGGAATGCTTTAATTTTTATTTATATGCACTATATATATATATACAGAACTCTATTTATTACAAATTGTCATTTACATAAAATGAAAAATAAAGAATTAAATTTGATTCACAAGTTCAGTTCACTCCAAGAGATTTTTAGAATTCTCGAGTCTACGACGAATCTAATGAAATCGGTCTGCGGCAGACTTTAATTATCCTACTGTGGGATACACGAAACCACAAGGGCCTCACTTTGTAAACAGACGGAATCTACGGCCTGTTCTATCATTAAAAAAAAGAGAAAAACAACACTTCCTGTTCAAAACTCTCTCTCATTTACTCCAAATCCTTACCTTTAAGAAATCCGTTAAGAAGAGGGGGAGGGGGGAAGCTTCTCTCAATTCTCCCTGGAGTCGACACTTCCTCAGCCCATAGTCTATCACAAATCCCGAAGTAGCAACTCATGACGTATCTAATATTCCATCTGTAATTTTCGACTTGAAAAAGAGAGAACAGATAGTCACTAATTTCATGAGGTCTCATTATCCATAACACTGAATATCTGCTATCAGATTTGAATGTCAGGTTGTTCTCATTAGTACAATACACTAATTGCATGCAATATAAATATTTCACAACAGTGCTTGTCTGCTGTCAAATTTTAGTGATGGATTAATATACTTATAATTAATATTTGTTAAAAATTATGCATTCCTTTCTCCTGGGAATGAAATGCTGCAATTCTTCTCGTTGAAAAAAAAAATGATGCAACATCAAAGGAATCATCTTCGAAACTATTCAAAAGTTTCGTTTAGTTAAATCTAATTATCAAATTAATGTTAAAATATAGATTAAAATCAGGAAACTCAAAAAATTAGTAATGAAAAAGAAATCAATAATGTTGAGATAAAATGATAATATTTTTAAAAATAAACAGCATTGTATTTGTTTTAATATTCATGCATTTCTTTAATTCATGAGCATAATAATGAATATCCAATGGAATAGAATCACCTGTAGGTAAATATTTGGTATTAAAACTATTTTTTTATCGCTACTTCAATTTCTGAAAATAGTTTTAATTCATAGTATAAGAAAATAAATTATGCAATTGACATGCAAAATTTTCTTAACAATTTAATAAATATTTCTTGGGCACTAAATAATTCAATATTTAAATAAAATAATTTTATTAAATGGATTTAAAATAATTTAATTTTCATGATATACTTACATTTCTTTGATTTCAAAACATTTCGGAAACTATAAATGATTATTTCTTGAATACCTTAAATTTTTTATTATATTCTCAGTTATTAATTTTTAATTTTTAATATAAATTTTTATTTTATTAATAATATATAATAAAGTAAAAATCCTTTTTAACCGCATATTCTTTTAAAATCAAATATATTATTCAAGTTATTGAATAATTTAATATCTATTTCGTAGTTAATAATAAAAGACATTTCGTGGTTCATTTATAAATGACATTTTTAATAAAAGATTAAATAAAATAGTTATGAATATTAATGATACTCATCTTACGATTGAAAGCATTAATTATCAATTTATGTGTTTTAAATATATATCTTCATATATTTAAAACAGTGTATTTATGAAAATATATTTTCATATACAATTTTTATTTTTATTTCAAACTCTAAGAATTTTTTCTTGCAATACAGCGGCCACAGATTTCAAAACTGCGTTTATAAAAACAATTCCATCGAAAACAACTTGATAGATTTTTACGCTAATCAAATTTGCTATTTTTAAATCTTTATTATTTTCAAAATGTAGCAAGAGATGTTTCGTAAAGATTCTATCCTGAACAAGCAATATAAATTTTTTTTTTTAAAGTAAATTTCTAGTTTTTTTTCACTATATTACAAAAAGTCCTTTGTAAATAATTTTCATTCCTTTTTTTAAGTTTATCTGGCGCCGTCTATTGGTAGATATATGCAACTTAAATCTAAAAAAAAATTAATTAATTAATTAAATTTAATTAATGAATTAATATTTGCAAAAACTGTATTAACATCAAGTGACATCCACTACAACTTCAAAAAAAAAAATGTATTTGAATAGGAGTGGATAAATAAAAAGTATTTTATGAACGATTGAAAATTTGAACAAGATATATATAAGGAGAGTGTGAGCTAATAGAAGGAATTGAAAAAAGGTATGCGTTTTCAAGTATGCAATATTTAAAAAAATACAAATCATTAAGAAATTATAAAAAAAATGATGATTTAAGTTGCAGATCAGTGCAACTGCCAATGTATTACAGACAAAAAATCCCAATTTATGTTTAATGATATTTTCTTGTACAGTCTTTATTAATGCAGATTGTGATTACAAAATTTTAAAACTAAACTTGCAGGAAATCAAAATGTAACGCCAAAATCAATGCTATAAATTAGTGTAATTGTATTAGTAGTAATGTGTGATAATTTATTAATAGTTTTTACTACCTAAAATGTATTGTATGTTAATATGCTTATTTAGGTGGAATACAATCTCATAAACTGTAATAAAATTTTATTTGATAAACTTAATAAAATAAATAAGTTTATACAAACGCGTTTTTGGAATTATTTAATGAAATATGTATATTAACACCAAAGACAGATTTTTCTTGGTAATTCTTTTCTTTATACAATAGTTCTGAAAACATTAAATTCCACGAGGATTGTATAACATGCATCATTATTAAAATTGAACAAATAACGTTAAGTATAGCGGGAAAACACAGACACTGAAGAGATTTTATGTATGTAACAGGTTGGCTGAAAAGTTTGAAAGCACATAGATGGCGCTACTAATATTAAATCCATATTAATTTTAGTCAGCTCTAACCTTCAAAAGACACGTGTATAAATTTGACAGCTATTGCACTATTAGTATGTGAGTTATAGCATTTTTAGAGTTCATCACGTGCAGTCCACTCGGCTGACTGTCGATTGGACTTCAGTGTGAAATGATGGAGCCATGTTTCATCCATTGTCACATATCGACGCAAAAATTCGGGTTTATTACGATTGAACAGCTCCAAACACTGCTTAGAATCATCAATTCGTTGTTGTTTTGGGTCGATTGTGAGCTCGCGCGGCACCCACTTTGAACAGAGCTTTCGCATATCCAAATATTCACGATATGTCCGACACGTTCCTTTGATATCTTTAGGGTCTCAGCTATCTCAATCAACTTCCCTTTACGGTTATCAGAAATTATTTTGTGGACTTTTTTGATGTTTTCGTCGCTAACAGCCTCTTTGGGGCGTCCACTGCGTGCATCGTCCTCGATGCTCATTTCGCCTCGTTTAAATTTAGCAAACCACTTCTCTACGGTTAATTTTCCTGGTGCAAAGTCTGAATAATGTTTATCAAGCCTAGCCTTGGCTTCAATAGTATTTTTTTTCGCCCTAAAAAGCAATGCTTTATTAACACACAAAATTCCTTTTTATCCATTTTTTCAAACTAACAAAAGTTGCTTCACTAAAAATGCTATAACTCACATACTAATAGTGTAACAGCTGTCAAATTTATACACGTGTCTTTTGAAGGTTAGGGTTAACTAAAAATTATATGGATTTAATACTAGTAGCGCCATCTATGTGTCAGCCTACTAATTTTTTCAGCCCAAATGTTACACATAATCTATCAATTCGGCATTTTGAGAGTGAAAATTTTTCCCGAAACATTTCGCCAAAAAAGAAACGAACGCTCTTTAATTTATGGTTTAATTCCGTCTGTTTCATCGGATACTAAAAGATTAGGTTTGCTTTGAGTAGCCATGAGTCGTCCATTGCAATTGTATTAGCGAAATGTGTAATAATTTTTTTATAGTTTTTACATCCTAAGGTGTATTGTATACTAGTATATACATATATGTAGGTAAAATTCAATCTCATAAACTGTAATAAAATTGTATTTGATAAATTTCCTAAAATAAATTATTTCATACAAACACATTTTATGAATTATTTATTGAAAAATGTTTATTAACACCAAAGAGAGATTTTTTATTAATTCTTTTCTTTGTACAATTGTTCTGAAAATGTTCAATTGCACGATTACACGAGGATGTTCAATTCCACGAATAACTTGCATGGTAATTAAAGCATCACAAATAACGTTAAGTATATTGGAAGAGCACAAACACTGAAGTGATTTTAAGTATCTCCACCTAGCCTTTCCATTTGGCATTTTAAGGGTGAAAATTTCCTCCCGAAACATCATTTCGCCGAAAAGGAAACGAACTCTATTTAATTTATGGTTTAATTCCGTCTGTTTCATCGGATGCTAAAAGATTAGGTCTGCTTTGAGCAGAGGACGAGCCGCTTCCGGTCGTGAGGGGAAATTAAAAGGAGCTTTTAGGGGAAGCCGAAGTTTAACTGAACATGAGAACAAGTTTTTTTTTTTTTTTTTTTTGCTTTTTAACAGTAAAAGAGTGTTTTTAAATACCCCAGAGGAAAGAATGAGGAATATTTTATTAATTACGTTAATAATATTCTTAAGAATTATAATTTTCTGAGAAGATTTTTTTTTCTGAGTTGTATATCTTAACGAAAATCATTCTGTACTTAATAGTGTTTTATAAGTAATTTGTATTAATTAATTAGATTTTTTTTTTGTTCTAATGCAGTTGGCAAACTCTTAGACAGTTGTCGTTGAGGCCTTAAGGCAAGCGCTGCACTGTAAAGATTAATTATTTATGCTTTATTGCAATTCAATCCATATAAATTTAACCGAAAATCGTAGAAAAAAGAAGAACATATAAACAAACCAATATTACAAAAAGGAAAAGACCAAAGGTTCAGGATATTCTTAAAAAAATGATAAAAGGCATTAAAAACGGTTTAAAGCAAATTAAAGGTTGTAAGTATAAAAATTAAAAAAGCTAGAATCATCCTAATAAAAGTTCGTGTGATCAAGACATGTTTTCTTTGGCCCTCCAGTAAAGAGTACACAAATCACCATTCTGTCGTAAGTTAGTCCAGTCCCGAGCAAACAAGTCGATGGGCCGTATTCATTTTCTCTGTCTTACATAAAACATACATATCATAGTTCACAATCCATATTTGGCTAGATGTTAGGCCAGGTAGTCGTTTCCAATTCTTAATCTAAAATTGACTACAGCCTCTTCTCGAATTTTTCCACTCAATTTTTTCCAGTCATCCACGATTGTCACCGAGACTTTTCTGTGGTGTTAGATAATAATTTCATAATATTAGATGACTTAATTTTGTCCGAATAGTTCTCCTAAAAGAGTGCAAGAGAGATATAGCATAGTTCAGGAACTTTTTCTGTTCCTTTTTTTGTCAGACTTTTTTTGCCCTTTACTTACCATCAATTCTAACATGCGACGGAATCCACTGGAAAATGATGTATTTACCATTTTCATTAAGGAACTTGATATCTTATTTAAATTTTTTTACAATTGTAGACTCAGGCTGTCGTTTTAAAGGAATTCAATTTAAAGTTCGGATGACGCACAGACATTATTCCGGGGCAAGTAGCCCTAGCTCCCTAACCGTTACTCATTTAGCACCACCCAAGAGACACGTGTGATGTAAGGTTGTTACGGACGCGAGAAACATTACTTTCTGTATTGACCTGTAAATTCTTTGTAAAATTACAGCTATGAATTCGTTAACCAGTTCTTTATGCAACCAGTTATATTATGACTGAATTATGAATTGAATGAATTATAATTTAAACTTTATTAATAGAATTTATTGCCACATTCTTTTTTTAAAAATAAATTTGTTTTCTTTTAATTTTATCCTTTGGGCAGTAATTTTTTATTTATTTTGAAAACAAAATGTTTATTTTAAAAAATATGAAAATTTATTTCGAAATTTCATATTTCATTTTTTAAATAGAAATTTAAAAGTTAAAAAAATATCATTTCATAACAGATAATGATTATATTATGACTAAATTATGAATTGAATGAATTAAATTTAAAACTATATTAAAATAATTTATTTTTACTATTCCTTTTTTAAAATTTTTATGTTTTCTTTTAATACATTTTAATTCTTTGGGCCGTAATTTTTTTTATTTATTTTGAAAACAAAATGTCTATTTTAAAGAATATGAAAATTTATTTCGAAATTTCTAATTTCATTTTTTATAGAAATTTTAAAGTAAAAATAAAATATATCATTTCAGAACAGATAATGATTATATTATGACTGAATTATGAATTGAATGAATTATATTTAAAGGTATATTAAAATAATTTATTTTTACATACCTTTTTTAAAGATATTTATGCTTTCTTTTAATGAATTTTATTCTTTGGGCAGAAATTTTTTATTTATTTTGAAAACAAAATGTTTATTTTTAAGAATATGAAAATTTTTTTCGAAATTTTTTTATTTCATTTTTTATAGAAATTTAAATGTAAAGAAAAAATATCATTTCATAACAGACAATCGAGTCTTTTCTGAAATAAATGCAAAAAGTACAACTCATCATTAGGAAGAGGATAGAAAAAAAATAGAAATAAAAAAAAAAAATAGAGATAGAAAAAAAAAAATAGAATGCCTCCTAATCCCCCCAAAAAAAAATCGAACATACGAAAGAAAAAAGTAGCTAGAAGATTGATTTCCTTTCTGACGTATAAAGATTTGAAAATCCATACCATGGAAGGGTCATGTTTTAAAAATTAAGAGATTTCAACGAATAAACATTTTACAGCTCAAAATGTCATATTTTTATCAGAAAAACTGTTTTTTCTTTAAACGTTAAAAAAAGATTTTTTTCCAAAAAGCACATTTTATGTGTTTTTACAAACTTTTACATGAAAAACAAGTTTGATTTTTAAACTTTTGGAAAACTTTTTTATGAGCTCAAAGCTTTAAAATATTTTTTTGCAACTTGACATAGTTTTGAATATATGCTACATATTTGTAAATCCGCAAAAATTCTAGTATAAGTACCCCAAAAAATGCATATGTTAAAGCTGTATGGCGTCGTAGAAAAGTCATAATGTTACAATTGTTAAATTTACTTAAATTCTAAAACCTTTACTTAAAAATTTAAACATCTAACATGATTTAATTCTTGCCATATATCATCATTATATTGAAAATAAGTTTATATATTATTTATTAAATACAGGTTTTTGAAAAAATACTTTCAAAATGAAAATGAAAAAAAAAGTGAATTAACCATTTTGGTATTTATTAAAAGAAGTAAAATATTATTGACTGAATAATAAATTGATTTTATAAGACACTATTCTTCCTAAACTTTACTAAATTTTTAAGCAATCGAAATTTTTATAAATATATTTAACATTAATAAAAAGAAATATTTGTCAAAAGTTTATTAAAAAATTAATTCAAGTTATTCACACAGAATATAATATTATATAAAACAATTTATTTTCTAAATCCTATATGTAAAAAATAACTAAATGAAGATATATAAACCTTCTCAAAATCATGATTACATAATTGAAGACCATTTTTTAAAAAAATATATTTAATAAAGAATTTTGCCTTTATGTATTTAATATACACTCAAGAGCCAAAACATTATGACCACCCCTACATTTTGCAATGAACTCGCCTGGAGGACGTGGAAGGCACGTGATCAGGTGGAAGTAGTATTTAACTGCTGCTGGAGAGTCTGAAGAATCATTCTTTCACTTAATGTTTTGGCTCTTGGGTGTATATATATATATAATATATTTAATAAAGTCTTTGTTTTTGAAAATATTGAATATGAATACGCTTACAAACTTTTATTTGAAAAGTAAGTTTGCTTTTTAACTTTTGAAAACATTTTTGAGCTCAAAGCTTTTAAAAACTTTTTTGTAACTTGATATAATTTTGGAAATATACTATATATATGTAAATTTGTAAGAAAAATCTCGTATAAGTACCCCCAAAAAATGCATAGGTTTAAGTTGTATGACGTCATAGAAAACTCTTTATGTGAAATTTACTTAAAATCTAATATCTCTGTTTAAAAATCTAATCATATAACATGATTTAAGTCTTGCTATATATCATAATTTTTTTGTAAATAGATTTTAATTTTATTTACTAAAAATAAATCAACAATTTCAGCATTTATCAAATGAAGTAAAATATTATTCACAGAATAAAAAAATTTTTATATGACACTATTATTCCTAAAGTTTACTAAACTTTTTACGGTATTGAAGCTTATGTTATAAATATATTTTGCATTAATAAAAAGAAATATTTCTCAAAAGTTTATTAAAAAATTAATTCAAGTTGTTTACACAGACTTTAATATCATATTAAACAATTTATTTTTTTAAATCCTGTACTAGATGTAAAAAATAAACAAATGGAAGACATATAAACCTTCTCAAAATCATGATTATATAGTTGAAGATGATTTTTTAAAAATATATTCAATAAAGACTTTGCCTTTGAGTTTGAAAATATTGAATATGAACATCTGCTGTGTTTTTTATTGTAGAACAATAGGAAGTGTTTGGTATTTTTCAACTAATAAGGATTCGCTCTTTTGAGTTGGTAGGCTTTATTAAATTCCTCTGGGATTTATATCAGAGGGAAATTTAAACTTTATATATTAAAAAATAAATAATTTTGAACACAAACCATATGATCCTTTCTTTATTAGAATTTGAATGTGGGATTAGTAAAACTATTTGATACTAAAAGTAAGAAAAGATAGTGGTTAGCCTTAAAAACTAATATTTCAGTAGAAATATCGTACTACTATTTCAAATTTTCAATTTTTATTATTGAAAAGTAAAGCTAAAATAAATAAATTGTGTATAATTTATTATTTCCAAATAATCATTTTTATTAGCATATAATATTAATACAATGATTACAGTATAATAGTAAATCATGCAATCTAACATGTTATAATACCACATAATACTTTATTTTATTGTTGATCTTTTCAAATATTTTACATATATATCCCGTAAGGAAATATAAATTGTGGTTGAGTATGAATAGTACAAATTACATGCAAAATATATTTAAATTTATTTTATAAACATAAACAGATTATTTGAAGTACTAATTATAAATATCATATAATCAGCTTAATAAATAGTACAATCAACTTAATATCCTTCCGAAAAATATTTCTCCCTATATCTCAGTTTGGGGGCCTAAATGGTCTAGTGTCTAGAACTTTGGCACTCGGTGTCACAGGTTTCGGGTTCGAGACCCAAGTTCGAGCTACACACATCTCCTGGGTAGTAATAAGTGAGTAACGTCAGTGCAGAGCGCTTGCCTTAAGGCATCAAATACAATTGTCTAAGTGTTTGCCAGCTGCATTAGAACAAAAAAAAAAAAAATATCTCAGTTTATGTCACACACCTTAAACAATAAAGTTGCATATGCATATATAAAAAAATTGCTTCTTTAAAAAATAACACCACTGGAGGTGCGGGGATTTGAACCCCGGACCTTTCACATGCGAAGCGAACGGTCTACCACTGAGCTACACCCCCACGTTCAACTTGCCGTAAGTATCAGATATCCAGCATTGACGAGTCTATTCAATGTGTTTAGTAACAGGTGCACGAGAATTTTCTGCAATGTATGCATAGCTTGATTTCCCTAATGCGGTCACTTCATTTGCTGATTCTTGTGGGCCAAATGAAGGAATGAGTACTTAATTTTAAATACGCTTTTATTAGTTTCATCTGTATGTTTGTTTGTTTGTAGCTGACTTTTCTTGCTCGATTTTGCCCTACTTTAAGCGATCCGATTTAATTGAAACGTTGTAGATTTATCAAAGACCGACGACACTAAAATATTTTGTTAAGTTTATTTTCTCATCATCATTAGGATCGCCAGGGTTAGGGATTTTATTTTAACTTATGAAGAGCAATTTAACCCATGTAGAATGAAAGTACCTAAGACATTCAAACCTACGTGGGACAGTGGCACAGCGTATAACGCGCCTGACTACGGATCAGGAGATTCCCTGTTCGAATACTGACTGGCTCGACATATTCGCATTTAGTCTTTGTTTGACTCACAATTAAATTATTGTAAGAACTGTAGTTCCACTCCTCCGTTCATTTAAATATTATAGTTTAAAAACATGCTTTTAGAGTTAATCAAACTAAAAAGTAATTTCGGAATGAAACTAGTGAAAAATTTAGTGATTGAAATCGAGCATCCCACGTTTTAGAACAGTGACATTCATTTTCTCGTCAGTCATTTTATTTGTATGTTAACAATTATTTTTTACTTTTTAGTTTGATTAACTCTAAAAGCGTGTTTTTTAGTGTTTTTAAACTATAATTTATTTTAAAGTATTTTACAAATATGTTGTCATTATTAACGAATGCGTTATTGACATTAAGTTTTTTATTTGATAAATATACAAATTATATGTAAAATATATTTTAATTTATTTTATAAATATAAAAAGAATATTTGAAGTACTAATTATAAATAGTACAAATTATATGTAAAATATATTTTAATTTATTTTATAAATATAAAAAGAATATTTGAAGTACTAATTATAAATAGTACAAATTACATGTAAAATATATTTTAATTTATTTTATAAACATAAAAACAGTATTTGAAGTACTTCATAGAAAATCGTTTTTTGATTATTTATAAATACTATTATTAAATGAAAAGGGAATTTCAGTTTAATATATAATTTGATAAATTTTCAATGTTTTAAATTATAAATATAATAATATTAATATTTATGCTGAAATAAATCTTTATTTTGTACAAATTTTAATTCATTATAGCTTTTAAATCTGGTTTCAAAAATTGTGTTTAATTTTACATACTAGAAGCTGCCTTTCCCTTATATTTATTTATAGCAAAAATTCGCCCTAAGAAGGATGAATTCCTTTATAATATTTTATATCAGTTTTAATTTTTAGAAGTAAAGCCTTTTTAATGTAATACAAATCCCTATGATAATTTTCAACTGTTTATTAGAATCCGTTAGCTGGAGAAAGGAGGAGATTAGATGGGTATTATGACAGTGTTTAAGAGGTCTCGCATCGGCAGTTCAGAGTTTCCAAACTTTCTTCTATGAAATACGAAGTTGACTGGACAATTATGCAAAAAGCAGTAACTTGTACTCTTTAGACATTAGGGATGGTTAGAGATTATTTAAAAAAATATTTCAAGCTTTTCCCTAACTTATATTTCTGTGTTCTGTTAAATTTAATTAGAAAATGTATAACTTCATTGAATGATAATATTTGTTATATAATGTTATAATATAATATAATGAAATAATGTTATAATAACAGGTGGGCTGAAACGTTCGTAGGCTGCCCCACACATGGCGCTACTAGTATTAAATCCATATGATTTTTAGTTAGCCCTGATCTTCAAAAGACACGTGTATAAATATGACAGCTGTTGCACTATTAGTATGTTAGTTATAGCATTTTTAGCGTTCATCACGTGCAGTCCACCCGGCTGACTGTCGATTGGACTCCGGTGTGAAATGAGGGAGCCATGCTTCATCCATTGTCACATATCAACGCTAAAATTCGGGTTTATTACGATTGAACAGCTCCAAACACTGCTTAGAGTCGTCAATTTGTTGTTGTTTTGGGTCGATTGTGAGCTCGCGCGGCACCCACTTTGAACAGAGCTTTCGCATATCCAAATATTCATTCACGATGTGTACAACACATTCCTTTGATATCTTTAGGGTCTCAGCTATCTCAATCTACTTCAATTTACGCTTATCAGAACTTAATTTATGGACTTTTTTGATGTTTTCGTTGGTAACAGCCTCTTTGGGGCCTCCCCTGCGTGCATAGTCCTCGGTGCTCATTTCGCCTCGTTTAAATTTAGTAAACCATTTCTCTACGATTGATTTTCCTGGTGCAGAGTCCGAATAATGTTTATCAAGCCAAGCCTTGGCTTCAATAGTATTTTTTTTCACCAAAAAGCAATGCTTTATTAACACACGAAATTCCTTTTTATCCATTTTTCAAACTAACAAAAGTTGCTTCACTAAAAAAGCTATAACTCATATACTAATAGTGCAACAGCTGTCAAATTTATACAAGAGTCTAGGGCTAACTAAAAATCATATGGATTTAATACTAGTACTTTTCAACCCGCCTGTTATAAATAATAAAATAATATAATGCTATAATATAATATAATCAAATAATATAATGCTATAATATAATATAATCAAATAATATAATGCTATAATATAACATAATAAAATAATATGTTATGAATTTATTTATATGTATAATTATTAAAATTATTTTTATGATTCCATCTTTAAAAAAGAGAGAAAAAAAAAGTTTAGAAAAAAGGATACTTTTTTATATTATTTTTACTGTAAAATAAATGAAATTAATTGCTTAAATGTTTTTAACCTTCGAATAAAGAAACTACCCAAATTATTTAATAAACATAAAACACTGATTTATATTGATTAGTAATAATAAATAAGGGCCTGATGGCCAAGAGACTAGCGCTCTAACAGGTTTAGGGTTCGAGTCCCGGCGGTGCAAGGATGTTTGTAGTGGCTTGAAATTCACTTTAAACCGTAGTTCTCTATCTTATATGACTACTACTGCTACAACATACCACATCACTATGCCTAGAGGTGAGTTGTCTCTTTACAGTTTGGGAATGATGAGTGTACGAGAAGTCTGACAAGGCTCCGTGACGCTCTACAGTCATATGAGATCAGGACATACGGCTTAAATTGGATTCCGAATTACTACAAACGTCCATAGCACAGCTGGGACTCGAGCTCGAAACCTGTTGCATCGAGCGCCAGAGTGCTTGTCACTCCGCCATCAAACCACAACTGTAAAGCGTTGGGCTGACAACCTACCCTGTAAAAAGAAAAACATCTCCTGTCTCGAAATTTGCCAGTAGGCGTAGGGCATTGGCCCACCATGGGGCTGTTGGGCCAAGAAGAAGATTGGTTAGTTTTGTTTTGTCATTCTACGGTAAAAAAAAGATTACAGTTGTGCACGTTTTACGCAATTTAGACGGATACCTACAGTTTAACGTGGATTTCGAACCACTCCTAGACATCCTTGCCAGTGCCAGGATTCGAACCTGAAGTTTGTGAAACCAAAGGCCAGAGTGCTAGCCAAATGGCCATTAGGCCGACCTATGAAGATGAAGTAATTATAAATAGTTTTGAGCTTAAGGAGACTATTTTAAGTTGTATATATTACAAAATAGTTTCTTAAAAGATGATTAAATATAGATATATATTTATATATATTAAATATTATATATATAAATATAGGTTTGAATATATATACACACACATATATATATGTATATAATACCAGAAACGATGAATGTTTTCAAGAAGATATAATTTTGGTCAAAGAGAAATAGAAGTGGGCCTTATATTCCGTGACATGGTTCTGTGAATGAAATATAATTATTGGGCAGATATGGCAGAAATCCTGTTGGGTGTAACAATTTGACACACGTGGAAGCTACTTATCACATTTATATATATAGTTTTAGGGAGGTAAACTCATTTTCTTAAGGTTATATGAACATGAGTAAGGTAAGAATTGAATTAGTGCTGTCTTTATTAAATCTTCATATGCACCAGTATGCTAACATAACTTATAAATACTGCATCATACAAATATTATTTTATCTATTAGATTCTTATTTCAAATATTAGGCTATATGATAAATTTTATTAAACTTTTTTTATAAATTTACGTTAGACATAAATTAAATTTGATAACGTTAAGTATACAGTTTTTAATATTTAAATGTATATAATTATTAGCTCATGTAAGAAATTTAAGTAAATAATATGTATAACACATATACACAGAAATATATGTAACTCACGAAAGAAATTAAAAATGTTTATTATGTATATTATTATAAATATTTGAATTTAAAAATATTATTATATTATTAATACTATTTAAAATATTATAATTTAAATATATCATTATTTTTATTATATTAAAATATTATTAAGAAAGCTCGTGAAAGAAGTGAAAAAAAAAGAAAAAAAAAAGAAAGTGATCAAGTACATGAAAAATCCCACTCCCCAAAAGAATACCCCTAATTTTATAAGTAAAAAGAAATAAAAGAGATTGAAAAAGATAATAACAGTTAGTACAAAAATATTAAAAAATAAATAAATAATAAATATATAATAAATATATATAACTAAATACTTATTTGATTACCTTACTATTTATTAAGAAATATTTCTTTAAATCACATTTGATTAATTGTTGATTAAAAACTCATATCCCAGTTATACCTAATTTTTTATATATTATTAATTCATGAAGGAATAGTTTTAATATAATTAAAATATTTTGGAAATATAAAATATTAACTAAAGTTTCTTTTTTTATCAAAAGGTTTATTTCAACAAAACGTTTTAGGCTCAAATAATATCTTTCTTAGAGCATTAATAACGATAAAATCTTTTTCACAAATCTAATGTTGGATATATGCTCTTAGATTGCCATTTAAAAGAATACCACTTTAAAAAAAATGCCGTCTTCCAAATATCTTAAAATCCCATTTGAAAAAACTGAAGTTTGTATCGACTGGAATATAATCTTGTTGTAAGATGATTTGGAGATGTGTTTTTTTCCATAAAAAGCTGTCATAATACCTTTAAAGTAATGACAAAACTCTGACTTTTAAGTCATAAAAATATTGGACATCATTGTTAAAGGGATTATGAAAGTGTGAAAGATATCTCCACCATAAAAATGTCATTTTGTTTTTCAATAGCATATTAAGAAGTATTATAAAACATTTCAAAAAATGAGCCCTTCTTTTGAAATTGCATAGCTTGAAGGTGGAAAGTAATGTTTTGAATAATGGTATTTAAACTACAAGTAAAAAATATAATGGAACATCGAAAATCTCCTTTCTGTTATGTATAATCATAAAATATTCATAGCTATTCTATTAGTAAAATAAGCTAACTAATAAATATATATAAACCAATTTTTATTTTTAATTTATCCTTTGATAGGAAACGAAATATTTTCAGCATAATTTTGAAATAAAGTATTTATATAAACAAGAAATTATTTGGAAAAAATGTGATTAATTATTTGATTTTTTTTTAAATTATGTTGAATAGAAAATAAATTTTTATATAAACAACAAAAAAAAAAAAATGTAAGTGTTTTTATTAGAAGTTGAGATTTTATAAATACATTTCCTTTATCATGATAAAGACATTATTTGATACGAATTTGAAAAAAAATTTTCAAAAAAATTGTTATGAAATAATAATTTTTTAAATTATTTATTTTTTCAAATTTCTGGATTTTGTGACATATGTAACACAAGAATCAATAAGACATTCATACACATTCAGTGACACTTACATACCAGTAAGGCATTCATACACATTCAGTGACACTTACATACCAGTAAGACATTCATACACATTCAGTGACACTTACTTACCAGTAAGACATTCATACACATACATACCAGTAAGACATTCATACACATTCATTGACATACATACCAGTAAGACATTCATATACACCAATAAGTCTGATGGGCTATGTGACGCTCAACGGTCATATGAGACCAGGACCTACGGTTTAAAGTGGATTCCGGACCACTACAAACATCCATGGCATCACGCCGGGATTCGAACCCGAAATCTGTGGTACCGAGCGCCAGAGCGCTAGCCACTCGGTCATCAGGTTTCGCTTAAGAATCACTAACAAGCATCCATGCCACTCGAGTCTGAAGCCTGTGGTACAAAAGGCCGGAGCGCTACCTAATTGGCCATCATGCCGGCAGACACTGCAGAGCAAACCCATTATTTTACCACTTATGATCTTGAAGGTATGTCTACATTTGGATGTTGGGAAATTGTGGCAAAACTGATTTAAAAACCAAGCATAAAAATATTCCCATTTTGCGATAAAAACCTGTAAGGACACAGTTTTTAATTAAAGCAAGTTGTAAATTAAAATACGACTGCATTTCATTAACTGCGAGAGCGTTCATATTTACTATGTCAGATAAGTTCATTTTCACATTAATTTCTAGGAGAAATGTTAAGAGATTTACAATTAATTCTTTGAAGTACCAAGTCTCTTTTTTTTCAACACATTAATATAAGAAACTTTGAAAAGTCGTTTCAAAAAATTTCAAATGTGTTTATTATAACTCCTTCGAACTATCATTAGAAATTGATAAATTTTGTTTATTACTTACTTTTAAAGAAATCTTTAAAAAAAAGAAAGAAAAAAGGGTTTTTAATTTCCGCTTTTTCTGCTATATTAACTTTTCGTCATTTCCTGTATCAACATTATTTACACTTCAATTTCTCCAATAAAAAGAAAAAGTTGTAGTTTTATCTCTAATTTTTCGATTTTTCACAAAAAAGGGTTTTTCTTATCCTTCGTTAAAGCCCGGATAAAAAAAAAACTCGGACTGCTTAATAAATTTTTAAAATAATTTATTAAATATATTATTTTTCACTAAAAATACACGATAACAGGCAGATGATATTTTTTACCAAATTTTTTCATTTTAGGTAAATCCCTTATACCGGAAATATTTTTATTTACTATTTCAGAATTCAAGAATAACGATAAATATTTAGCAGTGTTTAAAAATTGAATAATGCATAAAATAGAAATCTCCTAGAAATAAGCAATACTCACAATAAATATTTCTAGAATCTAGAAGTATTATATTTAATGTAAGCATTGTTTTTCTAAAAATTACTGGCATTTCGTATCATTCATTGACTTTATTGTTATTGAGAATTCTTTTAAATTCTATTCCTGAAGAATTGAAATTTTTAAAGTTAGTTGTTTTAATAAAAGTCGAAAAGTAAATTACAAAATAAAATTATTTATTTGAAGCAATAGATGAGTTTAACATGAAAATTAACTTGGTTACTTTATAAAATGAAATCTCAGAACTATTTATTAAGTTTGTACTGTTTGTACTGTTGGAACTAACTTTTCCAAACAGTCTGTTTTTTTGTTGTTGGTCAGACATTTTGTTTTCCAAATGTTTGACCTTAATTCTTTTAAAATAAAAAGAGATTTCGATTGAATACCAAATAGGTTGTTCAAAAACATTTAAAAACTAAAATCATTATTCACTTAAATGCAATCTTTTTTGTTTATCTTAAATAATTGTTGCAGAAATCATTCAATAAAAATGTTACTGCGATAAATAACAATCTTAATTTAGTCCAGATAAAAAAAATTTAAGAAAATTTTTAATTAATTTATTAAATATATTATTCTTTACTAAAAATATACAATAACATGCAGTCAATATTTTTTGCCATATATATCCCTAATACAGGAAAAAATATTTATTTACTATTTCAGAATTCAAGAATAACGTTAAATATTTAGCAATGTTTAAAAATTGAATAATGCATAAACTAGAAATCTCTTTTATATATAATGTGAGTATAGTTTCTCTAAATATAACTGACATTTCTTATCTTTCAATATCTTTATTTGTATTGAGAATTTTTTTTTATATTCTATTCCTAAAAATTTGAAATGGGTTAGAAAGTTAGTTGTTTTAATAAAAGGGGAATAAAAATTCTAAATTACAAAATAAAAAATTTATTTAGAGCATTAGATGAGTTTAACGCAAAAATCAACTAGGTTACTATACAAAATAGAATCTCAGAACTATTTATTGTCTTTGTTTTCCAAACAACCTGCTGTTTTGTTTGTTGATCAGACATTTTGTTTTCCAAATGTCTGACCTTAGTTCTTTTAAAGTGAAAAGAGATTTCGATTTAATACCAAATAGGCTTCAGAAAAACATTTAGAAACTAAAACGAATATTGACTTAAAAGTAGTCTTTTCTACTTATCATAAATAATTGATGCACAAACATTTTTATGGCGATTAATATTAATCGTAATTTAATTATGCAATGTCTGATTTTATATCCTTCCATTGAAGACTGCTCAAAATAAAATTTGTATTAGAAAACGTAATTTTACTTGTTGTTATTATTGCCACTAATTGGTACTCAGTAGAACATGTGATATTAACATTGCCACTAATTGGTACTCAGTAGAACATGTGATAATAACATTGCCACTAATTGGTACTCAGTAGAACATGTGATATTAGTATTGCCACTAATTGGTACTAGCTTAGTATTGAGTAGCAAGTGGGATATTAGTATTGCCACTAATTGGTACTAGCTTAGTATTGAGTAGCAAGTGGGATATTAGTATTGCCACTAATTGGTACTAGCTTAGTACTCAGTAGAACATGTGATATTAGCATTGCCACTAATTGGTACTCAGTAGAACATGTGATATTAACATTGCCACTAATTGGTACTCAGTAGAACATATGATATTAGTATTGCCACTAATTGGTACTCAGTAGAACATGTGATACTAACATTGTCACTAATTGGTACTCAGTAGAACATGTGATATTAGTATTGCCACTAATTGGTACTAGCTTAGTATTGAGTAGCAAGTGGGATATTAGTATTGCCACTAATTGGTACTAGCTTAGTATTTAGTAGCATGTGGGATATTATTATTGCCACTAATTGGTACTAAATTAGTATTCAGTAGCAAGTGGGATATTAGTATTGCCACTAATTGGTACTAGCTTAGTACTCAGTAGAACATGGGATATTAGTATTGCCACTAATTGGTACTAGCTTAGTATTCAGTAGCATGTGGGATATTAGTATTGCCACTAGTTGGTACTAGCTTAGTATTCAGTAGCATGTGGGATATTAGTATTGCCACTACTTGATACTCAGTCTTACATGTGGTAATAGTATTGCCACTAATTGTTACTCAGTAGCAAGTGTGATATTAGTATTGTCATGAATGTATTTAATATTATTCCTAATCAAGTGAAGACGTGCCGTAATTTCGCAGATTATATGTAATTGAATCCTCCTAATTGTTGAATGGTTTTTATGTAAAATTGATGTTAACTAAAGCACCTATTACAGTTCCTCGTTTTGAATAATTTCGGATATTTTGAGTATGAAAATTTCTTGAAAAACCTTTTTTTCGTTTTCCATTATTTATATTTGGTTATTTTGTACCCCTTTTATTGTGACCTTCTATTCTGTTTTTGCTACGTAATAAATTATCATGTATGTGCAATAAATCATCATGCTGCTAATTGGTATTCAGTAGCACGTATGATATTAACATCTTCAAGAATGTATATAATGTTACCACTAACTAAGTCAAAAAAGGACCACAATTTCTCAGCTTACACTCTTGCATATAATTGAATCGACCTAACTGTTGAATACTTTTCTGTAAAGTTGATAAAGCACCTGCTAGTGTACCTCCTTTACAATATTTTCGTACTTTTTTTTTTTGACGATGAAACTCCCTTGAAAGACTTCCGTTCTTGTTTTTCCATTATTTATATTTAATCATTTTGTACCAATTTTATTATGCCTGTTCTGTTTTTAGCTATGTAATAAATTATCATGCTACTAATTGATATTCAGTAGCACGTCTGACGATTAGCATTGCCGCGGATGCATTTAATATTTATCTCTAACCAAGTAAAAGAATGGCCCCAATTTCTCAGCTTACACTTGCAGTGATTGAATCCTCTCATTTGCTGAATGTTTTTTGGTAAAATCGATATTAAATAAAGCACCTGTTAGTGCACTACCTCGTTTTGATATTTTCGTACTTTTGAGGATGAAAACTCTTTGAAAAATCTCCATTTTTGTTTCTTACTATTTATATTTGATCATTTTGTACCACTTTTATTATGCGCTTCTATTCTGTTTTTTGCTACGTAATAAATTATCATGTATGTGTAATAAATGATCATGCTGCTAATTGGTATTCAGTAGCACGTATGATATTAACATTGTCACGAATGTATTTAATATTACCCTAATCAAGTGAAAGAATGGCCATAATTGCTCAGTTTATATATAATTGAATCCTCCTAACTGTTGAATGCTTTTTTGTAATACTGATATTAACTAAAAAGTACTTATTAGAATACTTTTTGGATGTTTACGTACTTTTGAGGTTAAAAAAGTCTTTGAAAAAACTTTCCTTTATGTTTTTCATTATTTATATTTGATCTTTCTGTACCATTTTTTATTATGCCGTTCTCTTGACTGTTCTGTTTTTTGGTTATGTAATAAATTACCATTAAGTATGGATTGATTTACACTATAGCGCCATATGCAACAACTATATAAATTTAAGTAATATATTTTCCTTCTTCCATTTACAATGACGAAGTTTAACAAAATGCATTCAAGTTTGCGTTAAAATCAAAGTAGATCTTGGTATTGAGCTAATATTAATATAAAAAATAATTATTTTTGAAGATATGAATAATTAAAACATAAAAAGGGCTATTTTGTAAGAAGAAGATAAAAATGCTGAAATTCAACAATATTACGAAAGATAAACAATATTATATTACTTTAACATTATTAAATAACTTAACAATATTAAATACATAGCAGTCATATTTAAAATATAATAATTTATCCATGTGTTGGATTGATTAAAAAATATCTGCTTAACTTTTGATTCTCAATCGTTTTATAAGAAATTGCAACTTAATTTGATTTTGTAAAATATGCTGTAAAATGTTTTGTTATTTTTATAATTTATTTTATCAATAATCACTTTTATTTTAGCACATAAAAGCGAAAATATGATGCAAGTAATTACTTTTGATGATTATTACATTGTCTTACAAAAGTTATAACAATTATATTCATAAATTAAAAAATTAGTGATTTTTATATTATTTTTGAACTCAAACATAGGTAAGTGTTGCATTATATTTTAAATTCTAATATAAGTAAGAAAAATAAAAATATCAGTGACAAAACTATTCATTTCGCTGATTGCCAATGCTTTAATAACAGTAATTAATTAACAATTAATTTTTAATAACAATTATAATTTCTCTAACAATATTTATTACAATAATTTTTATTGCAAAAGATAGGATGTTTTGAAAATACTTATGTAGATGTTCTGATATAATGTTACAATGTTACATATATATTTCTTTTTACAAAGTATTATATTTATTTTTTCTGTAATGAAATAGTAAAGTATTGTAGTGTGCAGGTTGGGAAACTAGAACGAATTGTTTATGTTAAAAATTGTTATTAACAATGTTACTATAAAAACATTGTTATCAACAATGTTACATTAAAACCATTGCTATTAACAGACATTCCTAAAAGACTTTTAGTATTCGAAAACCAAATTGAAACTAATTAAAATTTCTACGAAGAAAGCCTTCTGCAATACCTACTTAAAATACAAAAAAAGTTTTATGCAAATTAATGCAGGAGTGCCATAACTTTCGGTCAGCCTTATGTAAAAGATAAGATAACATAAGATGTAAAGATAAGATGTAAAACACAAGATTAGAATAAGAGCTCTGTTGAACTCTGATTGTTATCTTATGTTTTGCATCTATTTACAATTATATTTCGTGACAATTCTCACTTAACTATATAATTTATGTGAACTATTTCTGTGCATTATGAATTAACTAATGTGGCGAATGTTTTTCTACAATCCTCTAAAATTTTTAAGATCGTCCTTGCTCATTTATTTTTAAGTTTATTTATTTTTAAGATTATTTAGAATTATTAAATACTATTCAAAATGCACAATTATTAATATGATGTTTATTATTTGAAACAATGTAAATTTATTACAGCTGAAGCAGTTTTCTTAAGTTAGGTATAAACTTTGCTTTGATGTGTGTTATTTTTATAGTTGATGTTTTTGTAGAATGTAACTGTGTGTGGTTGGTTGAAGACACTCGAGGCATAAGTTGGAACTCATAGATTTTTTTTTTTCTATGTGTCACCACACACACACATACAATTAGAGAATACGATATTTAACATATTTAAAGACAGATAATTATAGATGCGTGGATGTACTCTACTTCTAAACCGAATACACGATACTCGGCTACGCGCTGAGTGAGCGAAAATACTTCCTCTCCGAGGGAGAATCTGTAGGCCAATTGACCATTTCTCCTGAACGCTACAGGCGGGCACTCCCTGTCATAGGGAGAAGCATTTACGATATATTATTATTCATAAAGTTCTAATAATTTTTTTATTATTATAAAAGATAATAATTATGCAAACAGATTACCTATTTATATAATATATGATATTATAAATGCATCGATATAGTTTTTTTATATATTACAAATTTATATAATATTATAAATGTATTTTTAAATTTTATTGTTTATTTCATATAAAAATGCTGTGGTTTTCAATTATTCAAAATATATATTACCTTATTTTTTATATTCGTTTTAAACCTCAACTTTTTTTAATACACTTCTCCAATTTTCGATGATAAAACACTGACTTGAAGTATCTGTATTGTAATTTGTAAGTTTTCTAGAATTATTTACGTTTATTTGTACTGTAGAATGCAGTGAACCAGCCAATTTGTACTGTAGCATAACAGAAAATATTATTTGTTTTGTAACTCATTTAGCCTCATTTATAACGAAACTGCAAAATCATACTGCTGGTAGCAGCTGTTTATTACTTGCCTTAACGAAATGTTATATTGTTATATATACCGCTTATAAATAAGGAGGGAGAATGGTAAGCGGGTTGAAATTTCTTAGGATTAAGTAAAATACAAAGTATCTTTTGAAACAACTATAATCTTTCTTTTTCCCAGAAAGTTGAGCATTACAGCGAATAATTGTTTACTATTCAGCAAAATATTTCATACTCGAATGTACCCAGAAGTTTGGGGTTTTGGTATTTTATAGACTGAAGAAAAACACTTCCTGTTTATTTTTAAATATTTTTATAATTTAAATTTAAATTCTGAAACACCAGGTATTTTATTATACTAAAAAGAAATATCACATGGTAAACAACAACATTTCTCCGAAAGTTAATTTCAACTAACGTTGCCATATATAAGTTTATTTTTGTATTATTAGTTGTTATTATAAAATGATTCATTTATTTTTAGACCAACAATTTATTTTCAAACCTGCGTTTGTAAATAATATAATGTCGTTTAAAATAATAGTAATATAATGTCTTTTTAAATATTATTATTATAGAAATTCAAATTCTGCAAAATAATTTTATAATATTTATGTTAATAATATCACGCTAAATGGACCAACAATGTTTACTTATGAATAAAATTTATTATGAAATGATTCGTTTATTATCGACAAACTATTTTAAAAAACTATTTTTGTAAAAGAATATAATGTCTTTAAAAAAATAATAATAATATAATGTCTTTTAAATTTTTTAAAAATTTTTATTATAGAAATTTAAATTCTACAAAATAATTGCATAATATTTAAGTTAAAAAATATCATATGGTAAAACGTCAATATTTTCCTCTCAAGGCTAATTTCACCTAATGTTGCCAGAGTTGCCAAATTTTATTCTATATTATTAGTCGTTATAAAATTATTACTCTATTCTAGACAAACCAAGTATTTTAAAACCTTTTAAAAACAATAATAACATAATGTCTTTTAATTTTTTTTTTTTTTAATTTTTTTAAATATTTTTATTGCAGAAATTTAAACTAATGTTGCCAGAGTTAAGTTTATTTTATATTATTAATCACTATTATAAAAATGATTCCTCTATTTTTAGACAAAAAAAATTGATATATTAAAACTGCTTTTGTACATAATATAATGTCTTTTAAAAATCTTCGACTTCAACTAAAATAAAAGCACAATATATTTTTGTACATATGGAATTGGGCAAACGAACACAAAAGAAATTTTCTTTTTAGAATATATCGATGATAAATTGCCATGCTTTGAAAAAAACTTAACAACAATCCGAGAAACTCATCTGGAAGCTACAAAATGAAAAATGACTTTTCAAAAAGCATAATCAAGATATATTTGGCTTTTCAAAAAGTATGCTTCATTCTTTAAAAAATCTTTCATTTTTCATCAAACATTTCTGCTGCTGAATGTTTGTTTTATTAAACATTTAATCTAACCTGTTGCATAGACATATTTTTCGAAGGGATTATCGATTTTAATATGGGAGTTAGATGGATTCTAAACTTTATTGTTTGAAGTAAATAACTCATATTAACAAAGGTCTTTCTATTTTATTATATCTAGTATGGTTTATTTTAATAAATTTTATTTGATGAATTTTTTTTTTACTTATTCCACTTGGTAGAAAGCAACATCTAAACTAGTCCAAGAACCGTGTTTGTCTCATGGAAGGGAAAAGGGGTCAGTTTTCTGTTGTGATGGAGCACCCGTAGGTAGAAGTTTGACTTGGACGTTGAAGACGGATGAGCAGTACGTTACAGGAGGACTTTTATCGATAACTACCCACCTTTGCGTATTGTAGGGGGAGAAACCCGGAAAACTCACGCCAGATAGTCCGACTAACAAGGCAGGGATACTGAGCACCCAAACGCTTTATCGAGATTCCACGTTTTTGAAGCAGTATATTATTGTTAATTTTATAATTTTTTTATATTAAAATTTGAAGAATTGAAGTGTTTGAGCATATTAATACTGTTATTCATTGATGTGCTGCGACTAATCCATAGTGTCCGGCATCACGGGATAATTACCCCATGAATAATTTACTCATGGATGGAGGGAAAGGGGCAACTTCTGTTGTGATGGAGCACTTGTAGATAGGAAGTCTGAGACTTGGCTCAGCAGTCGCTGAAGAAGGAGGGGCAGCGCCTTCCGGTAGCATTTGCCACACATTTGCGTATCGTATGGGAGAAAACTTCAAATAAACACTTCAGGTAGTCTGACTAATAAAGAGACAAGATGCTGAACATCACAATCGAGGCTCCTCGTTTTGAAACAGTGTTTACAAAGATGCCGCCAGCCAATTGAACATCAGTCCTATTGCTGAATAGCGGCACACATTGAAACTGAGCGACGAGTCGGACTTAATAAATTGTTTATTTTACAATATTTTTACTAGAAATAGTTCTTGTATAAAGTAGCATCCGTGCGGAACATGTAAAAACTTACTAAAATATCCCTGAAAAGATGTTAAAAGATAGTAACCTAAACCCTATTTTTTTACCTTAAATACATTTAAATATCTGTATGCAAATTCTTAAATGAAAAAATATATTACAAAGAATCACGCTTAAACATTTTCAAAACATTTTTGTAAATGCTGTCAATTTTCTTAAAGCTTAGTAATTACTCAAAAACAGAATCTTTATTTCAGAATATTTGAGACAACAATTCAATTTTTATTCCACAAACGTTTCAAGGAAGCCAACACTTCTCGCTCGATTTTTTTAAATAACCTAGTGTTAAAAAATAAAATATAAAATATTTGTTGTACTAAGCTAAATTTTATTATAAGGCACGTAAATATTTAAAGTCTAAAAACTTCTAAAAGTTTTATATCCTAAATTTTTAAATAAAACGATATAATTATTTTTAACCATTATTTAGTATATGTTATTAGGTTATTATAGCTTAGTAATTAATAAACCACAGATTTTGGTTTGAATCCTGGCGGTACCATGGATGTTTGGCGAGTGGTTCCGTTTCCATTTTAAACGGTAGATCCTGCCTAATATGACTATAAAAGCGTTGTAGGACTGACTCACCCTACCCGTTAAAAAAGAAAACATATTCTGCTTCAAAATCTGCCAGTAGACAGACGGCCTTGGCCCACTATGGGGCTGTTGCACCAATGATGATGATGAATAAATAATTGACAAAGTAAAAACAAATAAACTGGAAAAAATCTACTTTGTAGGAAACACATACTAACGTACATTTAAATAATTTAAATACAATAATTAATGTACATTAAAATATTATTAAACAGGCAAAAAAAAAAAATTATGCTAACATATTTTCTGTATATAAAAAAGAGTTCATAAAGTTTGCTTTAAAATAGATAAAATACAAATTGTGTTTGGACTTTATAATTGCACTTGGTCGTGATGGCCTAGTGACTAGCACTCTGGTGCTTGATGCCGCAGGTTTCGGGTTCGAGTTTCGGGAGTGTCAGGGATATTTGTAATGGTTCGCAATCCACTTTAAGCCGTAGGTCCCTGTCAAATGTGACTGTAGGGTTTGATATGTCGCTCTACATATGTCATTCTGTGCACACTTTGTGCTAATTAAACCTTGACCTACAGTTTAACGGGATTCCGAACCACTAACAAACATACCAGCCACCGCCAGGATTCGAACCTGAAATTTGTGGTACGAACGGCCAGAATGCTTTCCAATCGGTCAACAGGCCGCATGGCTGTTAGAAGCAGGGCTGACAATCCTACCCCTAAAAAGTCAGCTTCACGGAGTCAAGTCAGACTTCTACCTACGGGCGATCCATCACAAAAGAAGCTGTCCCTCCCCTTCCCTCATTTCATGAGACCCCACGGTTCATGGGCTTGGTCTAGATTTTGCTGTCTTCCAAGTGAGATTTGAAACAACAACATAATTACGTTTGGATAGATACATAAAATATTCAATTTCAAAAAGAATAAATACTTTTAATTAATTAATTAATTTTAATTAGTTACATTAAACAGTTAGACGTGAAGAAAAAAACAACATTGTTTTAAACTCATTAAATATTTTGTAAATTTTGTGAAGATTAAATTTTGTAAGACATTAAAATGAATTCTTCACAAAATTAAATTAACTTTTAAATGAATTCTAGAACAAAAGGTGTTTATCCAATTCAAATAACCATAATTCAAGTAATTAAATGGCCTAAATTAAATTAAACATAAAAATAAAGGTAAATAAAATTTTGTTAGCAAAGATAAATTAGATTTAAGAGTTTATCTTCTTCAAAGGGATTTTAACTAGTACTTACATTGTGAAACATATTTTTTTTCTGTATCTGCTTAATTAATTCAAACTGATATTCTTTCGCAAGATTCTTTTACAGTACTATTAAGAATTTAAATTTTATGATGTGTTCTGTTTAATTGCTTTTTTTACGACAAATAATTTAATTATATATAACAGGAACGAAATAAGCTAAAGTTACATTTTTTTCATGTGTTGCTGTTTTGACTCAAATAAAAAATTTATTTTTTATTTTGTATCATAAGAAATATTGTCAAATATTTTACTGTCAAATATTAACAGGTAAAAATATTAATAAAAGCATTAACGAATATTCTGAACAAAATATGAATCCAAAAATGAAAAAGAAAATGTTTTTTCGGAGTTTTAATAAAATTATCTTTTTTATTGAAAAAGACTTATAATTAAATAGATTTTTTTACAAAAAACTCGAGAATAAAAAAATACCTTGGAATTTTCATTTGATCATTTATGCTGTAAAAGATTATATATTTTAATTTAATTACATTCAAATTAATGCAATGTATAAAATTTGCTTAAAAAATTGTGTTTATGTTTTAATGTAATATTGAGAATTTATGTTTTGAGATAATATTGAGACTCATTTTGTTTGAAAAATTCGTCATGAAATTCTTACAATGAGTTTAAAAATATATTTCATAAATCAATATTCAATGAGCTAAATTAAATAATACCATTAATAATATTAATTTCGTATGAAGTATTTATAGATAATAAAGTTTGAAATATTTATGAAATTCTTATGAGTTTAAATATGAACAATCATTTTTAAATACACTCATGTCCATAATTTTTTACACTCATGTCCATAAATTAAGGATAATTCAGAATCACACAGAAATTGAACTCTAAAATAAAAATTTCACCTGTAGAATTATCACACACATCTTGAAGAAGAATACGCAAATTACAGGAAACCACCAGATGGCGCGGATAGTACGTCACAATGACGAGAGTGTAAGAGAGGGGTATATAAGGAATGGTGGCAAAGAAGTAAAATTGTTCACAAGCGCTTTAAAAGCCTTTCAGTGCAATAACCGCATAGTTATGGCACAAAGGAAGCAATTGGATGATGCATTGTGGACACCGCAACAGTGGTCTTGTGTGATGTTTTCCGACGAGTCCAGGTTTAGTTTGCAGTCTGATTCTCGCCGGACTTTCATATGGGAAGCACCAGGTACCCGTTATCACCAAGAGAACAACACCATTGAACGACACCGTTACGGTGGTGCAGGATGGCTCGTTTGGGGAGGAATTATTCTTGGTTCCAGAACTGACCTGCATGTTCAGAGTGTAACGATGACAGGCCACATCTATCAGGATGTCATTCTGGAACAACATGTACGTTTGTTTCGGGCCGCCATGGGTGCTGAATTTCTGTTTATGGATGAAAACGCCCGTCCTCCCCGTGCAAACATTGTAGACGAATGCCTTCAATTGGAGGATATGACCCGTATGGATTGACCAGCATACTCACCAGACTTGAATCCAATAGAGCATGTGTGGGATATGCTTGACCGACGAATTGCAGCCCGTCAACCCCCTCCCACCTTTCAACCGGAACTTCGGAGGGCATTGCTTGATGAGTGATGTAATATTCCCCAAGATCAGATTGATAATTTGATACTCAGCATGCCTAGGCGTTGTAAAGCCTGTATTGCATCGTCCGGGAGACATACTCCATATTAACCATTATACTAACCCTGTTATACTGTTTTTTGTAAATTGGTTCTTTTTTGGAAATTTGCTCCAGGGAGTAAAAATCGCAATTTTCATTAATTACGTCAAACATATAGCATCTTTTTTGCTCTTTACCTTTTGTTTAATAAATAGACTTTACAAATAAGTCAAATTTGTTTTGCTTCTGTCTCTTTCTTTGCCTGAACTTCATTATCCTTAATTTATGGACATGAGTGTAAATCACACACTATTCAATGAGTTAAATCTTAATGTTTGTATAAGTATATATTGTTATGTTAGTATGAAGAATTTATATTCTGAGAAAATATTGTGACACATTTTATCTGAATAATTTATAAATTCTTAATAGTTTAAATATGAACATTCAATATGATAAATTAAATACTGACAACAATAATGATTGGAAGTCAAGTAAATAAAAATATATTTCATATAAATTTTTTAAAATATCAAAATATCCAAAGAGTTAAACTTCAATATTTATATAAATATATGTTCGTATGAAGAATTTATATTTCGATTTAGTATTGAGACACATTTTGTTTGAAAATTTTTAAAATACTTATAAGTTTAAATTGGTTCATTAATTATGATAAATTAAATGTTGATAACAATGATCATAGATTGAACCAAACGAAAATAATTGAATGTCAATTAAACAAAAATATATTTCATACATACGTAGATATATTTAAACCACCCGTTATCCAATGAGTTAAACCTTAATGTTTGTATGAATATATAATTTAAAGAACTAAAATATGTTCTTTAAATTTTATTATAGCTTTTATACGAAGATTTTTTATACTGACACACAGAATATTATTATTGTTTTTATTTAATAAATGATGATTCTTATGAAAATGATTAATTAAATCATTTCTTAAATCATCATTAATTTCTTTCTGTTTTTTTACGAATAAAAAAAAGTAAAAAAATATTTCTGACTCAATTTTTTAAAATTAAGTTTTACAAACAATTCTTGACTATTGATTTTGATGTCTCTATGTCTTATTTTTATAATTATTATCATTTTATTGGACAAAATGGAAATATGTTAGCGAAAAACATTTCTCAATGGAAAATAGTAACTTTGTATTTTTATATGCGTATTTTGACACAGAAATTATAAATCTTTTACCTGTGTTGCTAAAACTGACAACCTTTTAAATTTTGTTTTGAATTTTTATGTTGCAGATGGAAAGCTTTTTGCTTATTGATTAGAATCAGATTTAAAAGTGAAAAAAGGTAATGTACAATAAAACAATATTTATGTGTAAAATCGATATTACATTTAGTGATTTTATTATTCTATTTTTTTCTAAGCTCCGAAAATGATGAACGTTTTCAATTTTTTAATTCAATAATATGTAAAAGATTTTTTTTTTAAAATGCAACAATCTTTTTGAAGTAGTACTTTAAGATGATTTTGATAATGCAGTTTTAATTTCAAAAATTTTTTTGGACTTTGAATTTTTAGTTTGAAAAATAAAAATTGTAAAACCTTAACTTAAGTACACATTTAAATATAATAAGTCAGAAAATAGACCTGAGGGTCAAATATTTCAACCACAAGATGCATAAATCAATTGATAAATACTGGTAATATGGTATAACTTTAAAAATGGCCTTATAAATTTCAGGCTTCAAAAAAATTTAATATGATGAATTTGATGATATTAATTACATTTAAATAAAAATTTGATATTAAGTGACTAAAGCGATAAGTGACTAAGTGACTAATTAAGTGATTTAAGTGACAATCAACAAGTGTCTCACTTCAGTATTTAATGTAATGAAAGAAGTTACTACAAAATTTAAATTTAAAATTAAAGAATAAATGAAACATAGTATCTAACTTAAATGCTAAAAAATACTCACACATATCCGAGAATTAAATAGTTGTCTTTTAAGAAATGCTCAATGTTCAACAGTAGTAAAAACGTTTAGAGAAACGTTTCACTTAACGGCAAAAACTTAAAAGCACATGGAAATTTAAAAAGACATGTATAAAGGCTGAAAAGCGAAAGAAATCAGAAATTATACATACTAAGCTTTCTACTATGAAAAGTGAAAACTATTATTAAACCCAAATTTACCAAGAAAATAGCTTCAAATAAATATAGCAACTGAAAACGATTCTTTCTAGATAAATAATATCAAATAATTATAGAAATTTAAAAATAGTTTCGAACAGAAAGGAACTCCTGAGGAATCTCACATTTCTCGGCCTCTTTCAAGTCAGCCATACATCACGTATTGGACATGAATACTTTATGTTTCGGATATCGTTAGAGCCAGAAATGCATTGAAATTGGGTCCGGGGACCACGGCGGGCATGAATTATGAAATGGAAGGAAATAACTTGATCACTAAAGTGCTGCTGTAAGGTGTTTTGTAGTAGACAATTTTTCTAAATTTTATTTTCATATTGCATTCCGTATTGCATCGTTTCCCGCATACTAAGTGTCGTCGCCTAAGTAACTACTTCAAGCATTTGCAGAAAGGACAAAAGGCTTTGACGTTTTTATAATTTGGTAGTCTTCAGTGGTTGTTTCCATTGCTGTT
This sequence comes from Caerostris darwini, assembly GCA_021605075.1. Classification (NCBI taxonomy): domain Eukaryota; kingdom Metazoa; phylum Arthropoda; class Arachnida; order Araneae; family Araneidae; genus Caerostris; species Caerostris darwini. Next base: position 22,095 of record BPLQ01010611.1, on the reverse strand, counting down.
CTTTGGCTATAGAGTTTTTGCATACCGAATTTTGGACGTCCGTTAGCTTTTCCTCCTTAGCGCGCATGCTCATAGGAAACATTATTACAGATACGCATGCGCAATTTTCTATGAGCATGCGCGTTAGGGAGAAAAAGCTAACGGACGTCCAAAATTCGGTATGCAGAAACTCTGTAATATTTGACACCTCATATCTCACTTCACCACTGCACCCTTAATATTTGGCATTGTCATTCCCGAGCTACAGTTGCACTTCCATTATTCTTCACTATGCCATGGATTTTCTCTTTAGAATTTCACGCAATGCATGTAGAAGTTTAATATTTTAGGGAATTATTTTTTAAAGGGTAGTAATTGTTTTAATATTTTATCTTGTTAAGTGTAAGCCTGCGCTCGGTGTCACAGGTTTCGGTTTCGAGTACCGACAAGTGCCATGCTTGTAGTGGTACTGAATCCACTTTAAACCGTAGGTCCCAGTCTAATATGACTGGAGCCTGATGGCCGAGTGGCTAGTGCTCTAGCGCTCGATAGCACAGCTTTTGGATTCGAATCCCGGCGATTACATGGAAGTTTGTAGTAGTTCGGAATCCACTTTAATCCGTAGGTCCGGAAATATTTAAGTAAATATAATGTTATAAAATGATAGGAAGTAAAAAAAAATATATTTTTGATTATAATCATGAGAAAATATTCTACTTGAATAATTTTTTGAAAAGCATAATTCCCCCCCTCCCCATCTCTGAGAAATGATTTTATACACTATGTATAAAATTTTATTCAAAGAGATATTTCATATGAATGCTTATATCGGAAATATCGAAAGAAATATTATATTTATACTTATGCTTTAATTGATATCTGATAATTTGAAATAATTAGAAATACTCACCCAAGGGAATGTTAAAAAGAACCCAATTTAAGAAAATAAAAACCTTTTCATGATAAGAACATTTAATCATTTTTATTTTGTTAATATTTTCTTAATTCTGAATTTGCTATATTTTAAATTATATATAATCGGACATTTTCTTTAAATGGCGATTTAAAAATACGAATAATTTTGATTAAATTTGTTTGCAGTTATATTAATTTAAAATTAACTACGTTAAGACAATAATTTATTTCCACATCTTCAGCTTGATTTACAATGGTAATTATTCGTTTTATTTTTGCTACTTGTTTGCAATTAGTAATTTTTTAAAAAAAAATAAATTTTACAAAATAAAGAAATTCACAAAAAGCGTGATTTAACTTGAATGTGAAAGTTTGCAAGTCTTGTTTTTGTAATTTTTTCATTTAAGGTTGGAAAAAAATGTTGAAAATTATTGGAAAAAAATTTGTTCCATTCAGTAGCGTTGCCATTCGTTCGAATAGAAATAACGATATATTTAATTAACCCAACAAGCCATTAAACTCCAGGAATGGGAAGTAGCGTAAAAAGGTGATAAATTTAATTGACTTAAATTATCTTGATTTTCAAAAGAGCACAATTCTAAAGGAAGCCTTATATGGGAAGAAATATATTGCTTCCTCTTCAACTTAAATTTCTTACTTTAAAATAATCCCTTAAGGAGTTTTAAAAATAATCGATTTAAATAATATATCTTTTTTTAAAAATTCTATATTTAGAATGAATTCTTTAAAGGGAATATTGCATTTATTCTAATTACGTTGATTTATTTTTTAATCTAAATTAAAATAAGGTAATGTGAAAAATTGGCAAATTTTCCATTTTGTAAGGTAATGGAATTATTGGGAATGTAAGAATATTCAAGATTATATTCAATCCAAACAGGGCCTGAATGGCCGAGTGGCTAGCGCTCTGGCGCTCGGTACCACAGAGTTCGAGTCCCGACGGTACCATGGTTGTTTGCAGTGGTTCGGAATCCACTTTAAAAAGTAGATAGATTAGATTCTATCAAATAAGATCGTAGAGTGTTGCGGGGGCATTGTTACTCCGCGTCCGTAGCTTATCTTCAAGTTACATGCGCCCCCTGAGTAATGCAAAGTGAGTACGTCTGTGCAGCACTTGCCTTAAGGCATCCAAGACGTTTATGTTTGCCAGCTGCGTTAGAAAGGAAAAAAAATATTCAATCCAAACAAAAGATTACTTCATTTTGATGTGTAATGGAGATTTAAGGTTAAACGATTATTCTTAAAATTCTATTCCTAATTTCTTAATTTAATATCTGGACAGATTACACATGAATATGTTAAGAAAAATAAAAGTTTCTTCAAAATACCACATAAATTTTACAGTGGAAGTAGAATGCATTGATTTGAAGATATTTACATAGAACAATTTGATAGAAAACACTTAGGCGGTTCTATACGTTAACCTACACTCTACCAATCCATGGCTCTGAAAAGGGTCTTTTTTTAACATTTTTCTAAAAGGCTATGATAATGGACCACCGTTGCACATTTAGAACCACACAGGAGACACATATAACTTAAGAAATTTTATGTACTTATATAGCACTACCTCCCAACTCTACATGAAGATTCAACATTAAAGCTTGCAAGGTCGTAAGAAAACGCATTGTTTTGCGAATGTTGAGCGGGCGGACATGCCCTTCATGTATAGTTACAATCAGTAACGGATAAGAAACTGAACGAATCCATAAGACTAAATACTTAACTATACATCAACATGTTTGATCATTTGCATTAGAGCCTATGTAAACATGAATCAGAGTTTGGGTGGTCATGATAAATCCAAACTCTCGTCAAAAGTTCTGTAAACATTTGAAGGCTTACATAAATATTTCTTTCAGTGTGCTGACGTCATAATGAGCGAAAAATCAGAGCTTGCAAATAAAACTGTCGGTTTTTAGAAGGATTTATGACCTTTCCCCGAAAGACGACAAGGACTCGGTGGTAAGAATAAATAAAGGATTTGTTTTTTGTGGTGGCACTGAAGCGCTCTGAATAAGTGTTCATACATTAACCGCACACGCAGTCGAATGTGGACGCTACCATGGACGACAATATGTTGAATACTGTATACAGTAATTCACTCATAACCATACTTGAGGTTACTGATGCCACTTGAGCAATGGCAGTTCGATTTTACGAATACTATAGACAGTAATCCACACACCAGTATATATGGGTTACAGTTGTCGCTTGAGCAACAGCAGCTGAATTTTTCAAACAAATAGAGCTCTGTTCTTTTCTTCGGAGAACTGCAAAATAATTGTATAGGAAACGCTTATTGTTTGAGACATAAAAGTAGTGTCAAGAATCGCTGTGATAATAATAATATTCATAGAATATTATATTAATAATATTCATTTTTGTTAATATTCATGAAACATCTGATATCTTTGAAAATGTTCGGCAACAATGCATTATTGTATCTATTGGTAATTACTAATAGTGTTATCTATTGTTTATTACTAATAGCATTAGTGCTAATGTATATTCATGTTTACATCAATGACAATAATCTGAGCTTTGAAGACTTTTGAGACCTATTCTATTCCTACTCTTCAAATGGAGTTCTTTATATTGTTTCTTGTATGGTCTCGCCGATCCCGATTCATCATGTTCTTCAGCTCCCTTCGAAACATATACATGAAAATTGCATTGCAATATTGATATTAGTTCTATAAGAGAATAGAAAATGTTACTATTTTAATGCTTAATTTTCGTAAAATCATGAAATGCATTTAAAAATATTATTACATTAGATATTAATTTATAACTGTATTTAAAATTATGGGACAACTATCTCAATCTGTAGAGATTTTCAAGGTTTATATAATATATTTTGCATGAATTCATATTGGGTCTGAATGGTCGAGTATCTGGCCCTCGGTGCCGCAGGTTTCGGGTTCGAGGTCTTGAGGTTTAGTCAATCTTCAGCCCTTGTGGTTCCTCGCTGAAAGTGAAGTTGCATATTACCCTAAGACATGGACGTCTCCTGCGACGGGGTCCTTTGGACCTGGTGTAGGCTTTCTTGCACCAGGGGGATTAGTAACAATAACATAAATTCATATCCACTAAAATAAGTTTTTTAGTTTCATTAACTACGGGCCTGAATGGCCGAGTGTCTAGCGCTCTGTACCATAGGTTTCGGGTGCAAGTCCCGGTGGTGCAATGGGTGTTTGTAGTGGTTCGGAATCCGCTTTAAACCGTAGGTTCCGGTCTACATGATCGTAGAGCGTTGCGGGGCATCGTTACTCCGCGTTAGTGGCCTACCTTCAAGTTACACGCGCCCACTGGGTAATGCAAAGTGAGTATCGTTTGTGCAGCGTTTGTCTTAAGGCATCCAAGACCAAGCTGTCTAAGTGTTTGCCAGCTGCATTAGAACAAAAAAAAAAGTTTTATTAACCCCAAAAAAAGCTCTGATTCTATTACGTATAAATCGAATATTTTTAGTTAAAATAATTTTTCTTTATAGACAGAATTTATTAGCTATTTATTATTCATAGCTTTTCTGCTCATATACTTAAACAAACTGAATGTATTTATGGTTGAAGTAAGACTCCTTATTTTACATATGACATGGTTTTTTTTTTGCAAATCTCTAATTTTTCCAAAAATTAAATAGGGCTCATTTATCATTATAATGCATTTATGCTAGGAGTAATGTATTCCAGTTTTTCATTAAAATAAGAAGAACTTAATTAATTCATAGAAATTAAAATAAAAATCACGATAAAAACTGAAAAGAAAATTATTTATCGGGAATACAAGCGATTAATTATCATTTTTTAGATTTTATTTTCATTTTCAGACTTTTAGAAAAACAGATGAGCATCGTAAATTTTAATTTAAATTAAAATCTTTCCAATAAAATGAAAATTGATGTGATTTTTAAAAATATCTATCAAAAAGAAAAAAGAAATAAATGTGTCATATTTTAAACGCCTTAGAAAAGCTGTTCCTTCATAAAAATATTTAAAAAATGCTTCCGATTTATAAGGCAATTGTGCTGTTTCTTTTTAATAAATAGCTATTCGTAGATAAATTATATGTTTCTTAATAATAAATTTTGGTGGTTTTAAAATCAAATTATAGTTACCAGACAAGTTTGCAAATAGTTGCTCATAAGCTAAACTATAAATCAAAAGTTTAATATGAGAAAATATATTTTATTCTACTTTATAAAATAAAAATTTTACTGAAATTTGTTAGAATCGAATAAATCAACGAAATTAATAAAAAATAATTTAGGGTTCTTTTTTAAATCATTAATAAATAAAAGAAAAATAATATTAAAAGATGTGTTTTTTTTAAAGGGAAATAAATTGTTATTTGCTGGCCGTTTTTATTAGAATTAATTCTTATTAATAGTCACGTAGAAATTGTAATAAATTCTATTTTTAATTAAATCTACGTGTTGTATGTAATTTATTCTCATTTATAAAAAAAGGATTTTGAGATTTCTAGTGCAGAACTTTTAAACAGTTGAAAAGACGAAGAGATTTTACATTATAATTAATTAATTCTGTAGTAGATTTCGTAATAAATTAATTCTGTAGTCTACCATTAGAAATAAAAATTAATTAACGTTGAAAAAATAATATTTTGGTTATTTTTAAACTCATGCCGTCAATAAATTTTCTCTTTTTTTTTCGTCTGGTAAATAATATTTTATACATTCTTCAATTTACTTTGTAGAATGAAATTTTCTCATTAATGCAAAATACTTCTGACAGTATTTTGAAAGATTAAAAGAATTATTTATAATATATTTTTAAATAAGACAATACATCTATAGGCAAATATTTAGTTGTGTAAAAGCAAATAATTGAAGAATATTCAACGAAACAAGTTAAAATAATAAAATTTTTCTTCTTCTTCACTGTCGCAACAGTCCCATGGTAGGAAAAGGTCGTCTGCTTACTGGCCGATTTCAAGACAGGTGGAGGTTTTTCTTTTTACTGGGTAGGGTTGTCAGCCCTACGCCCAACGCTCTAGTCATATGAGACCACGGGTCCTGTTGGCCGAGTGACTAGCGCTCTGGCTCTCGTTAACACAGGTTTATCTGCTATCAGTTTTGAGTGACATTTTGTTCTCATTAGTACTAATAGTATGTAATATAAATTTCGACAACACTGTTGATCGGCTGCCAAATTTGAGTGATAGTTTGTTATTATTTACTCGTTAAGGAATATACATTCCTCTCCCCTGGGTACAAAAATGCTATATCTCTTCTTGTGGGAAAAGTGCCACAGCATCAAAGGTGTCATCTTTGAAACTATCCAAAAAGTTTCGTTTAGTTATATGTGTATTAAAAACTTTTAATAATAATTTTTTGCCCAATCATTTATTTAAATTAAAAATGCTCTACAATTGTGTAGATTACATTTCTAATTTAAGTCAATGAGCTATTTTTTTATTTTTAGCAGAATCATTTATTTTAAATAATATTGTTAATTCCTACTTTAATACATTAATAAATGCTGACAGATAATAAGTAACAATAAATGTGTGCTAGTGTGACTAATCTTCAGTATTCGGCAGCGCGGGACGGACACTCCTTGAATGACTACTCACTACTTATGGATGGAGGGAAAGGGATGACACCTTTTGTTGTGATGGAGTACCCGTAGGTAGAAGTCTGACTTGGCTGCGAGTCGTTAAAGAAGGAGAACAGTGCTTTCTGGGAGGAATTTTAGGGGGAATTATCCCTCCTTTGCGAATCGTATGGGAGAATATACCTGGAAAACTCCCACCAGGTAGTCCGACTCACTAATTAGCACAAAACACTAATCGCAAAAAACGTCACACACCGAACGTCACAAACACTATCGAGTCTCCTCGTTTTCAAAACAGTCTACAATAATGCAGCCAGCGGATGGAACCTCATCCCTAATGCTCACCAATGGTGCACGTTACCACTGAACCAATGATTCGTGCATACTAAAGTTATTTCATCCCATTACATACAGTAGTTCTAGGGGCCTGATGACCGGGTGACTAGCTCTCGGTTGGGCAGCCGCAGGTTTTGGGTTTGAGTCCCGGTGGCGCCATGGATGTTTGTAGTGGTTCGGAATCCACTTTAAACCGTAGATCCAGGTCTAATACGACCGTAGAGCGTTGTGGGGGTAGTGTTACTCGTGTTTGACCCCTATCTGCAAGCTACACATTCCCCCTGGCTAATGAGTAGCTTGCAGATAGGGGTCAAACACGATGCTAAATGAGCTTGCTAAATGCTTCATGCTAAATGAGTAACAGCCATGTAGCCCTTGTTTATGGCATAAAGATTAACTGTCCCTGTATTGCCAGCTGCATTAGAACAACAACATACAGTAATTCTAAAATACTATATATTACACACACACACAATATTTTACGAATTTATCTATTTTAAATATATTTTTAATTTTAATCATAAATATTTTGAATATTTTTTGTCCGGTTAACAATCATTTAAACAGACGATTCTTTACAATTGTGTAGATCAAATTTCCCTCCTCCCTGTTTAGATACCAAATTAGATCCAATAATTAAAAATAAACAAGTAATATAAATTTTTTTTTTTAAAGTCAATTCCTACTTTTTTTTCACTCTATTGCAAAAAGTCCTTTATAAATAATTTTCATTCATTTTTTTAAGTTTATCTGGTGCCATCTATTGGTACATATATGCAACTTAAATCTAAAAAAAACTAAAATTATGTAATTAAATTTAATTACTCAATTAATATTTGAAAAAACTGTATTAACATCCAGTGTCATCCAATACAAGTTAAAAAAAATGTATTTGAACTTGAGTGGATGAATAAAAAGTATTTTATGAACGATTGAAAATTTGAACAAGATATATAGAGGGAGAGTGTGAGCTAATAGAAGGAATTGAAAAAAGAATTAGATTTAGATTATATTAGAATAAGATTAAGATTAAGATTAGAAAGGTAAAGATTAGATTTTAAAATTAAAAGATTTAATTAGATAAATATTTTTAATTAAATTAGTGTAAAAATATTATTTAAAATTTTGAAACTCAAAATATTAATAATGAAAAAGAAATTAATAATGTTGCTATAAAATGATAATATTTTTAAAAATAAATAGCATTGTAATCTTTTATTATTCATGCATTTCTTTAATTTATGAGCATAATAATGAAAGTCCAATGAAGTAGAATCACCTATAACCAAATATTTCGTCTTAAAACTTTTTTTTATCGTTTATAAAGAGTAACCGATAGAAATATTTGTCGTTTTAAAGCTATTTCAGTTTCTTGATATAGTTTTAATTCATAGTATAAGGAAATAAATTATGCAATTGACATGCGACAACATTTTCTTAACAATCTGATAAATATTTCTTAGGCACTAAATAATTTAGTACTTAAATAAATTAAATGTATTTTATTAAATGCTTTTAAAAGATTTTCAGTTTCGTGATATACTTACATTTCTTTGATTTCAAAACAATTCGGAAACTATAAGTGATTATTTATTGAATTGCTCAGATTTCTTAAGTTATTAATTTATATTTTTTAATATGAATTTTTGTTTTATTAATAATATATTGTACAGTAAAAGACCTTTTTAAACCTCCTATTCTTTTAAAATCAAATATATTATTCATTTTACTGAATAATTTAATATCTATTTCGTGGTTAATATAAAAGACATGTTGTGGTTCATTTATAAAAGATATTTTTAATAAAACATTAATTCAAAAAGTTATGAATATTAATCACATTCATCTTAGATTGAAAACATTAATTATAAATTTATGTTTTTTATCACAAAATATGCCTTCATGTATTATAATTATTTTGATTTCAAACTCTAAGGAATTTTATTCTTGCAATACAAGACGATCATAGATTTCAAAACTGTGTTTATAAAAAAAAATCCCTCAAAAACAACTTGATAGATTTTGAAAAGAAATGAAATTTGAAATTTTTAAACCTTTATCATTTTAAAAACGTAGTAAGAGAAATTTCGTAAAGATTATATCCTAAAAATGGTATGCGTTTTTAAATATATAATTTTTTATAAAATTTAAAAAATCATTCTTCTTTTTCATCGACGCAACAGCCCCATTGTGGGCTAAACCGTCTGCCCAGTGGCAGATTTCGAAACATGATATGTTTTTTTTACCGTGTAGGGTTGTCAGCACTACTCCCGATGCTCTACAATCATATTAGTCCGGGAGCTACGGTTTTAAGTAGATGTCGAAAGACTACACGGTTTCCGAACCACTTCATTTTATGGGAGAAAAACTGGGAGAAGATAGTAAAAGGTCATCGAGGCTCCTCGTTTTTTTAAATAGTGTCTACAACACAAATTGCATGAGAGAAAATCCCGAAAACTCTCCCTTGGTAGTTCGACTCTTGAGGCAAGAGGCTGAACATCACACACGTCATCGATTCTCCTCTTTCTTTAAAACAGTACCTACAACAATGCATCCAACGGATTGAACCTCCGCTCAATGCTCACCACGGCTCACGTTGCCTCTGAGCCACGAGTCGGGTAGATACTCAGCTACTCGCAGGATGATACAAAACAAAACCCCAATTCCGCTCCGGATGAGAGTCTGTAGACCAACTGACCTTTTCTCCCGAACGCCATAAGGGGCACTCTTGCTAGCTGGTAGAAAAAAGCATGATTGCAACATTCAATACACATTATTTTTAAATCTATACATTTGACTGGAACCTTTGTAAAACTTCTCGATCCCTTCATAGAATTCGTCTTTCAGAATATTGTTTAAGTCTATAGTTACTATTTTCCAATTCCTTCTATTAGCTCACACTCACCCTACATATATCTTGTCCAAATTTTCAATCGTTCATAAAATACTTTTTATGCATCCACTCGAGTTCAAATACATTTTTTTTGAACTTGTAGTGGATGACACTGGATATCAATACAGTTTTTTCAAAAATTAATTCAGTAATTAAATTTAATTAAATAATTAAATTTTTTTTTAGATTTAAGTTGCATGTATCTACCAACAGATGGCGCCAGATAAACTTAAAAAAATGAATGAAATTATTTATAAAGGATTTTTTTTATTTTTTTTTATGTTAATGCTTATTCTTGATCGCTTTAATCGTATTAAAATTTTGACCTTTGAAGTGAGACTTTACTTTAAGTAACAAAAAAATAATCTTCAGATGCCAAATCTAAAGAGTAAGGCGAATAGCGAAAAATAATTGCACATTTCTCAAGAAAATATTTAATGATGTCTTTTCTGCATATTGAGATTAATTTGCTTCTGATGTAATTAGTCATAAAAGTAATCGTCATTCAGTCAGGAATAAATTATTTATTGCAGATCAGAAAATAATCCAGCATCTAGTATGTTATTTGATGATGCGGATGTTGTGAAATACAACAAAAATGAGATGATATCGAATAGAGTTTTAATAGCTGTTGTTGAGTAATGAACCGCTAACCGACGAGTAAATTTTTGCCAAATTTTAACGTAATAAAATGTGAATAACGATGTTTTAAAACAATTGTTTTTATCAACACAAATATGTTCTTTTAAGTAATACAAGTTTAATTGAATTCCTGCAGAAATTATTTAAGTGGGATTATATTCTTTATTTCAAAGAAATATATTTGTAATGCTATTTAATTAACTTAAATTAGTTATTTTTATCAATAATTGTTCATTAGCGTTAAATGACTTTAGTAGTTCTGAATAAAATTTATTTTTAATATATTGTAATCAATCTTATGTTTTGATAGAAATTTTTAATATATTGTAATGAATCTCTATATTTTATAGATATTTTTAATATATTGTAATCAATCTTTTGTGGGGCCTGGTAGCCGAGTGACTAAAGCTTTGGCATTCGGTTCCCTAGGTTTCGGGATTGAGTCTCGCGGTGACATGGATGTTTGTAGTGGTTCGGAATCCACTTTAAACACTAGGTCCCGATCTAATCTGAGTGTAGAGTGGAGGTTTGACAACCCTGCCCAGTTAAGTAAAAAACATCTTTTGTCTCGGAATCTGCTAGCAGGCAGATGGCCTTGACGCACCATAGCGCTGTTGAGCCAATGAAGAAGAAGAATAGTTCTTTTTTAAAGTTATAATTAAAACCTGTAGCATTCTATTCAACAGGACAATTTTCTTTTCTTTTATGGTAAAAATTGTTAAAGACATATTCTAAAAATATATAAAAAAAATTAATTTGTTTACATTATATTAAATAAATCAATTGGTTTGTTCTTTAATTACGCGAGTTTTCAAATGTGAACATTAATAGCAATAAAAAGTCCCGTAAATTAGAAATTTTTTTTTTTGCTGAAGTTATTCTAATTTTAGTGTTTTGCTCCACTTTTATAAATTTTAGAACTAATTTTATATGCTGAAAAATTCTAGGATTGATTTTGTGTTATGAAAAAAATATTTTTTAGCTGCTCATTGATTGCAGTAGGAGCTAAAACCAATGTTTAAAGGAATCAAAACTTTTCTTTTTATTTCGCTGAAATTTGGTAGGCTTCATATTCTATTTATGCATTCCCTGTATTAGTTATGTTACGCATGTATAGTAAGTTAAGCAATTTAGTTTCCCGCACATAAAAAAATTGACTATCTATAGAAAATATAACATAAAAATTTAATGAACTTTTCCTTCCAATTCCAAATTATAGTCTGTTGAATAGGATTTTGTAAATTTCCTAATATACACATAGTAAAATGAAGGCCCGCTAAAATTAGCCACTAATTTATATTAGTGTTAACGACTGACATCGTGAAAACATAATAAATTGTTTTCGTTATCTCTAGTAGAAGCACTGAATAATATAATATAATATAATATAATATAAAATATAATATAATGTAATGTGGGGATATAACATATTATCAATTGAAGGATGAATGAAGTTGTTGGCTACGCTTACTATACATAGTAGTACTATACATATATTCGCTGTTGGCTGCGGCCACATGCTTACTGTCCTTGATTATTGAAAATATTGTCTTTGGTCTATGCCATTGAAATGATCTGCCTTATTATTTTTTTTTGTTAATTAATATTAATATAAATATTTAAAAAAAATGAAGGAGAATAGCAACATATACGAATATATATTGGCAATCTATAGAAAATATAACATAAAAATTTCATAAATTTCTCCCTCCAATTCAAAATTATGGTCGGTTGAATAACATTTTGTAAATAATTTAATATACACAGAGTAAAATTAAGGGAGGTTAAAATTAACCATTAATTTATATTACGACTAATAATTGACACCGTTATTGACGTCGTGTAAATAGTTTTTCTCATCTCTAGTAAAAGTACAGTGTATTAATCCTCTATTTGGATATAGCATGTTATATTTTGAAAATGAACTTGTTTACATAAATCAGTGCAATTATATTAGCGGTAATGTGTAATCATTTTTTAATATTTTTTACACCTTAAATTGCATTGTATGCTATAGATACTCTTTTATTTAAGTAGAATACAATCTCATACACTGCAATACAATTTTATCTAATGAATTTCATAAAATAAATAATTTTGTACGAACACATTTTATGAATTATTTAATGAAATATGTTTATTAACACCAAAGAAAGACTTTGCTTATTAAACCTTTTTTTTATACAATAGTTCTGAAAACGCTAAATTGCACGCGGATTGTATAACTTGCAACAGTATTACATCATATCAAATAATGTTAAGTATATGAGAATAACACATACAACGAAGTGATTTTAAATATCTACATCTAGCTATCCTATTTGGCATTTTAAGAGTGAAAATTTCCCCTGAAACATCATTTCACTCAAAAGGAAACGAACGCTCTTTAATTTATGGTTTAATTTCGTCTGTTTCATCGGATGCTGAAAGATTGGATTCGCTTTGAGTAGCCACGAGTCGTGCATTGCAATTGTATTAGTGAAATGTGTAATGTGTGAATGTAAGTGAAATGTAAATGTGAAATGTGTATAATTTTTTTATAGTTTTTACATCTTAAGGTGTATTGTATACTAATATATACATATATATGGGTAAAATTCAATCTCATAAATTGTAATAAAATTATATTTGATAAATTTCATAAAATAAATAACTTTCATGCACATTTTATGAATTATTTAATGAAAAATGTTTATTAACACCAAAGAGAGATTTTTTCTTACTAATTCTTTTCTTTATACAATCGTTCTGAAAATGTTCAATTTCACGATTCCACGAGGATGTTCAATTCCACGAATAACTTGCATCATTATTAAAGTATCACAAATAACATTAAGTATATGAAGAGAACACAGAGACTGAAGTGGTTTTAGGTATCTGCACCTAGCCTTCCAATTTAGTATTTTAAGAGTGAAAATTTCCCCCCGAAACATCATTTCACTGAAAAGGAAACGAACTCTATTTAATTTATGGTTTAATTCCGTCTGTTTCATCGGATGCTAAAAGATTAGGTTTGCTTTGAGCAGCTTCCGGTAGTGAGGGGAAATTAAAAGGAGCTTTTAGGGGAAGCCAAACTTTAACTGAACAAGGGAAAAGGTCTTTTTTTGTTTTTGACATTAGAAGAGTGTTTTTAAATACCCCAGAGAAAAGAATGAGGAATATTTTATTAATTACGTTAATAGTATTCTTAAGAATTATAATGTTCTGAAACTATATTTTTTCTCAATTTTATATCTTAGCGAAAATTCTTTATTTATTTAATAGTGTTTTATAAGTTTTTTTTCCTAATACAGCTGGCAAACACTTAGACAGTTGTCTTTGATGCCTGAAGGTAAGCGCTGCACCTACGTTACTTCCTTAGCACTACCCAGGAGGTGCGTATAGCTTGAAGATTAGCTATGGACGCGGAATAACAATACCCCCGCAACGCTCTACGATCATGTTAGACTGGGACCTACGATTTTAAAGTGGATTCCGAACCATTATAAACATCCATGGCACCGCCGAGACTCGCATTTGAAACTTGTGGTACCGAGCACCAGAGAGCTAGCCACTTGTCCATCAGGCCCTGTGTTTTATAAGTAATTTGTATTAATTAATTAAAATTAAAAATTCATATACATTTTTATGAATTCTTAAAAGTAAAGTTGTTTAGAAGTGTAAAGTCTCGGACTTTACTAGACCTGTAACCGCTTCAGAAGAGGAACACTTTCAGGTTCATGGAAACACTTTAATTTTTATTTACAAGCAATATATATATTTATGTACAGAACTATAATTATTACAAATTATTATTTGCAAAAAATAAAAAAATAAAGAATTAAATTTGATTTGTATGTGCAGTTCACTCCTAGGACGAAGGACTCGAGTCTACGACGAATGTAATTTCTTGTTCTGCTGCAGACCTTAATTATCACACGGCTTTATACACGAAACCAAAAGGGGCTCACTTTGGAAACAGGCGGAAACTCCTGCCTGTTCAATCATTTCAGTGCCCTTTCTTCTCCGAAAATCTCCCTTTAAGAAAATCCCTCAAGATGAAGGGTCAGCTTCCCTCACTTCTCATATGAGTAGATATTTTCTCAACCCATGGTCTATCATCAATTATGATGCGGCAACACATGATGTACTCCATATTCTATCCTATAATTGTTTCAATCTGTTAAGGTCGCATAGACAATCGCATGAGTCTATCGCATGACAATCGCATCTAATTTCATGAGGTCTCATTATCCATGACACTGAATATCTGCTATCATATTTGAGTGATAGGCTGTTCTCATTAGTACAAAACAGTAATTGCATGTAATATAACTATTCATA
>BPLQ01010609.1:0-13577 GCA_021605075.1 Caerostris darwini | reverse complement strand
AGCTATCGACCTATCTCTCTTCTTCCGACTCTCAGTAAACTCACTGAAAAAATCATCCTCAGCAAATATCTTGATTTTATTTATTCTAATAATATTATGTCTCCTCATCAATTCGGCTTTGGTAAGAACCTTTCAACCACCCATCAGCTTTTACGTGTCACTGAAATCATCGCACATGGACTCGCCACCAAATCTGCCACTGGCATCATTTTCCTAGACATTGCTAAAGCCTTTGACAGGGTCTGGATTAATGGACTTATTCATAAACTCATTTCCTATAACTTCCCGTCGCACCTTATTAACCTAATCTGCTCCTTTCTCTCTAATCGTAAATTTGTCGTCTGTGTCAAACATCATGATTCCTCCCTTAGACAAATGTCTGCTGGAATTCCCCAAGGTTCTGTCCTTGCACCGCACTTATTCACTCTTTTCATGAATGATATCCCTGTCTCTCCTGAAACCTCTCTCAGCCTTTACGCCGATGACACAGCCATTATTGCACAAAACAGAAATACTACTTACCTTGTTAAACAACTTCAACGCCATATTAATCTTCTCGAAATCTGGCTTACTAATTGGAAAATTAAACTCAATGTTACTAAAACCGAAGCTGTTTTCTTTTCGCGTAAACATTATCCCACCCACACTGTCTCTATCTTCGGCGAGAATATCATCTGGACCAATAAAGCTAAATACCTTGGAATCATTTTGGATAAAACGCTAACTTACAATCAACACATCCTTCATCTTCGAGAAAAATTCAATAGAGCTATTCACATCTTTTACCCTTTAATCTGCAGAAAGTCACATACTTCCATCCAAATAAAATTGCTGCTGTACAAAGTTTATCTTCGCCCACTCATAACCTACGCGAGTCCAGTCTGGGGATCAGGCGCCAAATCTAACATCGCCATCCTTAGCCGCCTGCAAAATAAAACACTCCGTATGCTTATAAACGCACGCTGGTTCTTCCGCAACACCGATATTCATCGCTCTTTAAATTTGCAGACTCTCCCTCTATTCATCTCTAAACTTGCGCATAACTTTTACACTAACATCCCAAACATCGATAACGAGCTGGTTAAACGACTCCCAGAATATGATATAAACAATCCGAAGAACTCCAAACGCCCGCGAACTTCACTGCTAATTAGCTGACATGTTTATTATCCCCGCGCTCAAGTTTTCGAGTTTTTTTTTTTTTTTTTTTTTTTCCATCCACAGAATGTTTTTCTCCCAACAACGCTGACCTAGATTCATATGTTGACTATTTTCCCAGTTCGCTCTCCGTTCTGTTAGTTTATTCTTTTTTATCAGTTTCCCTTTTAATAATTTTAATGACTATAAATATTAATAATTAAAAAAAATAAATAAATAAAAATAAAAATTATAAAAAAAAAATAAAATAATAATAATATTAATAATAATTTTTATCTTTTATTGGGCAAGCTCTCCATTTAGTCTTACCATTTTCTACTCAGCAATAATGTGTTCTTCATTCTTCAAAGGACTATTACCAGACAGGAGCTAACGACTGCTTCGCAGCCAAGGAGCTCCACGAAATACAAATCGTCGTGTAATCAATTTTACTTCCACGACTGAAAATTTATTTCAAAAGTAAGTTTTATTTCGGTATCTCCTACATTTTAAGGAAGAAGTATCATCTCTTATTTCTGTATTTTTATTTAGTTACTGTAACGACTTCTTTATATGTAGAACAATGAACATGTTCATCTGTAACTAGTAACATACTGTGAATAATTACCGAAACAAAAAATACTCCTCAGATGGAAATTTCCCCATTATTTTATTAAAGCTTAACATTTTTTAAACTCATTCTAAATCCTTCTCTACCTTATAGATTCTTTTTTTGCATTAAAAAAAAAAAAAAATCATTTGTAATTAATTTAATATATTTAAGAATACCCAAAATTTTGTAGAATTTTAAAAATTAAATGTTATTCTTGTATTTATACTTTTAAATTTATTTTTATAAAGCCATTTATTTATTATAAAGCTTTTTGTATAAAATTCAGTAACAGTTATTTTAATTTTATTTTAAAAAACTTTAAAATATCTATTACTGTCAATTAGCTTCATTTCCTTTGTATTAATATCTCAAAGAAAAATAAATTTAAAATTCACCCATTTTATTGAAGTAGGAAAATTTCATTTTGAATCATCAGTTTTTATTTAAAAAATAGAATTACATTTTGCATTATTCTAATTATGTTATTTATTCACAATTTTTAAAGTATATTATTTATTACAAAAAATTCATTTTGATAGTTTCAAACACAAATTCAAAAATAGGTATAATAAAATAATACATCAACAGATAGTAGACATATGAACATAAATTAAGCATTAAAAACATCCATTTGTCTAATAACAAACAAAACCCTTCATAAATCTTTTTTTTTATATAATCCCAAAAATGTGATGAGGATTTTATAAACCAGACCACATAATTGTAATTATCAATATATGGTGTTATATATATATAATATAGAGTAAAATTCTTTACACAACTTGTTATAAATAATTTGATAGAATTTTTTTTCTTTGATAAGTTTAATATTGTGAAAAAATTGGAGTAGAATATTACAAAGTAAAAAATATCTATTAGAAAACAAACAAACTTATTCATTTATTAAGGTCATATACTGACTTCCTGGGAAAAAAAAATGCCATAATGTGAATGAAGTTTAAGAAACACATCCATCTTAGTGAAGGACAAATAAAAAGGAATTAAAAATGATTGCATTGAGTTGTTTATATGTTTACCATTTATCGAATATTGTATAATATGAATTGCAGCAATTGTATGATATTTGACTTGATGCTTATTTTTGATGTTTTATTCTAGTTTTACTTGTGATATTTTGAAACTTACCCTTCAAAAGAACCACCATTTTTTTGCAGAAGAACAGCTGATTTATGTGTAAGTAATTTTTATCTTCACAAAATTCTTATAACTTTGACGAATAGATGATCTGTAAAATTTTATTTTAACAAAGTTATATGTATTCGAAGCTATTTTAAAATGTTTTCCTGATAAAAATGCTTACTTTTGAAGTACTGACTAATGCAATTCTTCAGTTGTAATTTTTGTGTCTTTCTAGTGATTAACATTCTTGATTTTTAAAAAAAACTAAATATTTAAATTTTGCATGACAAAGCATTTCTAAACATTATTGTGAAGCAGACAGTTTTTATGGACTATAGTGTACAGAAAAGATATTTTCTGATTTTTATCAATTAAAATTTCTTATTTCTTTCATGTTAAACTCATTTGAAACTTTTAATTTTTTCTACTTTGCTTGTAATTATGTTGAGAATTATACACTTCTAGAAAATTATGCCAGTGACTGCATGCATATGTATTTATTTCTAAAATTTATTATTATTATTCCACTCCTCTTTAGTTTTCTTTTTTCTTTATAATTGCTTTATTGTGACTTTTATTTAATAGTTGTCTTACTGTGAGATTTTTAAGATCACTTGATTGTTTTTATCTTTTTTTATTATTTTTTTTATATCATATACTGTTTTTTCTGTGTTATTAAATAAAAGAACAGTGGGTCTGTAAAAAGTTTAATCAAGGTTCAATTTTGCATTTGTACATGACTGGATTGTATTCCACATCATCTAAAATTTTGTTGACATAACTGCTTTAATAATTTATCATCTTGAACCAATGATTTTTCATTCATGCTAATTTTAATAATCAGTGTAATAATGAGTATTTATTGTAATATCATAGTTCATATTATTATTTTAAACTGAATAAAATTAAAAATTTAATTAAATATTCTCTCTTTACTTTCTCTGGCAACGATTCAAATAAATTGAAAAACATTTTATAAAATGCTGAATATAATACTGTTTTATGTTTGAAATTATACTCTCAAATTTTTTAAATATTCTGTTTCTATTGACTAATGTCATATTTGTTTCAAAACTTCTTTCTATATCTCTATCATATGATAAGTCGACAATTAACTTTTTTTCATAGTATAAGTTGCAAGTTGCTTTATTGACACTGTTCATATAGAAAGGAGAACTTGGAACTTATGTCTGGTACAGGTGAGTTAAGCTTTTAATCTTTATTATAATTACATCCAGAATTATCAAAATTAGTGCATTGTTTTAAAAAAAGTGTTTCATTTTTCATTATTGGTTTATTGTGAAGAAAATCCACTATTTTGAATTTGCAATTTTAAAATAAATATTTAATGCCAACATTTTAAATTTTATTTACTCTGTTATTAAACAAAAGAAGTTTAATATAAATTTGAACCAAAAAATTTATTGTTATTTTTGTATGAAATTAAATTTAACTAAACCACTTTAATATGATTATTGGCAAATGTACATTGATGTTAAGCTTCAGAAAATTTGCATTGACAGAAGTTTAAAAAAAAAAAAAAAAGTCTATATATAATTTTCATATAACTGCTATTTGATACAAGACACATAAAATATATGATGATATTTCTAAAAAACATTTCCATTGCTTTTTTTGTTATCTGTAAATAACCTGGAATGTCCATATTTTGTGCTTCATTTTTAATGTTTTAATATTAAAAAAATTAAATGCTCTGCATAGAATTGTTTTCCCTTTTTTTTATGTGCTGAATGTTTCTTTTATTCGTTCTGTATATAACAAAATCTCCGAGAGAATATGCGATTTTATACTTAGTGCAGAAATTGTCAATTTAATATACATATTTTATTATTTCTATATTGTTTTAATCTAATAGTCAAGGATATTATTGGATAACATTGCATTTACTTTATTCCATAAGATAGTTTTGTTGGTCTGTGTATTGATTTGAGGCTTAGTCTTCAATGTATTTTCATGGCTTATTATGACAGAAAAGCAGTTGAAATTCCTATTTAATAAACTTTTAATATATAATATTTCTTAAATATTCCCTTATAATAAATCTGTTTCTGATTACAAACTATTAACTAATCTGTTTAATTCTCGCAAAGTGTGTATGCTTTATCTAGTCATGTTGATAAAATTATATAAATAAGTACTGGGAAAAAAAAATTCATATTCTTTTGGAATAATTTAAAGTTTTTAAGAAAAATCATTTCTAAATTATTGTTAAAAATTAATGTGAAGCAGACAGTTTTTATGAATGGCTATATTGTATTAAAAAGATATTTTTTGGTTTTTATGGCTGAATTTTTCCTATTGGGAATTGAGTGGAGATCTTTTCTTGTTTAAATAATGGGGAATTTGTTTTATTTTTCTACTCTGCTTCTAATCATCTTGAGAATTACATCGTTGTAAAAATTTTTGTAGGTGCCTGCATGCATATAGATTTCTTTAGTAGTTTTATAAGTACTTTATAATAAGTTGACTTTAGTTGCGTGCCTAGCGATTCTCAAACCCTCTGCGTTGAATTCCACTCCTGTTTTGTTTTCCTTTGTTCTTTCTTTCGTTTTTTTTTTTAATTTATTTTTTTAAGTTTGTTTTCTTACGCTAATTTTAGTACTAGTGTAATTAGGAGTGTTTATTATAATTTGATAGTTTTTAATGTTTTGATCAGAATATATTTAAAATTTGAATTACATCCTCCCCTTTATTTGTTCCGACAACAACTCAAATGAATTGAATAACAATTTGTAAAATGCTGAATATATATCTTTAAAATTAGAATATCAATTTTCTGAAACATTTGAATTGTTTAGACTAATGTCCTATTTGTTTAAAAACTATTTTCATTATCTGTATATTTTTCTTTCTGTTTTACCAATCTTTCCCCTTGCTAAGCTAATATAGTGTAATCTTTTTTATTTTTACTATTTATAAATCATTTACTTTCAAATAATTTTTAGTAATATTCTAATGTTTTTCATTATTCAGAATACAACTTTAAATAATTACTTTTTCAAGTTAGCTTTTGTATATTGTTATGTATGTTTCACAGTCGATAAATAACGTTTTTCGCAGTACAAGTTACATTCCTTATAAGTTTTATTTAGCTACTGTTCTCTTTATGTATTATATTTTTTCAAATATTAAGTTTATTCCTCCACTTTATATAAATTTCATTAACATGCAACTTTATTAATCTGTTAAGTGTTTATTTTTCGTATTAATTTTTTTTATCCATGTAGAATGAAGGGATTTAAATTTTGTTTACTCTGACAATAAAACAAAAGAAAATGAATTTGTTTTAACCAATTTCATATGATTATTAGCAAATATACATTTATTTTAACCTTCAGAATATTTCCATCGACAGAATTTAAGAGTTGTTGTTGTTGTTTCTTATCCCACTTGGCTGGCCAAGCCCACGAGCCCATACGTACTCATGATTGAAGGGGAAGGAAGCAGCTTCTGTTCTGATGGAGCACCCGTAGGTAGAAGCCTGACTTTTGCTCCGTGACGCTCTAACAGTCATAGGAGACTGGGACCTACAGCTTAAAGTGGATTCCGAACCACTGCAAACATCCATGGCACCGCCGGGATTCGAACCCGAAACCTGTGGCACCGAGCGCCAGACACTCGGCCATTCAGGTCCCAAATTTGCCAACGGCACGCAGTGTTCCCAGGTGGTCACCCACCCAAGTACTGACCACGCCCAATGATGCTTGACTTCGGTGATCTAACGAGAACCGGTATATTCAGCATGGTACGGCCGTTGGCATAGAATTTAAGATTAAATTTTGAAAGAAAAGTCAATATGGTATTATCATATTACTGTTTCTTGTTACAAGACCTTATTTTAACCTTCAGAATATTTCCATCGACAGAATTTAAAAGTAAATTTTGAAAAAAAAGGCAATATGGTATTATCATACTACTGTTTCTTGTCACAAGACGCATAAAATGTATGATGATATTTTGATGAAAAGTGTATATTTTGAGTCTGAATCGATGCTTGGTTTTTGCTGTTTTAATCCTAATAACAAAATTAAAATGGACTGCTCGGGTGTTTTTTTCCTTGTAATGTCTGTTAAATGTTTTATTCAAGTGTTCTGTATATAACAAAATCCCCAAAATAACATGGCATTTTATACTTATTTGTGAAATTGCAAATATTATCAATTTAATATACTTATTTTATAATTCTGATATTATTTTAATCTAATACTCTCTAAAAGTTTTGAATAGCATGATATTTTATATAATTTTTTGTGCCAAGCATTTATTTTATTCCATAAGATTTTTTTTTGTCTATTGATTTATGGCTTATTTTTCTTTTATTATGAACTGTTATAATTGAAAAGAGCAGTTTTAATTCCCTTTTTAATATGTTTTATTATTTAATATTTTTAAAACTTCCCCTTTGTGTGAATCTTTTCTTGATTTCAAACTGTAACTAAGTTGTTTAATGCTCACAAACATATATAATTTTTCTAGTCAAATTGATATTAATTATATAAATATGTACTGGAAAATCAACTTAATTTTCTATTCAGATATCTCTGAAGTTTCTTTAATTTTTTTGAGGAGCATTTAATTCATTACATAAAAGTGATTTGTTCGCCTTTGTGTTTATTTGCAGCTTATTCCATTGTGTTTGACATGGCTGATTAAGATGAAAAGGGGATTTTTAAGTTTTTATTTAATACGTTTTAATATTTCTAAAATTTTTCCTTTCTATGAATCTTTTTTTAATTTCTCAAATCACAAAGGTTATATTTTTTATCTTGTCATTTTTATATTGATTTTCCAGTAAATATTTATATGATTAACTTAATTTTCTATTTAGATATCTCTGAAGTTTCTTGAATGCTTGTAACAAAAATTGCATAAAGTAGTATTATGTGTCGATTTGCTGCTTTATATGGCTGATTATGATGAAAAAAACAGTTGAAATTCCTTATTAATAATCTTTAATATATAATATTTCTAAAATTTTCCATTTGTATAAAACTTTTTCTAATTTCAAACTTTAAATAAATGTTTATTGCTATTTTATAGTGTAATTCTTTTTATTGTACTGTTTGTAAATCGTTTAATATTAAACAATTTTAAATAATATTGTAGTTTTTGTCATTCTTCAAAATACAACTTCAATTAATTACTGTTTAAAGTTAGTTTTATTATGTGTGTGTGACAGTCGAAACTGAATTTTTTTTCACATTACAGGGTACATCGCATATAAGTTTTATTTAGTTATTGTTCATTTTATGTATTATATTGTTTTAAATATTAACTTTATTCCTCCACTTTAATAAATGTGCATGTTAGTGAAATTTATGTAATCTGTGATGTTTTTAATTTTCATATTTACTTTTTATTCTTTGTAGAATGTGGGAATTAACTGATGTTCTATCTGATTATCTGCATTATTGGCATTAGTCAGCGAGAAACAAATTCCTGGGAAATAATGTCTGCTACAGGTGAGTAAAGTTTTTAATCTGATTAGCAATTACTTTGAACAAATATCAAATGTAGAGCATTTTTCTAAAAAGTGTTCGATTTTTCATTATTTGTTCAACGAGAAGAAAGTTCGACATCCTGAAATTGACATTTTAAATTACATTTTTACTGCCAACATTTTAAATTTTGTTTACTCTGACAATAAAACAAAAGAAACTGAATTTGTTTTAACCAGTTTCATATGATTATTAGCAAATATACATTCATTTTAACCTTCAAAATAATTCCATCCAAAGTATTTAAGAGTAAATTTTGAAAGAAAAAAAAAGACAATATAGTATTGTCATATTACTATTAATCTAATATTCTGTAAAAGTTTTGAAAGCATTATATTTTATATAATTTTTTGTGCCAAGCATTTATTTTATTCCATCGGATAGTTTATTTTTCCTGTCTATTGATGTATGACTTATTTTTCTTTTATCATGGACTGTTATAATTGAAAAGAGCTTGTTTTCAATCCCATTTTAATAAATTTTAATATATAATATTTCTAAACTTTTCCCTTTGTATAAGTCTTTTCCTGATTATAAACTGGAACTAATTTGTTTATAGCTCGCAAAGGTTATAAATTTTATCTGGCCATTTTGATATTATTTATACAAATAAGCACTTTAAAATTAACTTAATTTTCTATTTAAATATCTCCACAGCTTTTTTAATTTCTTGACTAGCATTTAATTCATTATATAAAAGGGTTTTACTTTTGCTATGTATTGATTTGTTGTTGAAGAGCAATTTTAAATCCCTATTAAAAATGTTTTAATATATAATATTTCTAAAATTTTGCCTTTATATAAATCTTTTCTTGGTTTCAAACTGAAACTAATTTGTTTATAGCTTGCAAAGATTATATGCTATATCTAATAATTTTGCTATTAATTGTATAAGTAAGTACTTTAAAATTAACTTAATTTTCTGTTTAAATATCTCCGCAGCCGCTATAATTTTTGTGACTAGCATTTAATTCATTACATAAAATTGATTTGTTCGCCTTTGTGTTTATTTGCAGCTTATTCTTTTGTGTTTTACATGGCTGGTTAAGATAAAAAGGTAATTCTTTTATTTAATACATTTTAATATTTCTGAAATGTCTCCTTTCTATAAATCTTTTTTTAATTTCTCAAATCATAACTTATTTGTTAAATGCTCGCAAAGGTTATATGTTTTATCTTGTCATTTTTACATTGATTTTCTGTAAATATTTATATAATTAACTTAATTTTCTATTCAGATATCTCTGAAATTTCTTGAATGAAGTAAATGCTTGTAACAAAAATTACATAAAGTAGTATTATGTGTCGATTTGCTGCTTATTCTTTGTTGTTTTATATTGCCGATTATGATGAAAAAAGCAGTTGAAATTCCTATTCAATAATCTTTAATATATAATATTTCTAAAATTTTCCTTTTGTATAAAACTTTTTCTAATTTCAAACTATAAATAAATGTTTAATGCTATTTTATAGTGTAATTTTATTTTTATTTTACTTTATGTAAATCTTTTATTATCAAACAATTTTAAATAATATTGTAGTTTTTGTTATTGTTCAAAATACAACCTCAATTAATTACTGTTTCAAGTTAGTTTTATTATATGTGGGTGACCATCTAAATTGAACTTTTTTTCATATTACAGGGTATGAATCATACGAATAAAATAATATCTCAATAGATAATTTTTCCATTATAAAATTTGTTAAGCATCTTAAATTATTGATGAAATTAATAGTATTTATGATTTCTTTATTTGTCATCGGTCATTATGAATATATCACATCATCATACAAGACAGATAACTTTTCTTTAGTACACTTCTCCATTACTAGAATGTATTCTCTGTCATTTGAAATTTGATTCATATAAATTGAATTTTTCCATTTTAATTGGTTTTCATGTTTTTAAGTTATTGTTTTAATTTATAGTATTGATGATTTCTTTGTTTCTTATGTAATTTTGATTAGAAAGTAATTAAAATTTCAATTGAATCTTCTCTTTTGACTGGTTCGTCGAATAATGTTTTAAAAAGAAACATTTGAAAAGGATATGCAGTTGAACAATTTGTACAAATCTACTGCTTAAACAAAAGTCTCATATTATTATCTGGATGAAGTGATACTTCTTTCTTTGCTTTTTTCACGGGAAAAATTCCTGTGCATATTTATATGATTCTCTATTTAATATAATGGTAATAATGTGGTAGTGACAGGTGGTTATTACAATAATTTCTTTCTTCTTCCTCCGATGTATGATATTTATTTACTGTGACAGAATATTTCCTAAAAAATGAAAGATTTTGCTAGAATATAAGGATGATTAATATGGTTTGAATCTTTTATAAATTCTTCCTAATTTCTGCCAATTTTTTTAACTTTATGAAGAGTAATTTTATGAATATTTTCTGACAATATTAAAAATTCATTTTTATGCAATAATTGTTATATATCCTCCTGAAATATATGTTTATGCATTAATCTGAATTGCTTGATTATCTTCTAAAAAATTATGTATTTCTTAATTCTTTTTTCTTTTTAAATTTAACTAATGGGTATCTTTTATAAAATTAAATACATATAATAAATTACTGTAGAATTTGTCCCTATTCATCAAATTAAACGGAATACTTTGGTTTGTAAAATTTCATTAATAAATTTTGAAATAAAATATTTAATAACTTGATGATAAATAGAAGAGATGTTACTGCCTTTTAAAAGTGTTAAAAACATCAAAATAAAATGAAATATTTCATGGCAGTCAATGCATTTCACTAATTCAAATTTTTCAATTTATTCTATCAATTGTAATGTAATTTGTCATTATCTGCAGCATAATTATAAAAGAAATTTTGCTGTATTTAAAAACCTTGTGCAGCTACAAATTGTCAGTATTTAAATTAATGTACTGAATGTTTCCTGTATTTCATTGCTATATTGTAGGTAGGTTGGAACTAAAATTGTTTTATCTATAATAAATGAAACTTATTTAATAAAAATGCCGATTTTCAAAATGAAATGCACTGTTTCAGACATAAAATATATTTGGACAATGTAAACTTTTTTTTTCGGTTAACTACACTTGATTTTTCTGTTTATAAATAGAATTTCAAAATAAATTTACCTTGTCAGAAATGTAATGTGAAATGAGATTTATTTAAATGAAAATCTTTAACAGAAATAAGCAAACTATGGTGACAAAATTGTTGCTACAATATGCATTCGGTTTTCTCCAGTCGCTATATTAATTGAAGTCATGAATATTGTGAAAAATTTTCATCATATACTTTCATATAAGAAATCTCACGAAACTTTTTAAAAAGAGCTTCTTTTATTGTGGTAATTCCAATGAATTATAATGTTGTTTTTTTTTCCCTTCAAATTATTAAAATGACTTGTTTTCTGATGCTATTTTTCTGTTCTAGATTCTGCCTTGTGTTTTAACATACTGTGAAAGGGATGGAATGCAAAAGTACATGATGACATTATATGTAAGTTGTCTATTGAATTTTTTTGTAAATTAAAAATCGGATAACTGTAGAAAAATGATGATGACTTTGCAAAAAAGTTTACTTTGATGTAACACTATTTTTTAAGCATACTTATAAATTTTGTCAAGGGAATGATTGATTCCTTTGTAATTAATTGCCACAACAGCATATTGTTTTAAAAGAAAATATGTTATTTACTGAAATAAAAATGTAACATACTTATATCTAAGGAAAAAAAATGTGTTTTATGCCTAAACAAGAGAGCTCGGTGAAAATTTCAACCATTGTTAAAATCCCTGCAGTACTGACAAATATATTTAAGTTTAACAAAATTAGTTTGATAAAGTCGTGTATCTTATAATTTTTTGTGTATAATATATTTCATTCAAATTTCGAAAAAAAATAAGATGCTTTCATAAAGAATTTTTCATTTAAATATTCACATTAGGAATTTTTGCTATTGCTGCGATTAGTTTTTCATGATTATTTTAATATAGGAATTATGCTTTTTTTAACTGTAAAATCAACCTTGCAAATCCCTACTGGAAGTTGCCCGGCAGCGTGGGCACCTTTTTCATGACATTTTTTGCGGGGTTTCTGTTCAGATTATTGTGGTTGTAAGTTATGTGTAATTCTGCATTCCTGCCTGATATTAATCACAAACTGAAATTATGTTGATATATTTTTTGCTTAAAAGTAAAAATTTGAGAGGCATTTTAATAAAATGTGGTTTTTATTCTTCGTTCTTCTTTAAATCAATCAGTAATTGTTTTAAAAAGAAACATTTGCAAAAGATATGCAGTTAAACAATTTGTACAAATCTACTGCTTAAACAAAAGTCTCATATTATTATCTGGATGAAGTGATACTTCTTTCTTTGCTTTTTTCACGGGAAAAATTCCTGTGCATATTTATATGTTTCTCTATTTAATATAATGGTAATAATGTGTTAGTGACAGGTGGTTATTACAATAATTTCTTTCTTCTCCCTCCGATGTATGAATTTTATTTACCGTGACAGAATATTTCCTAAAAAATGAAAGATTTTGCTAGAATATAAGGATGATTAATATGGTTGGAATCTTTTATAAATTCTTCCTAATTTCTGCCAATTTTTTAAACTTTATGAAGAGTAATTTTATGAATATTTTCTGACAATATTAAAAATTCTTTCTTGAAATACTGTAAATAATAAATGCAGTGCCATTAATTCAATTCATTTTTATGCAATAATTGTTATATATCCTCTTGAAATATATGTTTATGCATAATTTTCATATACTGATTCCTTTGTAATTAAATCACTGAAACTCAATTTTGAAATAATTATATAAATTAATAAAACAATAACTGTAATTTTTATATTTAAAATAAATAAAAAATGTGTTAGGCATAACCGAAAGAGTTCTGTGAAAATTTAGAGCATAGTTCAAATCCCCGTAGCTCTGGCAAGAATAATACTTTTTGTTCATGCAATGCTTAATTCCAATTTCTAAATAATTTAATGCACTGTTATAAACAAAATATATGTAGTTGAACAATTTGTACAAATGTAAAGGTGAAACAAAACTCTGATATTATTACGTCAAAGTATTTATGTTTCTTTCATTTTCTTAAACTTTCTTTTTTAATCATTATGTTTTATGCTGTAAATAACTTTTTGTTTAATGGGAAATATTC
>BPLQ01010608.1:0-64153 GCA_021605075.1 Caerostris darwini | reverse complement strand
TAAACACTCTAATTCAACACCTTATTAAATCCAATAATGACAAAACAAAGGCAACTAACACATAAAACTTCAACTAAACAATCGGCAAGGCTAATTAGGCAATATCCACAATCAAGACACTAAGTGGCCTTAGTAATAGATACTAATTACTATATACTAAATCAAGCTAAATGTCCAGAGACTTAGACTTATTAAAACTTCACCTACCGAACTCATGGTAGAATGCAGCCAACGATTCGTGGAAATCCAATGGATCACTTATTTCACAACTAACTGAAGCCTCCGGAGACTGGACCAAAATGTTCATAGCCACATATAAAACACAAACTCCAAGAAATATCAACACAGTGGACTGTGTATGTAAAAAAAAACCTTTATTTTTTGGTAGTCATCAAACTCGAAGATGAACTGAATTTCACCACACAACCTCTCTCTGGGGTTACACTTATTGGAACTCATTTTTTATTTATGCAGCCATCATGACCATGGGACGGACTGCCACACTTAAATCCCTTTCGTTAGTTACAGAAGTTCAACTCTTATTTATGCAGCCATCAAGCTCGAGATGTACTGCCACACAACCATTCTCTTTGGCCGCTGAGTTTCAACTCATTTTACTTTCATTCCTTCTTTTTTCTCCCTGCCAGATCACCCCCACAAACAGGATGTTTTTCTGGACATAGGCGTTTGACCTCCCCTGCAGGAACCTGGGTTTCGACGTAACAATTATATCAAATAATTGCAGAGTTTATCATTTTCACACTTTTTAAAAATCCTAAAATTCATCATCATTCTTTAAAAATTATATTGTCTATATTATATTATCTTGTAGATCATTATTTCATTTTAGAATTCTTAATCAAATACAACACATGTTGACAAATCCTATAAGCATAGAAAAGTTCAATGTTTTGATTCACAACTTTTCATTCAATATATTATATTCCACTTCAAATTCAAACTTAGAAAAATGTGTTTTTTCTTCTTCACAAAAATGTTTTATTTTTATGATGAAAGAAATCACAAAAAAAAATGGAAAAGTTAATGAGCTTTAAATTCTCCTTTTATTAATATAAACACTTTATATATTTGTTTTGTTTTCTTTTTAAATAACTTCCAACTTATATGCATATGTTCAGCAGTGTTTTGCCCTATTTGTTTGATGATAAAGTTAGTTGTCATAAAAGTCTGCTGGTGTTTAGAAATGGAGCAGATTCCATCACTATTGTTGTGAATGCCATACCTGTCATCAACATCAGCTATTCGGGCATATGAGGTCACACCTATGGTACTTGATGAAGAGCTGCAGCCAGTTATACTATATCTTAATAAAGTGGTTGCAAAATATTTTTCAGCTGAACAACAGACTGCTCATCAGTAAACAAGCCTTTGCAGCATAAACCAGTTGCTTCTTCTGACAATCAATTTATTGTAATAATTGGATTCCTGATTTTCGAACCTTTAACATTTTTCATCACTAATGACTTAGAATTGAATTTGCTATAGAATAATTCAGATTTGTTTTCCAATGTGCTTATTATTTTATGTACTCACTATATTTCTAAAATTTTTATATTGTGAAACTTTTTAATCATGAAACAGTTTTAAAAATATAATTTTTAAGATAGTCGTGTTATTATTTTTTAGAATTTGTTGTTCTCTACCAACTTAGAAAAAAATTCACCAAGCAGACATCCTGAGCCTTCAAATCAACCTATTATCTGAGCATCACAAAAAATAATTACAGATAATAAAACAGAAACCTGGTGAAATTATTAGTCTGTTCCATCAAATTCAAGTGACCTGACGGTGAAGAGAAAAAAAGTTCTAGCAAGCCCTTAAACAGAGGATGATTTTGCAAGCCTCAACTAGCAATGAAGATTATAGCAGTTTGAATTCTGGAATGAATTCATTACAAGGTGCCAAATGGTAGAGATGTCCACAAGCACAATATTATGCTTCATGATACTCCACCCACTACCTTGGAGAGTCACTTTACTCTCCAGCTTCCTCTAAATGTTCAGATCTTTCCCCATTAATTATACAGAAAGTAGTCAGATCAGGAGAGGGAGAGCCTGGATCTGTCCCATTATGATTCGAATAAGATTTCAATAAACTGTGAAGAAGCTGCTGCCATACTTACATTTGATATTCCTAAATTAATAATATTTGAAACCCCAACGAAGATGCCTCTGAAGCAAATATTCACAGAGAGTCTCTTTCCTATCAAAGAGGAATAGAAGGAAGCTTCTGAAGTATTTAAAATAGTAAAAGTCTTCAAAGCTGAAGTCATCATATTCTTGCTTTTTAAAGAAAGGTAAGGCACTTTTTCAAAAAAATGTAATAAATTATATTAGTTTATAAAAAGATTCATTTTTTTACATAAACTATTATTGCTATTTGAATCGAGATGGAGTATTGTGATGATGTGGAGGCGGGTATTATTACTGACTAACTTTTACTGTTACGACTTGTTTTTTTCATTAAATTACGAGGCTACAAATATTTTAACTACAATAAAGTCCCAATATGATATTGCATTAATTAAAATAAATAAAATAGTATTTCAAGCAAAGGTAAGATCCATTTTTCATAGTTGCTGAATTTTTATTTTAGCCTTATATTTCTTAGAGTAGATAAAGAAATTTTAAAAACTGATGAACTTTTTTTGATTAATTTTTTTCATTTAATGTAACACTTTTGAGAAACTTTATGTTTGTGTATAGAGATTATTACATGTATTAACTTTTTGTAATTTTTTTTTTATATTTTTTTGCTCTGCTGAACTAATTTTTAATTAAAAATGCATTTTGTCCATGCATCGCATGAATTGAAAAATATATCCAAATAAAATATTTACTTGCAGATTTAACTGGTCCAGAGAAGAAGATAGCTGAGCTTGAGGACAATATGGTTGTTATGAGGATGCAATTCAAGCTTTTGAGAGCAGAAGTGAAAGCCTGTGGACCAAGCTATAAGGCAAAAGAAAAAGCCCATAAGAAAGTTAGAAGGCTGGTTAGTTGCAATTTTTAAAAAAACTGTGTTTTTAGTCTCGCTTAATCATTCTATGAATTTTCATAATTTTTCACATATTCGGTATGAATCATCATAGGATCAACAAATTATATCTTGGGGCTCTCAATGAAATGATGAAAACCAGATTTCTCAATTTAGTTTTTTCATTTTTGTGATGGGAGATTTATTAACCTGTATGATTTTATTGGAATCTTGCATTTTTTCAATTTGGGATTTGCTCACAATATTTTGATATAGACTTCCCACATATAACTGTTCCAAATCCTCCTGATTTGATGTTGTTTATTGCATTACTGAATTATCAGCAGTCTTCACTTTTAACAAATGACAATGAGATTCAGTCAGGAATATGGGCCCTGAAAACATTACCACTCTCTTTTTTTACAATTGCATTTCCAATATATAATTTTACATTTTCACATATTATTATGGAAGGAAAAATTAGCTGCTTTTGGCAAAAAAAAGCTATAGTGCATGTTATTTATTTTTCTAATATTTTGTATATAAAAGCATCTGAATATTATATCGTAAATGTTGGAAATAATAATAAATAAAAAAAATTTCACAGGAGGAATTACCATTATTCTATGTAAAAATTTTCATAATTTTTAACCCTTCTTAGCCCAATAGCAAAATGGTTAGTGTGGTGGCCAAATCCACTTAATATAGGACAGATATTGCCTGTTTTATTTATGAGTTTGCAGAATACTTAAATTTTATTTTTGAACTCATGATGAATGGAGAATCAAACATTGCACTAGTAAAATATAAAGAAACATTATTGCATCAAGTACTTTTTCTATTTTTGTTTCAGATCCTTCTGTAAAATCGAAGACGGGCCTAGCTGTTCCTATTAGAGGTTGAAACAAAAGTGTGTGTGTATTACTTATGAATTTGACTGGTGATGTGCTCAGGTTTTTTGAAAAACATTTTTAAAGTAAAAAATATATATATAATGCATCTCACCTTATATCCCCAAAGACTTTTTAAATAAATCAGTAATTGTAAAATATTTTAAGAAATGATAAAATCATTGTTGCCAATTTGCTGGAGATTGTCTGCAGAATTTGACAATCCATTGTTAATATTAACCCATTATTTATAAATATATGTACACCATGTATCTTGCTTCCAAAGATAAATAATAGCTGTGCTTATATTAAGATTGTTGGATTTTATTGTGTTAAAATAGTTGGTTTGTATATATTGTTTGCTCAATATATATATATGTATATGACTTTTCGTCATTTTTATTGATGATATTAATTAAATAGCTTATATGATATGATAAATATTTAATATTTAAGGAAATTAAAAATCATGGTTTTCAAGAAGAAAAAAGTATCTGAATTGATTTAAATGACTTGTTTCTTGGAGCAACTCATAAGTTTGGGCAACTAGTGAATTTGTTTCATTCATATAAATTTTTAATCAAATTCATTTTTATTTTTAGGATTCACTTTTATTTTAATAAATCTAGGTCTGAAGTTATTTATTATTATTATTATTATTATTTTTTTTTTGAGATAAGGAAAATAAAAACAAGAAAAAAATTTATTCAAACCTTCTTGTTTTATAAGTCATTACATGTATTTTTTCATGAGAAAGCATTTTTTTTAATAATTATTTGCATTTATTCTTTAAGATTAAAATATTTTTCTATAAATTGTAAATATTGCATGAAATTACTTTACTTTTTTAAAGCAGTTATTAAAATTTTCAGATTATGAGTCATACACGCATACTTTTTTTACTTAACTACATTTGAAAAGCAAAAAAAATAAATAATAATAATAATTTTAAATATTGTATTTTACCTTCATTGTGTATTTTGTAATCATGGTTATTTTTTCATGTTTAATTGACAAAATCAAATGTATAGATTAGAAATTAAAATTTGAAGGAACAATGTGGAAAAATATCTGTACTTAAATTTTATTGATGGAGTAAGAATTACATTAGATAATATAAATATACTAAAAAAAAAAAAAAAAAAAAAAAAATATTTTTTTAAAAATTGTCTTTTAACATATTTGGGAATTTTAAAACTCATTTTTATGCACATTTCTTGCTCTTTTTGTGTTATAAAGAAATTTTATTCTCATTAATTTTGTTTGTGAATTAATGCTTATTCATAATGTTTGCCATGACAGTTAAAGCTTTTTTAAATGAATTTTATACCATTCAGGGTAATTTTTTGAAAATCACTCATGTTTTTAACAAATTACATTAATTGCATTTTACTATTAAGCTTTTTGTAGCACATGGAATTTTATTGATATTAAAAATTAAACTAAACTCATTAGATAGTCAGTAAAGTGTAGTTTTATCTGAATATTGTCAATATATAAATTTTTTTATGGTTTGCAAAAAAGCAGTTATTTTTGGAATCAGTATTTAGGTAAGGCAAAATTACAAAAGCTCATTGTTTTTTAATAATAAAAAATGTTATATAATTTAACCATTTAAAAATACTCATATCATCATAAAAAAAAAATTTTAAATGAAAGCAAAACCAAACTTAATAGATGAAAATACATTTTTCAATCAATATTAAGTAATGAGGATGAGTCATTAATTATTGTTTTCGAAGTTTTCTCAAAGCAATGACAACAAGGTATTTAGAATGTTTGCATTTATTGTTACTTTTAAGTGATGAATTTTCATTCTGTTTTATGTATGTAAATTCATTT
The DNA here is from genome assembly GCA_021605075.1 of Caerostris darwini. Taxonomy (NCBI): domain Eukaryota; kingdom Metazoa; phylum Arthropoda; class Arachnida; order Araneae; family Araneidae; genus Caerostris; species Caerostris darwini. The sequence continues at coordinate 58,424 of BPLQ01010608.1, read as the reverse complement.
GTGTTTTTATTTATGTAGGACTGCTAATGATAGTAAATTGATGTTTAAATAAGAGAAATGAATCCTTCTAGTATAGTATGTAAAAGCTGTCTTAAATTTTTTGTAAAATATGTAATTTAATGAGATTTTAAAATTGTTTTTATATCTGTATAATTAAGCATTGATATATTTCTTATGTACTAAATATTTGAATAAGGTACTTTTTTTAAATTAATATAGGAGATATAATTACTTTACTATTTAAATGATTAATGAATTGTGAAGCAACCATAGATTATTATAATGTCCTTTTGTTTTAACTACATTGATTTTTTATTATGAATCATTTTGTGTGTTTATATTAATTGTATTTCTGCTGTCATTATCATCAGTCTTCATAAAGTAAAAGTTATAACTGCTTTTTTAGAAACTTCGTTAATAAATAAATCATTCCATAAATTGGATATATATTTTTTTCGTCCTTATTTGCCACACAGAAAGAACCTTTAACAAGCCTCTTATTAGCCAAAAAGATATTAGCCTGGGAGAAATAAAACTGAACTGATGATTTAAAACTTTTAAATTTAATCTTAAAACCTTTTTTTAAGCCCTCTTTTATTTATTAATGCATTGAAATATAAATCCAAAATAAATTAGCTTTTACAACATTATAAATTTGATCTTATATGAGGTAGGGCGGAAACAGTCTTGAGATTTCTAAAATCGATATATCACCCTAATATTACAATGTAATAATTTTAAACAGATTGAAAAGTTTGCATAACAAACTTGTTTTAGAAAAAATGAGAGATTCTGAGCTTTCCTGACAACTAAATTTTTTTTTAAAATCATTTCTAATGTTTATTTTCTAGTATGAATTATCAATTAATTCACTTTTGCCTTTTATTTTGTTGTCTTCGACATTTCATTTTTAAAAACAAATTTTCTTTTTTTCATTCAATTATGAATGTTAATGAGATTTAATTAAGATATTTTGCATATAGTGCTAAATAATTAGGTGTATTTGTTTAGTTTTCCAGTATATGAAATTATACAAAGAAAAGGTGGTATTCAACTAAGCAAGTAAAATATATATCAATCAATTTATTAAGTTTATCTACATGAAGAAAAAAATTTTAGGATGATGCAATAACTTGTGAACTTATTAATAAGGAGGGGGTAATTAAGTTAATCTATTTTAAAAACTTCCTGATTTTTTTTAAAAGTTAACGGATTGTAAATGTTATTAAGTACGTTTCATCAATGAAAACATTTAACAAGAATAAATCAATATATAACATTAAAGAATGTTTAATTGTATATGCAAATTTACTAAGTAGAAAGATTATTATGATTGAGATGGTGATATACAAAGACATTTCTATGGCACAAAAAGAAATTCTATCTGTAAAACAAGCATTTTTTTTTCAGAAGAATTTTTAAAAATTTTAAAAATCAATTGAATTTAGATTGAGAAATACAACATTTAGAATTTATAATCAACTAATTTCACCCACAAATATTACAACAGTATATTTTTTAGGTGATATAATTTTATTTGTTCCAACGTGCACCGCTGGTGAACCTTAGGGCTGAGGTTTCATCTGTTGGCGGCTATGTGGCAGATATTGTTTCAAAAACGATGAGGCTCAATGGCGGTTGGGATGTTCAGCTTCTGCCTCAGTAGTCGGACTACCTGGTGGTGTTTTCTTCCATACGATACACACATGCGGGGTAGTTCCCCTATAAAGTCTTCCTGGAAGACACTGCCCTCCTACAACACAGAGCCAAGCTTCTATTCACAGGTGCCCATCACAACAAAAGCTACCCCCACTCCCTCCTTCCATGAGAACACATGGGCAAATGGGTTAATGGACTTGGTCTAGATGTTATCGATTAAGTGGGATAAGAAACGCAATTTTTATTTTTAAGGAATTCTAAAAGGTAAGGTTTTTTTGTGAGAATTCTTAATTAAAATAAATATTTGTGATTGACCTTTAATAAATAGAAAGATAAAATTCACAAGGTAATGGTTATGCTGAAGAAAATAATATCGATATCGTCCGATACATTTAACGATATCTCCGAAGTAGTTATATCAATTTCGACAATCGGCTATTTCGTTGTTGAATCGCCTTTTTACTTTGCATAGGTCATTAAGGTAACATAGGTGCAATTAATAAAATGTAGAACACTTCTTGTGATAACACTTTATGTTTGTATAGTCGTCCCCTCCCCCAAAAAAAATGGTACGTCCTTAATAACTTGCGCAATAATGAATATATCTTTCCATAAATGGTTCTAACATATCATCGATTTCTACGGGGAAAAAAAAAAACCTACACTAACTTTTATCACGTTATAAAAATTGAGCTAAATATCCCGGGCTTCTTAATGGAAAAAAAATTTCCAATTCACATTTAATGAATCAGGTTAATTAATTTAGTTAATCAACTAAAATGCAAAAGTTAGTTTCTTTCGAGCCATTTTTAACGATACCACTTTTGCCAAGATCTAATGATTATTACAAAAACTGTTAAGGCTGTTTTTTGAAGGCTGTACTTATAACTGAATTGTTTTTTTGTTTTTTTAACGTGTAACAAGTAATAAAAAAAAAAAAAAAAAATTTTTAAAGACAATTCCTACTTTTTTTTCACTCTATTGCAAAAAAGTCCTTTATAAATAATTTTCATTCATTTTTTTAAGTTTATCTAGTGCCATCTATTGGTAGATAACATGCAACTTAAATGCAAAAAAAACTAAAATTGATTAATTAAATTTAATTACTGAATTAAGATTTGAAAAACTGTATTAACATCCAAAATGTCCACTACAAAAATGTATTTTGAACTTGAGTGGATGAATCAAAAGTATTTTTATGAACGATTGAAAATTTGAACAAGATATATATAGGGAGAGTGTGAGCAATAGAAGGAATGGAATAAAGCGTTTTAAATTGCTTCTGTAACTTAATTGTTCATTTGTGTTTCTATCTCCTGCGGATGAGGGGGCATTTTCGACTCTCTCTACTCTCTGTCTCTACCTCTTCTACGTGTAGTTCTGCTTGTTTGTTTTTATACAAATTCACAATTTTCACGTGTAACTTTCAAATTTGGTACATACAAAGGCTATGGCTTACGTAAGACAGTAGGGTTGCTTTAAAGTTTGGAGATTCCCCTCTTCCCTTCATTCCCTTAATTTAATCAGAAGGATTGGAGGCGTTTTTATGAGTAATTTTTTATAGATTTAAACGCACTGAGTACAATGAACATTTCAAGTTTTGTAATTTCCCTTTAAGAACAATATGGGGCCTGAATGGCCGAGTGTCTAGCGCTCGTTAGGTTCTGGGCTCGAGTTCCCGGCGGTGCCATGGATATTTGTAGTGGTCCGGAATCCACTTTAAACCGTATGTCCAGGTCTAATAGGATCGTAGAGCGTTGTCTTGAGGTTGAGTCAATCTTCGCCCTCGTGGTTCCTCGTTAAAAGTGAAGCTGCATATTACCCTTAGCCATGGATGTCGCCTGCGACGGGGTCCTTTGGACTTTTCTTTACTAGGAGGATTAGTAACAATAATACGAACAATATAACAGTTTAATTAATTAACGTTTGGGGGTATATCGTATGTTTTACATTCTTTATACAAAATATACCCTAGAGTAGTAATAATTCATCATAATCACATATAATATAATACATCACATGCATCAGGGTTGCCAGTTTGACACAAACATACTTCTCACGTGATTTGTACTTTATAATTTAACATATGGGAAGATAGCTTGATAATTTTTGCCCACAATCTTTAATTAATTGATTAATAATGATAATATTTTTAAAAAAGTAAAATTATGGGAGTTGTCTGTCATTTTAAGCATTTTGCAATGAACCTCATACTGGAAGGATGTCATGGATAAGGCATGACAAAAGGATAAGCTTTGTTATTCACTTAAATCGGATTAGTAGAATGCACTTAATTCTTATGTAGAAAACAATAGTATTTTCCTTATTGTAATTACACAATGACATTAAATGTACAATGACATTAAATAAAAGCAAAAAAAAAAAAAAAAAAAAAGGTCGTTTTGCATATAATGCTGCTATTGCACGAGCAGTATAAACGTATCGAGCAGGCTTTAATGAAAATAAAGTTTTGAAATGAGTTGTTAGTAACAATGAAATATACTTAAATGGGTTCTTCCTAATTGAATTATTTTCTGCTAACTGCTTTTTTTTTTTAAATTTCGACAACTTTGAGTCAAGATCCGGTATTATCTTATGTCGGAAGAACTAGAAGATTTTTTTCTTCCATTGCTCTATTACTATTTTGTGGCTACTTTATTTTATTTATTATTGTTATTATTATTGCATTTGGACTTGAAATTATTCATCAATAGCACGACAAATCCAGCGTTATCTAGGTTTCTCAACGAAGCGCTTGCTATACTACATCGACATTGTGCCTCAGTAATAACATCAGGAGACCTCAAACCATAGAGTAGTAACATAATAGATCGCTCCTCGGGGTTTCCAGTGTGGGGCAAACATACTAATCACGTGACTTTTACTTTATAGTTTAACATATGCGATGACAGTCGGCGATTTTTAGCAGCCATCTTTACTATTAGTTATTGCTACTCTATGCTATCGGCGCGAAGAAAGAAAATATCTACTATTATACCAACGATTTTCAAAAGAAATTGTTACTTTTTTTTTAGCTGTCAATAAATGTAAATTTCATTTTTCTAAATATTTAGCATTTATATTTTATCGATAAACTTTCTTGATAATATTTTCCATCCAAAACTATTAAAAAAAAAAATACATTTATAGTATATGAACATTTCATAATGCTTTATTATACTTAATAGATAATGATCAGAATTATGAACAAAGTAACATTTCTTGTATCTGCTTATCTTGAGTAATCGCATAGTTAAATAAATGTGATTTGAAAAGAAGAATTTCAAGCATTTGTCGGAATTTTCAGAATTGCCTCGTTTACGTTTTCTAGAAGAAGCCAAGCTGTGATACAGCCCCAACTTTTCGTTCCTTTAGAATAGTTGGAGGCTCCTTTATTGTTGCTCTATGATTAATACAAACACTTTGAGTGTAAAAATTTAGTTGGATGTATTTACCGTTTTCAAAAACCTGCTTTGAAATGCGTTTTACAGTAAGTACAGAGCGGAAATCAAGCCGCCCATGAAGAGGTGACTGGTAGGGCAGCGCATGGGGTAGGGTAGGGGTATTGTTTCGTTCAAATCAATGAATGTGATAATTTCACTTCGCTTCTTGAGTTAATTCTACAAGTGTTTCCTACTTTGTTACCTTAGCAATGCCTTCCACAGGAATAGCCGAATTCCGAATAGCCTAGTCAATTTTACTAGTGGCATTCTCCTGCCACTTACATCTCTTTGCTGATAACTGAAATATTAAATTCCCGTGAAACGCTAGGTAGTATTAAATATACGTGACAAAGTAGTATTAAATATACTATTAATAAATGACTTCTGGTAGTATTAAATATACGTAAAGAAGTTAATTTATTACACACACCTTGTTATCCTTACGGAGAAGTACATGCATATTTTTATGCCATGTAAGAAAACAATTAACTTTTCAAAAAAAAAAAAAAATGGTAAACATCTAGAATGGGCTATGCCTTTTTGTGCCAAATGCATTTCTAGGATACAAAGTCGCCAAGTAAATATAATGATTGTCGCAATTAGTTTTCGTGGTAAAACGAAATTACGCCAAAATCCACCACTACGATGCTAAGTAAACAAAATGGCTGCCGAAGTTCGATGTCGTTGTAAAAAGCTATTTCTTCCAAAATTCGTTATTACGTCGACATTAGTAGCCAAACAGCTGAATCAAATTTTATTCCTTAAATTCCTTTTACACCAAATTTTATAACTTTAACGCCAAATGCTATCACTTTCCCTTTCACAATTTTATTTCTGTTTTTAAAAAATTGATCTCTTTATCGCCAAATCTTTTCACTAAGCAAAATATTATTTTTAAATTGCTTTTACTCCAAAATTTAGTGCTTTATCGCCAAATCATTAAGAGAAATTTTATTTTTAAAAATACTATTTCGACAAATGTTATCCATTAATGACAAAATTTTAGTATTATTATATCAAAACATTTATGCCTAAATTACCTTTACGTTAAATTATATTGCTTTATCGCCTAAATTTTACCACTATTAGGGCAAAATTTTGATGATTTGCTTTACGCCAAGTTATTATGTGGAATTTTGTTTTGCTAACTCACAAAAAATGTATCATTTTAACAATGATAATAATCGCTATTATGATAAAATTACGCCAAATTATTCGCTAAATAAGACAATTTTTTTTTCTATTATGCCAAAAAATATTTCATGTTGTTTACCATGTCGAATTCGAATGATAAAACAATATCAATAAAAAATAAATAATAAACCAGAAGAATAACTTACGTTATATTCTGATATATCCTTTGGTGGAGGCAAAAATGATCTTTTATTTCCTCACTAAAACTTGTCCTTACATAGATATATCAAATGAATGAAGAAAAACATGAACAAAAACAACATCACAAACCCCCCAAAAATTTACTCCGTTCCAGCGGTCTTAATATTCTTAGTAATTCTGTAGCTTTTTAATATTCTAAAAATTAAAAAGCTACATTTTTCCGCGCGAATTCAAATAACAGTTGCCACAAAACCTTAACTATATCAAAAAATAAACATCACAAAACCACAGAAAAATTTAATGTGTTCGAGCGGAGTTTTTTCTATAAGAAGTTAGCATTCTAAATAAAAAAAAAAAAAAAGTAAAATTTTTTTCTCGCGAATTCAAATAACAGATAAAAAAACTTAACTATGTCAACAGCATTGAAAAAAGAAAATAATTATTTGATAATCAAATATAAGTTATTAATAAAATAAAAAATCGTTTTGTCTTTTGTTTCGTATTTTCATGAGTGGCAACATCATAAAATTTTTTTTTTTTTTATATTCCGTGTCAGTGGCGACATGTTATAAGAACAATCTCAGAATAATCAATAATTTATCGAATAATTATTTAAAGAATATATATTTCTGTTCTTATTTACTATAAATAAAAATCAGCAAATAACAATCAAAGTAACAAAATAGTTATTATATTGTTCGGAAAAACTGAAAAGAGAAGTTATGAATTCCTCTAATTACAGTATCGTAACCTAAAAAGAAATTGGCGGAATCTGCTTTCTCAGAGGTACAGTTTTCTAGATTTCAACCAAAAATAACATATTGCTCAATATAAACTCCTAATTTTTCTAAACATCTGCATTGTTACACAATGTTTACTTAAGATAAATAATATTAAGAAGAGAAATTTGGAGCTTGGTATTTTTTTTTAAATAATAAATAAAGTGCATTTCGTATTTTTATGTTTATTTAAGTATTTTTAAATTTTCATAAACAAGTTTTAATTTTCCACTCTACGTCAACGCTTTATCAAAAAATTTCATTTAAATTTTGCAATGTTTTTTTAAGAGATGAAGTGTTCTCTCAAAATCGAAAAACAAAAAACAATTTCTCTTTCAAGGTTATTTAGTAAAATTCACAAGTATCAGTTACAATGTTTTCTTTTGAAATAACACGCTAATGTAAATAAACATTTGAACATTTATGTGTATATTATTTACTCTCTAACTCAGTTAACATAACAGATTGCGACTGGCAGCTGATTATAATGGAGTTGATGGTGTGATTTCACTGTAAAATGACGTAAAATGCTATTTTATCGTTCTTTTTTATTCATTTATTCGTGCAATATTTGTTGAAGCAACTTTTAAAACATTTTATATAATCTTAGATTTGTACAGAACCCGGATAACTCAGTCGGTAGAGCGTTAGGCTTTTTAACCTAACGGTCCAGGGTTCGAGTCCCTGTTCGGGCGGAATCTTTTAATTTTAAAATTTCTTTTATGAATATTAATACTCTTTTTCTAAAAAATAAAATGCATAACAGAATTAAAAATTATTATTATTATTTTTAAATTTGAATTTCTTTTATGAGAATTAATATCCTTTTTCTAATCACCTGTTTTTCAACTTTTAGACATTATAAAAAAATAAAATGCATAACAGAATTTAAAAAAACACCTTAACTGAAAACTTTCAAATAAATAAAAATGTTGTTGTAGATCATATTTCAATTTCCTTTATTTTAAAAGCAATTTTTTTTAAAACAACGCTATAGTTTTTATTTAAAAATTCTGCTTTTATAAAGCCTTTACTTCAGCTTCGCTAATTTTTTTGGCAATGCCAAAAGTTAGCTGAAAACAGAAATCTTTATTTCCAGAAAACAGATCATTCTACAGCGCCTCCGTAAAAATAACACAGAGTACTTTATTCACTCAGTGTTATTATACATAAAAACTGTAGTTTTAAAATAAATAAACTTTTTTTTTTTTTTTTTTTTGTTCTAATGCAGCTGACACACACTTAGATAGCTTGGTCGCCTTAAGGCAAGCGCTACACAGACGTACTCACTTTGCATTATCCAGGAGGCGCGTGTCACTTGAAGATAAGCCACGGACGCGGAGTAACAATGCCCCCGCAACGCTCTACGATCCCTATCAGGACCGGGACCTGTGGTTTAAAGTGGATTCGAACCACTACAAACATCCATGGCACCGCCGGGGATTCGAACCCGATACCTATGGTAACGAGCGCCAGACACTCAGGCCCCAATTGGATGCCTTAAGGCAAACGCTGCCCAGACGTTACTCACTTTGCATTACCCAGCTGGCGCGTGTAACTTGAAGATAAGCCACGGACGCGGAGTAACAATGCCCCCGCAACGCTCTACGATCCTATGGGGGCCGGGACCTACGGTTTAAAGTGGATTCCGAACCACTACAAACACCCCATGGCATCGCCGGGATTCGAACTCGAAACCTGTGGTACTGAGCGCGCCAGAGCGCTAGCCACTCGCCATTCAGGCCCTGAATAAAAATATTCTAAAAAGTTAAATATTTGTCTTTTTGTTTGTCCATTATGATTACATAATAGTGAAGTTAAAGGTCGAAAAATCTCTAGAAAATCTCGAGAGATCTCCTTGAAGGGGCCTACCGTAAATTTGAAAAAAAAAAAATCGTTTTTCCCTATTTGGAGTCATAGATAAAACTAATGAATGAAATTAAGCCAAATTTTATAGGCCTTACAACATGAATTTAAGGGACTTGATGACCGAATGGCTAGCGGTCTGGCGCTCGGTACTATAGGTTTCGGGTACGAGTCTTGGCAGTGCCATGGATGTTTGCAGTGGTTCGAATCCACTTTTAAGCCGTAGGTCCCGGTCTAATAGGATCGTAGAGCGTTATGGGGGTAGTGTTACTCGCGCACGTAGTCTAAGTATCTTCAAGCTACACGTGCCCCCTGGGTAGTGTTAATTGAGTAACAGCAGTGCAGTCCTTGCTTATAGCATAAAGATTAACCATCTCTGTATTGCTAGCTGCATTAGAACAACAATATGAATTCTGAAAAAAATTTACCAAAACTAGCCTATGGGAGAGATATGTTTGACCCGAAAACGGATAGATAATTAATTATAAAGTCCGCATAAAAATAGATTGTGCAGAATTTCATTAATGTTCCAAAAATAACACATAGTATGAAACTTAATAGAAAATAATCTCTTATTAATCGACATTGTCCCGCGTACAACATTTTGGTTGTTGTTGACCTTCCTTGTGTACGAGATATTGCATAGGGTGCATGACGTTCTGTTTTATAACAACCCGTCTTATGTTCTCTTTCAAGGAAGACAGGTGAATAACGTCACAAACATGTACAACGCATTTGAGGCACCCCTACTGCTAAAAGTAACATGGTATGATGTCCGGGTGGTATTTCGTTGGAATACATTGGCTGATAACTGCCTCAAGTACCAAAATAGGGAAACTTTCCTAATAGGTATGTAGCAACAGCGCCAAAATTTCTTCTATCTGCGACTTTCGATGCTAAAGTTTTTGTATGGAATTCATCTTTCCATGCTTTCCACCGTCTGTATATGGAATTTAGTCTCATTCTGTTCATTACTTTTAGATGCATATGGCTCCAAACAGGGAAATTTGTTTCATATCCACCCTGTTCTTTCCCCATTGTCATGTTCCCTCATTGAGTTTAAAAGAGTTGCTTAAAGGATAGTTAATTAAAAGAAAAATAACTAACGGAAGGAAGAAAATATCTAAATAGGATTAAAGGAAACACATTTTATTCAAATCAATTATTGTATAGAAAACATTGGGATGCATAAATTATCCTATTCTTTACTTTTGAGGACCTGAATAAAGAAATTGCATAGATTATATGTTTTTGGTCTTGATGTTTCATTTACTACATACTACTGTGCCCCATAAGTAAGACCAATTTTTTTTTCAGAAACTCTTTATTTATTCTTCCAAGTTTGTTTCATCGCCTTCAAAGAACTCCCTCCGGACACAATACACTTATGCCAACTTTTTTTCCAATAATCAATGCATGCTAAAATGTCACCGGCAGAGATGACCTTCAAAGCGCGCGGCGATTCACGTTGAATCTCTTCAATCGACTCAAAATGGTGTCCCCGGAGTGGTCTTTTGGGTTTAGGGAATAGCCAGAACTAGCACAGTGTGAATACGGTGGTTGTGGGACGATATGGGTTTAATTTTTCTCGAAAAAGTCACGAAGAATCAATGCAGTGTGAGCTGGCGCATTCAGTGTTTTCGGTATCAATCGAGATTTGATGCGTTTGAGGCCCAAAATAGAATTGACAGATCCTTTTGAAATTGTAATCTAATAATTGTAAATTGGTAATTGGTCTCTAATTGTAAATTGACGGTTTGCAAGCACCAAATCTTTAATTGATGTGATCTTCGTCTGTTGAGGGTGGAGGGTCGACCCGAGGGCTCTTCTTCTTCAACGTGTTCTCTGCCTTCTTTGAACTGTCTATACCACTTCTAAACAATTCTTCCCAGTATAGAATGCTCACCGAATGCCTTCTGCAACATTCTATACGTTTCCGCAAACAAAATTGAATGCAAGTTCTTTGCTCAATTCATTCAGACATTTCAAAAATCGCCGGAATCAGTTTTAGCGTCTCACAAAGCCAAGCACTGATGAATATTTTGACGTCACCACATAGACGTCAAGGACAGTGCAAAAAATCCAAAAAAGGAAGAAGAAAAAAAAAAAAGAAATTCCATAAGCCCCGGAATTTTAAATTGAAAATTGGTCTTACTTTTGGACACAGTAGTACTTTTGCTACTGAAAAAAATTAAGCTAAAATATTGGACACTAAAAATCAGCTTTATTATTTTTTTAGTAAACAAAATGTGATATATCATTTTATGAGTAATGTTGGAAGCAATAGAGAGAATATGTTGAAAAGTATATTATCCTTAGCAAATTTTTTGAATTCTAAAGGGCACAGACATAGTGCCATTTGTAGAAACATTATTCTCACTTGTTTACTTTTGTTGCATGAATTAATTTTCCTCAATATGATTAATGTGTATCTGCTTACTTTGCGCACTGTGAAGTATACATTTTTCATTAGATTAATGTTTTTTGTCATGTTTATTTTCTTTCATCTAAATTTCTTTTTATATAGATTTATTTGTTAGCTAGCATACATAACCTGGTTTCAGGGGAAAGAAATCTTAGTAACTCTTTTCCTATTAGATATTAGTTGGTAAGTTTTGTATAAAAGATAATCTCCATCTTTCAATGCTAGTATGGATTTCAGTAAAATATGCTTTAATATGAATAATGAATCAATAAGTTATTATATATATATATATATATACGAGGGTAAGGTGAAAAGTTTTCGGTTTGACACAGAGATGGCGCTATAATCAGCAAAAATTTATGGTTCCTGCCCGGGTGCACGTGGCATTAGTTCGTATGGCAAGTTTCAATTTGTTCTCTAAATTAGTTTATTTACACGAATTTTTGCATTAGACGTCTTGCGTGTTTTTCGTTAAAATGGATAAACTTGAATATCGTTCGGTCATAAAATATTAAGTTTTGGATGGATTAACCGCCAAGGAAATTCATCCGAACTTGACAAAAAGTTTACGGGGACTCTGCTCCTTCCATGTCAACCGTTAAAAAGTGGGCAACTGAATTTAAACGTGGTTGCACATCCCCTCGAAGATGACCCAGGTGAAAGATGGCGAAAAATCGCAACCACACCGGAAACCATCGGTTACACTATATCTCAAGAGATTTGCGAAGTTTTAGTGCAAATAAGAAACAATATCAAAAGACAGCAAGACAAAAATATATGTCTATCGACATAGTAAACCAGTTGCTGAAATCAACCTAGTGACCAAGTCTACGTGACTCTTCATACCGTCAGTAATACTGTAAAAAGAAGTGCTAAACTCATGCCTTGTCATGATGGACTCTTTTGCCCCCCCCCCCATATCACTTCCTTCTCCAAGACACTACCTTTGCCTTGGATGGCATAATGAATTCTGAAAAAAATCACTGGATTAATTAAATTTCAACATGTTACTACTTTAATTTTACATTTGAAATTTTTTAAAATTAAATCTTAAAAACCTCAATAGGATTTTTGCATATTAATCCTACTAACCATGCACAGAACCCATTGTTTCCTGAAAAGCCGAGACAAAAAGAAAGAAAAGAAAAAAGAATGCGCTAGTATTCTAATATTTCAACAACACTTTTCATGAACTTAATCGATTTAGATTCTCGTTAATTGCTGTCATTTTGAACAAACCTTTTCCCCAAAGCATTCTGTTGATATTATATTTGGCTATTAACTTTTTCCTTGTCACGATAACAGAACGAAAACTTCTCAAAATGTAAATTGTAGTTGCAATTTACTTTTGCACACCTCAATATTTTACCATTCATAAAAGGAAAAAAAAAAGCAAAAAAATAATGCTAAACTCAATATGTTTATGCAATGTTTATCAGTGACAATGTAAAGGAAACTATTGACAGGAACTTAGCTACGATTAAGCAATATGCATTTGTTCTGTGAAGAAAGCTACACAGAGGTAATTGCAGTCTTTTTTGAATCCTTAGCGTCAAACACTGCATCCCATGCACAATTTAGTGTTGTAATAAAAGTCACTTTACTTCCAGGAATTCATAAAAGAATTTCGGCATTTTTTTAAATCTCGAAAAAAGTTTTATTCCCTCAGTTAATAAAAAACATTTATCTTTTAATTAGTTAATAACATCAAATATAAAATATCATGCTTGATAAATTCATTATTTTCTATGCGGAATATTTTTATATATACGTTTATTTAGCATATGTTATATAACCACATATCCAACATTATTATCGATTGACAATTGTACTTGATAACGGATAAACTATCTTTATGTATATAATTGTTCTGTACATGTGTTTGATACATAACTCCTCCTAAACGGCAGGACTGATTTTGATGAAATTTTGTATGTGTTTTGAGTGGGTCCCCTCGATGATTTTGATTCCCTACTTTGTCACTGAATCCGGTAGATGGCGCTGCAATCGATATATCTTTATATATATAATTCTTCTGTACATGTGTTTGTCACATAACTCCTCTTAAACGGTTGGACAGATTTTGATGAAATTTTGTGTGTGTATTTGAGTGAGACCCTAGATGGTTTAGATTTACAATTGAACCCGGTAGATGGCGCTGCAATCTATATAATTCTTCTGTACGTGTCTTTGTCACTGAACTCCCCCCTAAACGGCAGGACCAATTTTGATGAAATGTTTTGTGTACGTTTGAAACATGGAGAATATTTTATGCATGTTGTTATCCCATGTTGTAAGTCTCCTCCAGATGGTGCTGCAGTCATCAACTTCTATACCGTTCAACCCATCGCTATGAAAATTGATAATAATATGTATTCGAGTAGGGAAAATAGATTCGCACCATCCACTTTATTGTTATTTGCTACCAGAGGTGCTGCAGCATTTCATCTTTTCATACCATTCAAACGATATCCATGAAAAAATGTGTATGCACATATATTGGAACATGGAGAATATATTCGCGATATGCAGTTTTCACAATGCATTTTTTTTTTTTTTTTTTGGCGGCAGGCAACGTATGCCGAGTTCTGATAGTTTTTTTTTTTTAATAAAATAAAAAAACAAAAGTTAAAAAAACACCCTAATTTAAAAGATTTTGATTTGTATGTTCTCACAATATTTTTTTTCTTCATATGCTAAATTGTACATTCTATGGTAGACAAATGCCAAACGCAGTAGATTCTTAGTTTGTTTGGTTTGGTTTATTGCTCTACGGTCATTTTTGCGCACTTATTATACACACTATTTAGATGGGGGACTGCAGTTTATCGTCAATTCCGAACCACTCACAAACATCCGTACCATCACCAGAATTCGAACCTGAAACCTATGGTACCAGTGGCCAAGTAGATTCTTATAACACAACCCTAATTCACTTCCTCAGATACATTGCCATGTTTTACGACAAAGCATGAAACACGGTTTAACGAGGGTAGAAATTATTAACTCTGATAATTTGATTGTTATGAATAAAATTTAAAAACTAAATTTTATTTATAAATCATATGAAAAAAATATTTTAAAAAGACTACATTGCTGTGCTTAAAATTGTAAAAGCAATTCTCTTTTAATGTCATTTTCCTATAGAATTTTAATTATATTTTTTTGAGAATTGCACAAAAGAAAAGTGTGTTTTCAATTATAATGTTCACTTGTACCTATTCATCAGAAATATGCCATAATGATATGATAGAGAAATGGGTTATGTAAAAAACGTGAGCAACTAGAATGACTTGTTTTATGACTGGACATGGCAATTTTAACTTTAATAGAACTAATTTAATCTATGCTCAACTCAGCTTAAATTGCAATACAAGTGAAGTGCTCTGTATAAATGACTTTTTTTTTAGTTTGCTGATCCGAACTTGAGCATCCAGGAAATGTTAAAAAAAAAGAACTGAAATTGCAAAAAGTCAAACGGCCAGCAAGCTTTTGTCAGCTTATCAACATGAGACCTGCTTTTAAAAACTTTTTGTAATTTCTTCTTACTTTAAAGCAATTTCACGCTCTTATCAATTCCTACTATTAGCTCCCCACTTCCTATATATATCTTGCTCAAATTTTCAATCGTTCATAAAATGTTTTCTTTTATTCATCCACCAAGTTCAATACATTTTTTTTGAACTTGTAGTGGATGACACTGGATGTTAATACAGTTTTTTCAAACATGTTTGTGTAATAAGTTTAATTAATTAATTTTAGTTTTATATATGGGAGAAAATTTTTTTTTCTTGCATAAGATATTTAGCAGGATATAAATTTAGGAATAAATATCGTCAGTGCTAAAATGTAGATCACTGAAAAATTTCTTTTTCAGACTTCTTTTCATTCTGGGTTCTAGTCTGGTGAAGGAGAACAAAATGGAAAATGGAACATGTGAATAAATTATGAGAGAGATGGAAAGTGTGTATGCGAGAGAGAGAGAGAGAGAAATTTTTCTAACTTAAAAAATGAATGAAAATTATTTATAAAAAGGACTTTCTCCAATAGAGTGAAAAAAAAGTAGGAATTGACTTATTATTATTATTCTTTGTGCATCCATTTTAAATTTATTTTTTCTTTCATGTTTAAAATTTTTGTTATTGGATCGATTATTATTTGTAAGCCCCGAGTGACACTTTTCAAGCACAATTTTTCAATGAATAAAAAAAAACTTCTTACACTGAATTATGAACATATCAATTTAATTTTACCATGTCAAATTTTGATAGAAAAATCAATTGGAAAAAATTGATTGAAAAAAATTTTTCCATTAAAGAGATTGAAAAAATGTCTCCTTTTAATGGATAAAATTATGCTACAAACGGATGATTTTTAGTGATTATGAGGACATTAATAACGATAATGAAGAAGACAATGTGGAGAATGATTAGCCTGAAGACTTATCTCATGGGCGAAAATTATGATATTTTAATTGGATGGTAAAAATATATCATCCGCTCTGTTAATCAAAAAAGAGTTGGTGTAATAATTTCCAGTTGGATGAGATGCGCTTCCTCAACAAATCCCAATTCGTAGAAAGAAAGACTAAATTAAATATTGATATGTAGTTTAAGGAACAGCCCTGTTATCTCTGTCTCTTTAATCACCGAATTTGCTACAAAATCTGAGAAAATAATGTTAGAAATACTTGACGAAAGGTCGAGGAACAACGCCAGTGCCAACACCCATACCTAAGCAGAGATGTTGTATCTGTGCGTGGAAAGAAGACAGAAAAATATACTGTGACATGTACAATATGTGCCAACTTCATTTGTGAAAAGCCCACAATATTATTTGCAATACCTATAAAAAATAAATTTTATAATTTTCATGAAATATATAATTCTTGAAATATATCTAATCTCATTTGCATGCCTTGTTAAATTTATAAAATAAAATTTGAAATACACCGTTAAAGGGATTTATTTTAGATTAAAGGATTAAATCTATTGTTTTTTAGAAGTATTATCTTCCAACTTTGTTTTGGTTTGATTTGTCGCCCTGCGGCCAATTTTTTGCACACTTTAGGGTAATTAGACCGGGACCTACAATTTAACGTGGATTCCGAACCCCTCACAAACATCCATGCCACCTACAGGATTCGAACCTGGAGCTTCTTCCAACTCTGAAATTTAATTTTGCTTTAAGTAACCTATAATGTTTTTTTTTTAAATTTTCTAAGATGCGCTTCTTATAAACTTATAAAACATTCTATAAAACATTTTGTATTACAAATATTAAGAAATATAATGTAAATATAAAAATACATTAAAATATACATATTATAATACATATTTCATGTAATAAAAAATACTATTAAAAATTTTGTACAGTGATTCTTCTTTTTGCAATGAAATTATTTTCGAGAAGATTTGATTGTGAAAACATTTTTAGAAACTCTGTACATCTGCGTATCCATCCGGTGGCATATATTTTCATGTAACTTTTTATATATAAGTTACCACTACTCCAAATTTGTTTAAAGTCAAAGAAAAGTTTACACTACTTTTAATGTAATCAAAAAAAAAAAAAAAAAAAAAAAAAATTATGAAAATGCATTCATTTCAATTTCAGATGACTCAATTATGCAAAAAGAACGTGCGTTAAGCCGAGTCCATATTTGAATGCATTAGTCATGAGCTCCGTTCGCAATACCTCATTTCAGATTCAAAGACGTTGAAATTGAGTCATATCACAGAAAATGGAACATGTAGTGACAAATATGAAAGAAGCGTCCAATGCATTGATAAGTAATAAAATAGAGTGTGTTCATCTATTCTAACGAAGCAGAAAGTTGAGACAACCATCTCCCATCATTTTCGTAATAGTATTAGCGTTGTATCGCTACATAATTTCTTTTCCACATGCGCATTTATTTAGAAAACGTAAACATTCTACGAAGCTATTCAGAAAATTCCGTGAAATTTTGCTTCTCAAGTCCTTCATCTATTTTACAAAGTACTTAAAAAATAAATAGATACTGTAGCGTTGTCGGTTGTTCGTGCAGCTGGATCTGGGTGTAGTTTGGTTGAGACACACAGCTTTATTTACAAGCACGTAAACACGACATAAACACTACAATTAACTTCAAACAATGTTTAACACACAACATGCAACACATTTAAAGATATATTCTTAATACATTCGTGGAAGGATTCCTCTTCTAAACCATAAATCCTCTTATTATCTTGGGATTTATATGTATTGAGTGATTGTAACTAATGGTAGCACCGGTTGCGCCGTACATTTTCTCGGATGAGAGTCTCGATGCCAACTGATCATTTCTTCTGAACGCCACAGGAGGCGCTCTTGCAGTGCGTAGGAGGAGGCACAGTTACAATACAAGAAATACTATTTTGCTTATAACTCTGATCATTTTGTATGAAATAGAATAAAAACATTATCCTAATTTTATATAAATGTATAATTTATTTTTTTATCATTTTGGAGTTAAATATTACACAAGAAATTTTATTAATAAAATATAAATACCAAATATTTAAAAAAGTTAAATTTACATTTACTGACAGCTAAAAATAAAGCCTTCCTTTTTGAAAATCGTTGGCATAACAGGAGATCTTTTCCTTCGCACCAACAGCAATGGAGTCGTAGTCGAGAGCAAAAAGTTGAGATTCGAGCATTTTTGAAACAGTCGGGAATCGAAATCAGGAATAAATATCAAAATCAGGTCGGTATAAAAATCCGAGTGCTTCATAAGAATAATTTTAATTTTTTCAAAATTCAGAGTATTAATATTAAAACTAAATGTTAAGGACGAAATTCAGTTGCATCTTTCAGCAATACAAGTAGTAGCTAGTGAATACTTTAGAATCAAACCCACTAAGTGTATAGAGACACTTTTGAGTACTGATGTTTATGAAAAGCTATCTTGGATCCACAGAGAAAAAGTATCTTATAGAAACTGTTCTAGTATTAAGAACACATGAATGTATTATATATGCAGCATCTTTGTGATTAAAATGTACAATTTTTTTTTGTTTGTTTTCTGCTATTTTATAATAATTTGCTAGCTGTTATTTAATATTGTTATTTTTATAGGAGGTATATATTTTTAGTAAACGAAATTAGTGTAAAATGTTATCTAATATACTCACAAAGAGATTGCAAACACTGCACTTTCAAAATTATAAAATCAAATACTTTGCAAAAACTGTTTTTAAAAATATATGAGTTCCATAAAAGTCATTCAATTTGTTTCACAAATTTTCTAATACATTAGTAAAAATTGTAGTTTATAATATTACAGTACAGGGTCTGAAGTCGGGAGTCAGTATAAAATATTCGACTCAAGTATCGCCTCCCTTTGCGGCCGTGTTCTGTGGTGTGCTCAGTAGTTGTTAATTATTTTTCATGAAAAATATACTCTTTACTATTATTTACTTGTTGCTTGCTAGAGGGCATTTTGAACACGCCATAGGTAGCCAAAATTGTTGAATTTGAACTGCAAAAAATTCCCATATGCCAAATAGTATGGTGCCATTGACTACCATCTTATGTTATAGCGACGTATATTGCCGTTTTCTGCTATGAGTTATACATACAGTTTCAATGTTGTTATGGGATATTATACCCATTCTGGTTGGCTACGTACGCTCGTCATTGCTTTAAAAGCAATAATCATGCGATGAAGCTCTTTACACATAGCCATTTGCAAAATCATGTTCTCCTTTTTCAATGACGCAACAACCTCATGGTGGACCAAAGTCATCCGCCTACTGGCAGATTTCGAGACAGAAGATGCTTTCTTTTCACGGGGTAGGTATGTCAGCCTAACGTTCTATAGTCCTATTAGATCGGGACTTACTGTTTAAAGTAGTTTCCGAACAGTTACAAATATCCATGGCACCGCCTGATTCGCACCCGAAACCTGTGGGTCCATAGCGCTAGAGCGCTAATCACTCTCGGCCATCGGGCCCACGTAAAAATTGGCTCTGTATCCATTTTTAACGAAAGTATCATTAGCCAGACTTAAATCCTTTGAGAGTCTTGGGGCTAATTCAAAAAGCTATGAACTACGATCCCTTATCATCATTTCTAAGATCTTAAAGGCAGCACGTTGTGTACACGTGTTAACTTTCAAGGCATACGTTGAATTTTAATGTTTCTTAATTAAACCACTTCTGCTACTATTTGATTATCTTAAATGTTTCTCTTGTTTTTGATCATAAAATTAATGTCCTGAAACAAATTACAAAAAAACTCTCCAGTGGTGAGATTTGGAACTGATTTTGAGTTAACTTCCTTTCGTATCATTAAATATTACTCATTTTATTATGAGGATAAAGTATACAACAATATTACTTATTTTTTAAGCTTATGATAACTGTAACATACCAGCTCTCTTATTAAAGTTACGATGTCCTAAATAATTATATATTTTTTTATTACTCATCTTAAATGCAATTGTTTTTGAGATGTAAAACTTCCTTAAAGCAGTTCCCTTTCAATCTGCGCAAAGTTATGTGGTTGGTTATTGTTTTTATCATGATGACACTTCAATAGGATGCGGTAACAATCCTAACATAAATTGTTATGCATTTATTTTTATTAAAATACTCTTATAGAGAAAAAAAATGAAGGAGAAAAGAGAATTAAAAAGAAATGTTTTAGCTGTAAGAAATAAATTATTAAAATTTGATCCAATTTTTTGTAGCTAGAACGAAAACGTGACGAATTTCTCTATGGCATTCTTGAAAAATAATGTAAAAGAGAAGTAAACATTTATTGTTAAATTAGAATCTAGTGTTAATTTTCAAAATTGCTGAAAGACATAAAGTAAATGATAGCACGTTTAACAAATTTATAATTATTTTAAAGTAAGAAAATAAACTATTCATTATTTTTTAAAAAAAGAGAGAAAGAAAGAGATTTAAAAAAAAAATTAGTTGCCATTGATGCATAAGATTGTAGGAGATTCAGCTTTACCCAGGTTGATCCATGAAAGTCTGTAATACTGTGCACATAAGATAAAAAAAATTAGGGAAGATTATTTTTCTCATTCGTATTTGTGTCACACGTGAAGAACACCGGGTAACCAAACCAACTACAACTAAGCATATCCATATCATTATAAATTGTCCTGTATAGGTGGTGATTTGTGCTATGCCCCACCCAAGGTTTTTTAAATTCTTATGCCCCATCCCCCTAACATATACATAATTTTTAATATTCAAAAATTGAAATATTCACTATAGAAGCATGAATGATAGGGTTTAGGAAGAAATCACTGGGAAATTATTGAGCAACTACATTAAGTAAATTTTCAAAACATGTAATGGAGAACTGAAATTCAAGTACAAAATAATTTTAATGAAAGATTTTTCTATATTACTTTAACTATTAGTAATTATTTATTTTTTCAATTTAGTGAGACCTTTGAACTTGCTGCTTGCAGCAAAGTAATTTGTCATGTTCCAAATTAATTAACTTCAGTCTCAAGTCTCTCTGTTTTATTATATCCAGCAGATTTCTTTTTTCAGCAGCAAATCATTTGTGGTCTTAAATCAACATTCAGCTAAATATGAAAAGGTTACAATAGTTCTCTTGCATATTTTCAACCTGATGGCTAATTGGCTAGCGCTTTGGCCGTTGGCACCACAGGTTTCAGGTTCGAATCCTGGCAGCGGCATGGATGTTTGTTGCAGGTTCGGAATTCCCTTTAAACTGTATATCCCGGTCTAATTAGCCTAAAGTGTGCACAAAATGACCGTAGAGTGACAAACCAAACCAAGTCTGTTGCACATTTGGTTGCATTTTGATATTTAATTTTAATTTTCTCACAACGAAATGTCATTGCAACTTTCATATTAAATAAAACTTTAATTGACTTATTCTGCATTTCTGCGAGTTCTTGATACTGCATGTTTGAAATATCACACAAATCCACTAACATTGGTCACATCATCCAAGTTGGGAAATCAATTTGTGAAAATCAGAAAATCTTTCCTTTAAATCAGCCGATAAAATTTTCAGATGTTCGATATTTAACACGTATAGCTGTATCAGTCACTTCACATTTTTGTAGGCAATGAAACTTTTCAAAACTATTGTTATAAACATATGCCTGACATAATTCAGTAAAGGTAATGAAATCAAATATCTTCGTTTTTGCACCGACAAGAATTTTATTTTTTCCTTGAAGTTGATTATTTAATATATTTAGTTTTTCAAAGATATTGGCTAAATAACTCAAAAATGCACAGATTTTTATTAATACGCTTTTATTATTTTCACGTGTATGTTTGTTTGTTTGTAACTGACTCTTTGGGCTCGATTTCGCCCTACTTTAAGCGATCAGATTTAATTTAAACGCTGTAGACTTATCAAGGACTGACGACAACAAAATATTTTGATGTGTTTATTATCTCATCATGACTAGGATCTCCAGGATGAGTGATTTTATTTTTACTTGTGAAGAGCAATTTAACCCATGTAGAATGAAAGTAGCTAAGCCGTTCAAACCTACGTGGCACAACGGATAACGCGCCTGACTACGGATCAGGAGATTCCCTGTGCGAATCCTGGGTGGCTTGACCTATTCGCATTTAGCCTTTGTTTTACTCACAATTAAATTATTGTAAGAACTATAGTTCCAGTCCTCCTTTTTAGTTTGATTAACTCTAAAAGCGTGTTTTTTAGCTTTTTTAAACTATAATTTATTCATTTCAGGTTTGTTGCTTAAAAAATCAATAAGAGTATCAAATAGTTTCATGAATCTTTTCAAGCAGTTCCTTTTTCGAGAGCCATCTTACTTCAATGTGAAGTGTAAGTCTCACAGGGTCTTCATTTTGTTCTTCACAAAATATTTTGAAAAAACATTCACATTTGGCACTAGCTTTAACAGAATTGATGCTGTTGTTGTGTTTTGTTTAATCCTCACGATCCTGCAGTACGGACGAACATCCCATGAGTAATTTACTCATGGATGGAGGGAAAAACTGTCAGCTTCTGTTGTGATGGAGTCTGTTGTGTCAGCGTCTGTTGTAGACGTCTGACTTGACACCATGACTCTCTTACAGTCATATGAGACCGGGACCTACAGTTTAAAATGGATTCCGAATCCCTACAAACATGCATGGCACCGCCGGGACTCGAACCCGAAACTGTGGAACCGAACGCCAGACACTCGGCCATTCAGGCCCAATAACATTGATACACTTTCTGATTATATTTAGTACTTCATTTAGAACAGGCTAAATTTTTTTAGCTACCAGTTTTCCCTGTAAATAACACAATGCACAAGAATCTTTTTTAGATTATCATCAATTTTAAGCAACCATTTCTCTTTTCCAACACATTAGAAGTACCATCTGCAGCAAAAAATGTTATATTTTTCATTGGTATATTTTTGACATCTAAGTAATTTTTTATCTTACTATACATATCTTTGGAGGTAGTGGTGATTTCTAATGGATTACAGAACAGCATTTCTTCAAAATCACCATTATTAATATATTTTACGTACTTGCCTCACTGCCTCTCAAAGTTGATTCCTCCATTTGCACCGAGAATTGTCTCGTTTTCAGTATTTCAACAAGCCGTATTTCAATATTCCTAACTCATTTCTTCTATTCTTTTTCTAACAGTATCGTTACTTAGTGGCATAGCTTTAGCGTCTTTGCTATTTTTTTTCCAGAACGGTTTTAAGAAATGCTGATATCGATGGTTTGATTAAATTCTCCCCTATAGTATGACTTTACCTAGATTTAGCTATGAGTATTGAAATTTGGCAACTAGCTTCAAGAGTACGATTGACAGTTGCATTATGAACAGTAAATAGTGACTTTAAGGCTACTCTTTTTTTCAAAATTTTTCTTTAATGTAATTCAAATCTGAATTAATTTGAGCATTATATTTAGCTTTCAAATGCTCATCAAGACAAACCTCGTTTCACTGATTCGTTGGTCGAGCATTGTTGGCAAAGACAAAAAAGGTGACTGTTCATAGTAGACAGCGGGTCTGAAACCAAATTTCAAATATTGCTCCGAATATTGATATACTTTTTTCATGCTTGCACTACTCATTTCACAATGAGCTGAAATAAATAAATATAAGATCAATTATAAACTAAAAAAAAATAATAATATGAATTATATTTTCATTTGAAAAACATTTCTGGGAAATGATGCTTCTATAAATGAAACTAATAAAAATTACCAATTGAATTTACAGACCATTTATATATCACTTATGTTTATACAATGTATATACTTTTTAAAACAGCGAGGCAACAATTTAACAGACGCTTATTTTAAATTGACACCAACATTAAGTGCTGAGCGTTATTGTGAAACATTGCATAAACTGAGATCCCAGGTTCCAGTAGTTCAAGTTTAACGTCCAACAAAATCACAGCTACTAACATGATGGACAGAAGTTACTTGGGTCTACTTGGTTATACTAGATGTTTATATATGGTTAATTTAAACTCTGGACAAGTCCATTTTCGAATTGCCTCTTTATGGTTCAGGGACCCCACGTTGGGAAACACTGGTATAGAGTCATTTTCTGCTTGTTTCGTAATTCTAGGTGAAAGGCTTATTCGCGCTGTTCCGAATTTTTCTGACAGTTGGAAAAGCCTCATCTTTCCATGGTCGGACAATTACCTATTAAGTAAATTCATGGGTGGGGTAGCTTTTAAATCTTTCCTTGGTGAAACAATTACATCTTAAATCCGTCCATGGATACGATTACATACTAAATCCTTCCTTAGGGAGAAAATTACCCTTTAAACCCTTCCATATGTGTGATTACCTCTTAAATCCTTCTATCGGTGGGATTATCTTTTTAATCTTTCCATAGTGAGACAATTTCTTGATTACTACCATGGGGGGGGGGGATTATCTCTTAAATCCTTCCATGGTTAGATAATTACCTCTTAAATTCTTCGGTGTGTGATTACCTCTTAAGACAGTTTGGTCTATTAAAGCAACAAAATATCTGGTTAAAGCAACATCTTAAAGCAGTTTGGTTAAAGCTACATAAAAAGGAATGCTTTTTAAGCACATGTTTCATACACTTGATGTGCCTGTATAGATGTTTTCCCAGAATTCTCCTGTGACAAAAATCATCCAAATAAATGGGTGAAGAAACAATCTGCCTATTCCATCTTAGAATAAACAGTACAGCATAAGTGTAAATTCAAGAGCAATACGAAAGTGGGAATTTTTAAACATTTTATCATATATTTATGTAATTAAAAGTTTGATTTTTATTCAACATCGTATAAAAAATTATTTATCGTAGATCTATGCAACGATAAACAGATCAAAAAATTTTTTTTCGTCCGAAGTCAATTTTAATATCACATTAACTGAATTCTAAGTAAATATGCTATTTAAAAGAAACTAGGAAATAAATTACAAAGACATAATTCAATACGGTGTCTGTATTTTTTTTCTAGTAAGGCATCAATCTGGAGATGCCTTCACAACATCATCATCAACCATTCTCTTAATAAGCAAAGCCTTTTCCACATCAACCCCACGAGGTATATTAATAGAGCCACTTCATTATTAATCCGCAAGCCGTTACACTTTGGCCAACAAAGAAAACAACACCAAAGTTGTCCACTCTGTGTGCTAAGATGACAACAAGCCGGAAAGGGGAAAATCCACGCGTTCTGAAAAAAGTTAAAAAGAAATGCCATTAAAAAACAAACGTAATTAACTTCCCTTCTAAAAAAAAAGAGAGAGAGATACGTTGCGCAGGAAACCTGTCTACAAGGGGGTCGACGAAGAGAGGGAGGGAGAGAGGGTGTCCTACAAATGAGGTTCCGAATGTGGAGCACCTATATTAAGACAGTGCCAATGGCCGATGGCATGAGACAGAGCATCAGTGCGCGCCTCAGACACACAAGGATCAGCAAAGAGAGAGAGAGAGTGGACGGACTGGGGATTTAGAACTCGCTGGACTAGTTGGTTGTGCTGCTTAGAGATTGAGGTATGAGAGTTTTTGATATTGTCCTTTCAGTTTTATTTCTTTCATAAGCATGATACTCTTTAACATAGATTTATATATCGATTTCATTATTAGTTGTTTATTTTGTATACATATATATGTTGGTTTATCTTTCAGGAAATTGCTTAAAAATTTTAAATGCACATATTTGGAAAATTTTTATTAAATTCTGATAACTTCATTAATTTATGGAAAATTAATATTTTATGGACCGAAAAAAATTTATACATATATCCTGAGTTATTGCTGGTTTTCGAATATTTTTACTACATATGTTTATGCACCTTTATTGTGCCAAAACATAATTTATCGTGATTCTTTTACAGTGTATCACTTTTTTACGTTATGCACCACTAATGTAGGCCTCTAACAATTCACCAACGGGTAATGAATAGAAGGCAATGTCTTCTAGGAAGAATTTTAGACTAAACTTTTACTAAACTTAGACTAAACTTAGACTTTAGACTAAACTTAACAAATAACTCCTCTTTCCCAAGATATTTTTTGTTTTTATTCAAAAATGCCAAGTAAAGGAAAAACAGCATTACCCAACTCTTACACTTTTTTTTCTTTTGATGTATAAAATAATCATCTCGTTTTCGATAAGGTATTTTATGAAGCTTTAAACAAAAATTTATAGAAAACTAATTACATCGAATAATTACACAAAAGGAAGAGTTCTCTAAAATATATTAGCAATTAAAAAAAAACAAAATATTACATAAATAATTAATTATATATCAAAATAGATTTATTAAAATCAAATTTGTTTTTAAGTGCACATTTGTTACTTTTTAAAATTGACATTAACTGCTTCATTTAAAAAAATATCAAAATTTAATTTCTGTTTAATTAAGTTTTATAAAAAAAAACAGGGAAAGATGTCCCCAAAACATTTACCAGTCAAATCCACTGTTAGATGCAAATAGCTGTAGCAATTTCTTAGTCTCCTTTTTCTAACAGCAGATTCTTACTTCAGCCCTGTTATTCACTTTGCCAGATGTACAAGATGTACAACTCCTTAGTGTCTTGCCATTGGGTCATAAGTCAGAATAAAGAGAAAAAAAACCCGAAAGCTGATAATCTTATAAGATATAACCAAACATTTTTTCCTTGGAAAATCAATGAAAAATGATGGATTTATTTATTAACTTTTTTTCTCACACTTAATTATAAATGGAGTAAAAAGATAACGAACGAAATTATATTAGAGTTTTATTATTGTAATATTATATAGCATCGAAAAGTTTAGTTTTCGAAGTTGCTATATAGTATTTCTATTTACAGTCATTCATACTGTGTTTGAAAGTAAATAGAAGTTGTGCCATATTATTTTTCAGCATCCAACCACGATTTAATTCCGGTCTCAGCGATGCTATCTATAGTATCCCCTTCCTTCATTTGAGTTCATTTATATGCTTCTTTCACTTGGATGTACGTGTCCCAGCATGCTAATTACCGATGCTTTATTTGATCAGTATCATAATCGTAATACTGGACTCATTCAAGATTTATAATTACGAATATAAGCGAATGGCCTTACCAAATAGGACACTTATCCAAGGTATCTGAGGATAATCTTCATTGCTGCAAAAAGTAATTAGAACAAAAACAAAATGGCGTATTCAAATGCGATTTATGGTAAAAGAAACAATAAATCAGAATCTTTTCATTGGAGCTTCAATCTATTTATTCTTTTAGCAGCAAAAGAATGACCGATCCGTACACAAATTCCTATCAAGTATTTTTTTTAAGCATTTCTAATGTAATAGGAGACATTTCAAATTTTGTTATTTGTTTTAAAAAGGGTGTATCAGAAATAGATGTCTGATAAATAGTGTCGTTTACGTAGTAAACCCAATCCAGGAGAGATATACAGTGATGTGATAAGCCAAGAACTCGATCAAAATATTAACATCACAGAAATGAGCTTGAGAATCGTTCAGCTGAAATGAAACAATTAACTGTTGTTATTACTAATCCCCCTGGTGCAGGAAAGCTTACACTACGTCCAAAAGGTAATATGCAGCTTCCCTTTAGCGAGGGACCACGAGGGCAGAAGACTGACTAAACCTCAAGACAACGCTCTACGATCCTATGAGACCGGGTCTTACGTTTTAAAGTGGATTCCGAACCACTACAAATATTCATGGCACCTCCAGGAATCGAATCCGAACACCAAGGCCAAAGCACTAGACACTCGGCCATTCAAACCCCACTGTTAACAATAGATGTTCTAATCAAAAAATAATATAAAATTCAAAAAGATAGCGACAGTCATTAACTTTTTATCTTTCTTTATTGCAAATCCCATCTAAATGCACTAGTTTTAGTAATTCATTTTTATAATAATAACAATAATATTTATCGTATACACTGTATTCACATTTTGCTGCTCATTGCTTGCTTCTAAAATGTATATCAAATTGTATTTAGTGAAACTTTACAACATGATTTATATTAAAATAAGCTAGTGTCTTTTATCGTAGATTTATTACTATATATTATTATAAATATAACATTAGCGTTGGTATTTTTACTTCATTTTTATTTTCCATCACATGCAAACACATTTTTACACTATAATAAATGTACGAAATTAATGCAAAAAAATAATGATAATAAAGATTTTTGTGTTAATAAAGATATTTCTCAATAGAAAAACCAGCTTATGATTTTCTGTGAAATTCTCCTGTTAATGAGTGGACTGATGAGAGATTTAGAATCATTGCCGTAAAAGGCATCAGAAAATTTTTAAGGATTATTATAATAAAAATCTTACCCTAGAAATTTGAAGGATTTACAGAGGTTACAAGGACTGAGGTTTGAAGGATTTACTGAGGTTAAAGAGATTAGTGACTTAAGATTCTTAAAATATTAAAAGGGTAACTGTTCTTGAAATTGACTCATTTCTAAAAATAGTCAAGATTTCTATTCATTTTTTTGAAGTTTTTCTTTTTGTTCCAAGATTTTTCTTTAGACATTAATTTTTATGTTTGTTTTAAATCTCCAGACATCTTCAAGAGGCTTGTATATTGCATACTACATAGACAATATATTGTATGATTTGACATACATTTCAAGTATGAAAGATTATTGGCTTTTTAAAATTCATTATCAAAGGATTTCAATAAAAAAATCTAAAAGCGATAAGTAATTTTTTAAATAGAAGGTATAATTTCTCCTTTTTTTGATGCCCAGAATTGTGATTTTTGATCCAAAAAATAATCAATATCATTTTTGGTCACATTTTTTTCCCTTTCAATTTTTTGTATATATTTTGAAATACCAAATTAGGTTTCTTTTTCCATAAAACTTTCAATAAAACAGATAAAATGTATCTAAAATATAAATAATAATAATGATAGGATTGTTTCTTTTTTAATATCAAACAAAATATAGATTTTATTTTTATTTATTGATTAAAAAATAAATACGGGGAGACCACCAGAAAGTAGAACGACATGATATAAATAGATTAATTATCATCTTATCACTTTTATGTCATTTAATTTCAGAAGTAATGATATTAATTGATAAGACTGAAGTGAAAGTTATTCATCACTCAGATATTGAATTGCTTTTTTTAAAAAAGAAACTGGAAAAAAAAAAAACTCCCTGTCATTCATACATTGATTCAGCGTTCATCAATTCAATGATGCGTAACAAAGTAACGAGTTATTGACAGAAGACCATGCATACATTGTTTGTTTTATCAGTCCACGAACGTGATTTCGTTTTCGAAGGGCACTGGAACCATTTTCGACACAACGAACTGTAATGCTTACACGAAGGGCATTGAAGCGGAACGATCTTTCTGAAAAAAGAGGATAAATCAGAAGCCATGTGGTGCACTAGGTCAAGTGGAAACTTAACGAAGAAAAGAAAAGGGGAAATTTTTTTGTCTTTCTACCTTTCTGACATCCGTTTTCTTCTTGGATTACATCATCGCAACGGTTTGCAATTAATATATTGAGTCGAATGTCTCCATGACTGATTGACGTATTCTTTTGGGGTTATTTAATCATTAGGGGTTCCAACTCCGATATGACAGGGTAAACAATGAAAATTGCCCAGAATATATTTATAAATATAAGAAAATTAACTTACAATCATAAATAAATGAAATGAAATAAAAATATTTAAAAATTAAATTAAAATTTTGCGCGAATGTTTTAAATCATAATTGAGAACGTAAGAACCAATCTCCTGGGTTGCAGAATCGGCTAGCACTCTGGTCTTTGGTACCACAGACTTCAAGTTCGAATCCTGGCAGCGGTAGAGATATTTGTGAGTGGTTCGAAATCTAAGTTAAACTGGAGGTCCCTGTCTATTTAGCCTTAAGTGGGCACAAAATGATCGTAGAGCGACAAAACAACCAACCTGGATTGCAGACGTTAAACTGTAGGTCCCGTTTAATTAGCCTAAATGTGCATAAAATGACCGTAGCGCGACAAACCAAACCTGGATTGCAGTATTTTCATAAGTAATAAGCGTGTTATAAAATTTAACAGAGATATGTTTAAGAAAATCTTTTAAAGAAGGAATTTTAATAGCTTTATAGATATCAGAACTGCGCATGAACCATTTAGCAGAGATAATTTGGCGGATAGTGATATTTTGTAAAGTTTCAAGCGTTTTTAAATTAGATTTAGCTACATAGGAACATAGGTGAGAATTGGGCGAAGTATAGCAGTATAAAGAAGAATTTTGATATCCCTTGTCAAGACAGAATTTCTATTTATAAGTGGGTAGAGTTTTCTGAAGGCAATACGAAATTTAGTTTTGGTGTGTAGAAAGTGTTATTTCGAAGTTAAATGCTGATCCAAAATAACTCCTAAATATTTAGTTTGACTATTCCAAGGAATAAGATTATTAATTATAATCACAGGATTTTTTTAAAGTTTATTTTCAACAAAGAAGGGAACAGCTTCAGTCTCATCAGCGTTTAAAGAAATTTTCCATTTATTGGACATGTTATTGAGAACTTTAAGGTGATTAGTAAGGCTGATAGCTAAGAATTTAGTAGTTTTATTTTTGCAAAGGATTCCAGTATCATCAGATAGCAGTTAAGAGTTTAGGATTAGTTAGGATATCAGCATTAAAACTAGATAAAAGAAGAGATAAAAGTTTATTATCTTGTGAAGTACCAGAATGTCTCCATGAGCAGGCGAATTTTCTTTTTATAGTAAATCTAAGAGTGTGTATAAGAATCATCCTATTATTTATTAAGATATATATTTTTTTTTGACCAGACCCTCATTTATCACACATGTACAACACAAAGCTTACAAAAATAAGAAATATTCAAAACGTTTTTTTTCTGGCATTTAAGTATTTTACTATAATAGGGATAATGATAATAATAGGCATAATGG
Source organism: Caerostris darwini (assembly GCA_021605075.1). Lineage (NCBI taxonomy): Eukaryota > Metazoa > Arthropoda > Arachnida > Araneae > Araneidae > Caerostris > Caerostris darwini. The sequence goes on along the minus strand of BPLQ01010608.1, from coordinate 27,517 downwards.
TTCCTCATACTGGAATGACGTCATAATTAGGCATGACAAAAAGGATAAAGCTTTTGTTATCCACTTAAACCAGATTAGTAGAATGTATATGTAGGATATGTAGAAAACAATAGTATTTTGTAAAAAAAACTCCATGGCTAACCTTTTGTGTCTACAACGACATTATAAGCAAAAAGAGTCCGTTTTGCATATAATGCTGCAATTGCACGAGTAGCACAAATTCATTGAGCAGGCTTTAAGGAAAATCATGTTTTGAAATGTGTTGTTAATAACAATGAACTATAGTTAAAATGGGCTCTTCCTGATTTGAATATTTTCTGCTAACCCTGTTTTTTAAAAATTTAGACAACTTTTATTCATACAACTTTGAGTCAAGACCCGGTATTGTCTTATGTCGAAAAAATTTAAAAGTTTCCTTTCTTTATTCCGTACTATTTTGTTGCTACTTTATTTATTATAGTTCTAGAGTTTTAACTTGAAGTTATTCACCAATAGAATAACAAATCCAGCGTTCTCTGGGTTTTACTATGAAGCTTCGTCTACATCGACATTGTGTTTCCACAGTTGAACAACTGGCAACTGGCGTACCGTTTACGGAGTACCAACAGGGGGGAATAAAACCCCTTAAGCCTCCTCATCTTAATTCATATATATGTTTAGAATTCTAATTGGCTGCTTAATTATTGTTAGTAAATTAAAGATAAAAGTTTCTAAAAATTCAAATTAAAGTGGTACTCAAAAAAAAGATTTAAAAATACTCTTGATAAAAAGTAAGATACAAAATAAAAGAAGTTAAAAGTTAAGTTTTAAATTCGGTACAATTAGGGACCAGTTGTCGATGCCGTAAACATATTGAAAAACGTAAACAAACTTTTTTTGTTTACCAACACACATGGGATTATGCTGAACGATGGGAGGTTGAACAAGGCTCCCCAGTACTAACATCTCGAAAGTTTAAACCATAGAGTAACATAATAGAGCTCGTATGATGCCAGTTTGAGGCAAACATACTCCTCACGTGACTTTTACTTTGTTGTTTAACACATGCGATGATAGCTCACCGATTTTTAGCAACAACCATTACTGTTGATTATTGTTACTCTATGCTGATGCTGCGAAGGGAGAAAAAAAGGTCTACTATTGACCAACGATTTTTTTTTTAAAAAAAAAAGGCATTTTTTAGCTGTAAATTACATGTAAATTTCTTTTTTCTAAATATTTGGCATTTATTTATTATTCATAAATTTTCTTGTGTAATTTTTCCCTCCAAATGGATTAAAAAATATTCATTTATATGAATTTTTTTGCAATGTTTTATTTATTTCCCACAAAATGATCAGAGTTAAAAAACAAAATAGCATTTCTTGTATCTATTCATATTTAATAAACTCATAGTTCAATAAATATATGATTCGAGAAGAAGAATTTCTCGTAATTTTCAGAATCGTTTCGTAACATGTTTACGGTTTGTAAATAAATGCGCTTAGATAAGGAGCCAAGGGGTAATTCATCGCCTACTCTAGTTCGAAAAGAACAGATGTTTGACCCAACTTTTTGTTCCTTTGGAATAAGGGGGCGTGATCTATTATATTACTACTCTAAGGCTCATATCCTCCTTTTCAAACTCGAGGAAGGTACTTTCCTACCTACTTAATTAACGCTGCATCCTATTTTGGTTTGCTATCGCTTGATATGTTTGAAACCCAAAGCGCTGTCCTATAACTTGCTTCTTTGGCTTAATATTGAGCGTCATATCAACATTTTCGGTCAAAATATATCTTTCGCAATTTGTCCATTTCACTGCTTTCTCCTATCTTTTATGTACAGCTATTTTCATCTTTTGCAAAGTGACAGAGAAGTCCAAATAATTGGGATCATGCTGTTAACCAAACAGGAAGTCGTTAAAGAGTTAGTGAGCTCCTTTGTATTCAGTTTCATCTAACAACATTGTTTAAAATACTTTTTAATAAGTGCAGCTCTTCCACGACTTCCGCATAGATGGCACGTAGGCAACAAAAAATACGGTACTGGCCAATTTCCTGTCTGATGCTTTGCTCTGTTTTTATTTAGATTTGCCCCAAAACTGAAAATAAGCTTATCTTTGTCACAAATCGTGATTTCCGTTTGAACCGAACGTGTTTTCTTGAAAGGGGTTTTTCCTCTTTTTCTTTGCTCAGTCATCATTTATCAGCAGACATCTAATAGACATCATCATTAACTCATTTATTTTATGTTGTAAATCTTTTGTGTTACTAAGTGTTACATGTAAACTACTTTTCCTATTTTGATCGCCCACTTAAAGTTGATCCCGTCAACTAGTTTGTAGAAAAAAGAATTGTGTTTTTCCTCCTAAAGCATAGAACCAAATACCCTCATTAAATAGTTTGAAGATTTTATTTCTCTTTTATACCTTATTAGATAATTGACATTTATAAAATAAAATTGAGGATTTCAGATTATTAATTTACTTATTGTGTTTTTCTATCCAACAAAATTGTGATTTGTGTGTGGTTTGTGACTTTGAGAAGAAATCTTAAATTTTGTCTTCTGTTTATTGTTTCTTAAATATTTTTTTGCAATCTATTTTTGAGAAAACTTATTTTAAAATTTCGTCTTAAAGTAAACAATGTGAATATTTTTTGTGAATTTAGAATATTTTAATTTCCACAAAATTTCTTTGATAAACTTTTTTTCTTTCTCATTTCAGTAGAGTGTAAAAAATGAACAATATGACACTTCAAAAACTTTCTTTTTCTTATTATTAACTTTCTTTCTTTTTCTATACTTTTCTTATTTTTTCTGTTTTTATTTGATTATTTTGTTTATTTTAAAGGCAGATATAAAATTGATTAAATAAAAAAGCCCAATATAATGTTAGTGTTATAAAAGAAGTTTAAATTCGGAAACTTCGTTATTTTCTCGGACAATCACCGTCAATTCGTTAGCTACTAGGAATAGGTCATTACACTAACATGGACATTTATTTTTATGAGACATCTTTTATTTTAGGTAATAGCATGTGAATTCAAGAGTATTTCTTCGATGATTTTATTCATAAACGAAAAGAACAGTCATGGACACTTGAAGACAAATTATTTAGGTGGACTTATATTTTTTCTGAAGAACAAACTTGCTTTATTATACATTGGTGTCGATTTCATATCAGAATGAAATTCTTCGCATGTCTTCTTAAAATTTGCTTTAGTAATTAACACTGCTATTAAGAACTACGCTTTAAATTTGTGGTGTGTGTTTTTTTCTGTTCACAGCCAATTTGTGAGAGATCAAACCCGTTTCAAAGGAATATTAATGCCAGACAGCTGGAAAATAAAAGCATTCAATAATTATACGAATAATATGTTCAATAATTATACGGAAGTTCATAACCATTCAAATTATTAGTGTCTGTAAGCAATTCCACTCAACGACTTTTAGTTGAAAGATTCACAGAGCTCCATTCTATCACTTTTTATGCTGTAACGTCGTTAGAAATAAGTGATTAATCAAGAAATATTTCATTATTTCGATTAAAACTAATAAATAATTTTTCCACCAATACATCGATTACACTTCGATTTAGGTATTTGATTAAATTCACCCAATTCGCCAACGGACCCCTAATTGTACCTATAGTTTTAACTTTTTCCGATCTCTTGCCTTAATTGTTCTCAGGCAAGCGATGTTTTTCCTAACTTCTTGATGGTTTTATTTTCTTTTATTAGCATTCTTTTAATTGAAGCATTTTCACTTTGCAAATTTTCTAATTAACTTAAGATGTGGAGGTAACAAAATTTTTGCATACCGTATTTTACCGTAGGACGTCCGTTAGCTTTTTCCCTAGCGCATGCTCAGTTTCCTATGAGCATGCGTGCTAGGGAGAAAAAGCTAACGGACGTCCTACGGTAACCTAACGTACGGTATGCAAAAACTCTCTATTGTGGCTCTTAAAGCCACCTAGGAACTCCGTAACAGGTACGCCCGTTGCCCGTTGCCCCCCATTCAAATATTTCTAATTCTTCAAAGAACAAATATTTCTAATTCTTTAATAAATATTTCTAATTCTTCTACGAAATAACATTTCTAATTCTACAAAGATAATTCTTCAACGAACAAGAATACTTATTTTTCAATGGAGAAATGTTTCTTATTTTAAAAAGGAAGTTTCACTGCTCCAGATATTCTTTGTTTATTTTATAGGATTCAGCAGCTCCAGTTTTCATATATCCTTTTTTAACATCACTGAAGTCACTTTGTCACTATTTTGAGAGAACTACTTTTCAGATTTCTGATTAATTTACATACGTACGCTTTCGTCGGAATATTTTGACTTCAGCACTTTTTTTTTATTTAAATCTTACCGTGGTTTGCTCTCATTTTGACATCCCGAAGCTGTGCTTGAGGATAACGGAAAAGTTACCAAAAAAACAAGACATATGATCGCATTACATCTTGCAAATGGGACATCTTTTAATGTTTAAGCTTTAAAATAAATTATTAAAATACAAACTGCCTATTATATGATAAATATTTTATTTACTTTCTTCTTACGTAATAATTTAAATTATTATATAAAATTCATTTCCTCCATTAATTTATATTCTAAAAAAGTATAGATTTCTTTCATGCATGACATAATAGAGACCTTTTTAGTTATAATCTAGTCGGAATTGTCCCCAAATTCAAAAGAAAAATTCTTACACTTAATTTATTTTTAAGGATAATTCTAAATCATTGAGGAATCTAGGTAAAAAGAGTAGTATAAAAGAAAGTATTTATAACCAGAATAGTATTTTTAACCAGATATTTCTAGATGACATTTATTTTTCACTTAGACAATACGAAAAAGGAATTCTAACTCGAAACCTAAAAGTAAAGTGTATATATAGCTTCCAAGAAGATACGAATCAATTTTTTCAGAAACAAAAAGACTGAATAGCTATTGGGAACGTATCGATACTCTGGATTGCTGTTAGTTAATTTCCAGGTGAAACGACTAACAAGTTCTGATCCTTGAAAATTTTATCTGAATACATCATTTCTTTTTACCATCTGCTTGTGGCATATACATTTGTGGAACACGAGATCTTCTCAAACAACACAAAGATTCTTCTCAAATCATAATTGTTTTTCACTGAATACCCTTTATGTAAATGTTTTATTGGGTTGTAATATCATTTGAATGGAATTTCCAGTTTGCCACTTTGCAAAGACCAAACAAAACATCAAAATTAGCTTCTCTGCAAATGATCATTCTTGTTCCTCTATCTCTTTTATCCAAGTATATTTTGATACATTTCTTAAACTCACATGTTATTAAATCTCCTACACTAAATTTACTCTTGTCATTGGAAATTAATTTTATTTTCAGAAAGAATAACATCCATTTCTGCCTCTATAACTATAGTTGTCGTTACAAAAGGGCCATCATTTTTAGCCATCATTCCATACAATATTGACAATTCACTCAATTAAATGAATAGGGTAGGGGCCTAATGGTCGAGTGACTAGCTCTCTGCCACTCGGTACCACAGGTGTCTGGTTCGATGTTATGGATGATTGTAATGGTTCGGAATCGCGTCCGTAGCACATCTTCAAGCTACACGTGCCCTCTGGGTAGTGCTAAATGAGTAACAACGGTGCAGCCCTTGCTTATGGCATAAAAAGATTAACTGTCACCGCATTGCCAGCTGAATTAGAACAACAACAAAAGAATCGGTTTGCAGAACTACCAAAAGAAATTACCATCTAATCTAAGATATAATTTGTATTGCTGTTTTACTGATTCTGAAACCTTAATTCCTTTTTAAGAGCTCTAAATAAAGATGGAAACCCATGATGAGACCCAGATAGAAGATAAGAATATTTAGCTTTCCTGTACAGTACTGAATGAGAAGACCACATCAAATTCTGCCTCCGGGTAATGGTCACTTTCTTCCTTATTCACACCAACATCAATTACCCCACCAATAGTAAATCCCAGGGAGCCACAGCAGGAAATCCCAGACAGCTAGCCTACTCATGACACACTTGGCTTTGGTGAATTTGCCTTTTTTACTTTTGTGACTTGAGATCAGGAGGGAACTTTAACTTTTCTTTTTTGGAGGGATGTTGTTACGAGAAAAAAAAAAAGAAATAAAAATTAGGTCAGCAACCAACAAAAATTTTCTATTTTGAACCTTAGGGGAAATAAAAAATAGATTGCCTGTGGTCACTTATATATTTCAGTTCCGTTTGAACTTTGTGATGAAAGTTTGTTTAGTGTCAAGTTAATGCGGAAGTGAAATGATTTTTGAAACATAATCGTAATTTATTTATTATATAGCTATTTTTGACGTTAAAAAGAAATTACAGATGTTTTGCATTAATAGCTAGTTACTATGATGGTTAGAAATACTAATGTACAACAATTTTTTTGACTCGACTCACGACAAAAAATAACTAACATTTATTATTTTACTAACGTCTATTAGTTCTATTACTTTTTTTTTTACATTTATCATTTTGCTAACATAGATTGCTTGCTTTTAGCAGATTTGCAGTAGAAGAAGTAGTGCTTAATTAATGGCTTCACTTTTGACATTGTTCGAAATACAAATTAACTGAAGGCATGCAGTCACTTAAATTACAGTGTTCATTCGAATTTATTGTCATTAAGATAAGTGCTAACTTTATGCGGAAATGAAATCATTTTTGAAATTGAAATATATTTTAAGTTATCCTCAAAACCCATTTATGTAATAACGTATATCAACGTAGACAAATATTTATAAGATAGTTATGAATATTTTAACAACTGATAATTATGATACTTAGAAATATTTTTTTAAATACTCCTCGGAATCGTCTACAAGGAAAAAAACAATTTTTAATAAACATGTAATGCTTTCTTTTATCATAAAAGCTATTTTTTATTTTCAATGGCAAGTTTACAGGACAATAGATATCATAAAAAAGAAAGAAAAAAATACAAAGAACAAGATAGAAACAAATGACATCAGTTAATCCATCTGCTTAAGTCTGGCAATCCAATAACGTTTCCATAAAGACACAGGAGGCAGTTCAGAACAGCAAACCAGGTGAGACATATTTATTTTTTCCTGATTATCACACAGGAGACAGAGATAGTCAGGAGTCAGTTTAATTCAGCGAAGGTGCTTGGGAGGTAATTGTGACCACAGAAATCCGTAGCTATGCCACCGATTTTTCGCTAGGCCATTCAGAGATATCATGAACAGGATCGTACCAGGGCTTGTGACTGTTTCTAGACGCAACATCCTCAAAGAAGGAACACCTAAGGTTTATTTAATTATCTCCTTAACGGAATGATAGGTCAATTCTTGATTATTTAGCTGTAAAACAGAGACTCCCTTTTTTTTTGCTAGGAAATCAGTGGGCTCGTTTCCCTCTATTCCGCAGTGGGCCGAATTCCACTGCAGGATGATAGTTTTATTTTGATCCGACAACCGTGCCAGAAGATTAAGACAGTCATCAATATCTTTAGATCGAGAGTAACATGGGAAGTCTGCTCTCTGAAGAGCTGTCCTCTAAGTTAACACAATCATCAATATCGTTAGATCGAGAGCAACATCTGAAGTCTGCTCTTTGAAGAGGAAATAACACAGTCATCAATATCTTTAGATCGAGAGGAACATGGGAAGTCTGCAAAAAGTTAATTAAATATATCTATTTAATAAGAGATTATTTAATTTTAATGAAGTATTGCATAGGGAAACATATAATAGAAAATTAATCGTCCAATAAAAGTAATTTTGTATTAATATAGAAATTAATTTACAACAAAAGTATTGTATTGAATACAGTTTGATCTCATTCACGTAGTCTATAAATATCACAAGAATAAAAAGATTAACACTAAATGAATTAACATCATTTCTGTACGGTGATTTTAAAATAATTCGTTGAACTCCTTTCAAGTTGTTTTTCCCCTATTCCTTGTGATGTCTCAAATGGTTCAAATGAATTCTTGATATTTCCGCCTTAAAATTGAATGTTGTTTCAGATTACGGGTTTTCACTTTTATGATCATCAAAATAAAGTGGTATGTTTTTTTTGTTCCGATTCTTGAAAGTAAAATCAGGTCAGGTATCAATTTTTTTTTTTTCGCGTTTGGTCTTTTGTAAAATGAACGGATGTCCTGAGGTGTAGTTGGTTGTGTTACACCCTGAAGTTGTGATATTTTAAGCTCGGCTCATTGTTCTCTGTGCTCGCGAAATACTCTAGGAAAAGGAAGCTGAGCTTTATGCGACGGTATTTATATGACCTATAAAACAATTAAAAGGAAGTGATTAATATTGAAAAATAACAAGGTGATTAATTGAATGCAAATGATGTTTCAAAAATAAACAATTGTTATCAGAAATGAGTTGTTTGCATGCTGGCTATCCGTTTTATAACATTGTTAAAATAACGCTGCTTTTGTAAACACAAATATCCACCATGCTTTGTTAGAATTTAATAAGAGTTCGAAAAATGCTATTTTATTTTCTAAGGTTGTTCCAGTTTATAGGCTATGAAAAATAGTTGCATCTTCAATATTTTTATTTTTCATGCTCAAGTTTTATTTCTGCTGAAATATTTATTTCAGTATGGTCCTTCATGTAGCAACAGACATGTATTTTAATTTGGTAAACATCTTTTGAATCCTGTATGTCAAAAAAATGACAAGGACAATAAGATTTAGAAAAACAAAGAATTCAATTATATAACATAACTGATTATTTGATTTTTTAAACCAATTAAAACAATCATTAAAAAAACAAAAACAATTAACTATTCATTTTGAGTTGCTTTACAAAAAAAAAAAAAAAAAAAAAACATAAAAAATCAACTTCATTATTATTAACCGTCATAAACAATTACGATCTTCAAAATATGTTTCTAGAAAACTTAAATCAATAAAATAATTGATGATTAATTAATGAAGGCAATAAAATATCCAGGTCACATGTAATTAATTTACATGCGGCCCAACTATTTCACTAATAAAATCGAATTTTCTGCTGTCTCCATTCTCATGATATTTAAGCATTTTTTTAGCTGCCAATTAAACAAAAATTAAAATTGTTTAATGCATATTAATTGTCTTATAGCACAGCTTCTACTTCAATAACGCAACAGCCCCATAGTGGTTAATTCTGTCTTGCCTATTGACAGATTGCAGAACATAAGATGTTTTTCTTTTTACTGGGTAAGGTTGTCAGCCCTGCGCTCAACAGTCATATGAGACTAGGACCTACGGTTTGAAGAGTATTCCGAACCATTATAAACCTACATAACATCCCCGGGAGTCAAACTCGAAACGTGTGGCCCCCAGCACAAGAGCGCTAGTAATTCGGCCATCAGACCCCTCTAGCACAGCTACTATCACAAATTTAGTTCAAATATAAAATCGCCAAACTGAGAAGGAAACAGGAAGGAAACATTTGTTGATTTTAAGTTAAAAAAATTATGAAAGTAAATACAAAAGTCAGGAACTTTCCTTACAAAGATCTGTTTATTATACACAAGAATGAAGTCAAATTCTGAAATATACAATAAAAATTCGACGTTAAACAGTTTCTTCACTAGAAGTACCTAGACCATTCAAAATACATGAAAATATTATTATGATAATCAATACTATTTAATTTCAACAATGTTCTAATGATCTGATATTTACATATTGCATGTAATAATTTCAGTAATAATAATTATATATAATTTCCATAACTTCTATTGAAGTCCTTTGATTAGTCGATAGTTTTTATCCTTAATGAAATTTTAAGAAATGAATTCTTTTTGCGACGGTGAATAGATTAATTGACATTTTAAATAAATAGTAATTTATCGCCTACTTTTATTGTGCTTAAAATGTTCGTACCTTAATTTTTTAAAATGCACTCATCATAAAAATTATGACACACACAGTTGAAGCATACATGTTGCCATCTTTTATAAATTTTCCGCATATTATATACAGATTTCTTTTACATATATATATATATGAAAAGTTAATTTTTATTAAGTTTACACACTATCTATGGAATGTATTTATATATTTAGCCTATTTAAAGTAAATCATGAAATAAAATAAAGACTAAGTGACAAATAAAGACAATCTATACTTGTTTTCTTTCAAGTTTGATGAGAAGTTCTTTGCCACTAAACCGCCATACATTTCGCAGATCCTGAGTTGTGAATGTACTGCTAATACCATCAAAATTTGGAACAAATGATTCAAGGGTTGACTTCTCGAAGAGTTTGCATTCGCCCACACGAGCTTAATATAGGAATGTTCCGGCTTACTAATTTAAAATGGTCATCCACGATGGAATTTTTGGTTTGGTTTCGCTATTAGGGTTTCAACCTAAGTTCTCTCAGCTACGAAATTGACATTCTATCCATGAAGTTAATTAATCGTATTTAAAGAAACTTTCAGGAACGAATTGAACAATACTTCATATATTTTTGTGAGTGAAAGTAGTTTATATAGATAGGAGGTATCAATTAAATTTAAAATAACTAAGATGCGTTTATTTATATAATTAATGTACTATCCCGATAAAAGGCATAAATACAAAATAAATAACATAATAATAATTATGTTATTTATTTTGTATTCATGCATAATAATTAATAATAATAAAATACAAAATAAACGTAAAATAATAAAATAAATACAGGAATCAAATGCATAAATATAAAATAAAATAGAATATTTGCCATGTCATAGTTGTGTGATAAATCTTTATTTATTATTATTATTATTAATTTGGTGAAAAGATCTGTCTTGAACCATATTCTCTAATAAAAGATTTTTTTTTACATAACGGTTTTTTGCATAACGTCACAATGATGTAAATAAAGCTAAATTGAAAGTTTTTCCCTTTATAGCCAATACCAACTTAAGATATTGGAAACTCGATCTACCTGTGTAGACCATCTTCCGAAAGAATAAAATAATAATTAAAATATTTTAATCTAACATTTTCATGGTGGAATACTTATGAACAGGGGGATTCAAAGATCATGGGATAAACTTTGAGTAGTAGTATATCCTACTGAAACATACATTTTTTGCATTGGAATGTAGGATCGAAACTAAAGCGTTGACGAACGGACATACTTTCAAACGATTTTTTCGCAACAGCTAGGCACAATGTGCCAACTGATATCCGTCATGTGACGAGTTTCAAGTCCTACTCAAGACGTCAGGTTCGAATCCTGTCTGTGGCATGGATGTTTGGAAGGGGTTCGGAATCCACTTAAACTGCAGGTCATTGTCTAATTAGCCCAAAGTGTGCAAAAACCAAACTAATCTAGATGACAACTCCGATGCACTTTATTCTACACTTACTCTGGGTTTGCAGCTGTGCTATCATTTACGAGACTCCATTTGACTTAATTGAGGACCTCGCTGCTCGATTATCCATTGCGACCGACCACATTTGGGACTGTTCGCCAATCACTCCTTCGACGCTACCAAGCATGTGAAAGGCTACTGTGAAAGGTCGCAATAATGAGCATTTAATGTTCAAATAATGTTTGTTCATTTAATGTTTTCAAAAAGTCTTTATTTATTCTTCCAAATTTAATACATCGGTTACGGAATACGGTGGTTGTGGAACGATATGGGTTTCATGTTTGGCGAAAATGTCACGAAGAATCGATGCAGTGTGAGCTGGCGTATTCAGTGTTTTCGGTACCAATCGCGTTTGAGGCTCAAAATGGAATGACCCATCCTTTTGAAATTCAAACATCATTAGCAAGGTCTCTAATCGTAAATCGACGGTTTGCAAGCACCCAATTTTTAATTTTTTGGACGTGAGCTTCGTCGGTTGAGGTGGAGGGTCGAACAGAGGGCTGTTCGTCTTCAACGCGTTCTCTACTTTATTTGAACTGTTTATACCACTTCTAAACATTTCTTTCCGATATAGGAATGCTCCCCGAATGCCTTCTGCAACATTCTATATGTTTCCGCAAGCAAAATTGAATACAAGTTCTTTGCTCAGTGAATTCAGACATTTCAAAAATCGGCGGAATCAGTTTTAGCGTCTCACAAAGCCAAGCGTAACTCAAGCACTAATGAATATTTTGACGTCAAATTTCACACAGATGTCAAGGACAGTGCCAGCAACCTGAAAAAGAAAAAAAAATTGAAATTCCATAAGCCCCGGAAATTTTAAATTGAAAATTGATCTTACTCTTAGGACGCTCTAGCGCTAGTGTCTAGCGCTCGGTGCCACAGATTTCGGTTTCGAGTCCCGGTGTGGTCATGGATGATTGTAGTGGTTTGGAATCCACATTAAACAGTAGGTCCCTGTCTAATGGGATATTAGAGTGCTGTCTTAGAGCGTTGTTAGTTAGTCTTCAGCCCTCGTGATTCCTCGCTAAAATTGAAGCTGCTTATTACTCTTAGCCATAGACGTGGCCTACGACGCGGTCTTTAGGAAATGGTGTAAGCCTTCCTGCACCAGGGGGATAAGTAACCACAGTATATATGTATATAATGATTATGATATCTATATATATCATTTTTTTATAAATAGAGAGGTCAACTTGAAGTTTTTATGCTTTTCTTTTCTCTCATATCTTATCACTAAAGCAAATACAACTCATCATTACATAAAATTTATTTAAAGAGGGGCGTCAACGATTGACCAGTATGCCCAATGGTAAAATCAAGCAAAAAACATATTGCTTTATAACTTTTAACTACTTATTAACTATCACTCATTTAAAGTTAAGTTTCAGATAAGTCATACAGGACTACACAATAAGTTCCTTAAGTTAAGTACAAAAAAAAATCTGTACTTAGATATGATTATAAAGCAAAAATAGGCTTAATCGTTAAGACCCGCTTGAAAATCAAATCTATTTTGAAAATGCCTGATTTAGAATTGTGCATTTTAATACGAATTGATTCAAGTGTCTGATTGATTGATCTAAATGTCCGTTTCAAAATTGCTCTCTTTCCTTGACATTCTATATGTGGATGCATAAAAATGACATTCAATTTGAATTGCAAAGAATTTCTCAAAAACGCAATCTTTAAAAATCTCCTTAATCGTATTTTATTATTATCATTATTCATTCAAAAAGGACAGGATATACAATCACAATCACAATCACAAGTTCCTGCCCAGTTACGGAGCGACAAGTGCACAAATGATGCAGAAAATAGACATGATTCCAATAGAATAAGTGGGAAGAAAAAAAAGTGAGGTTAAACAACTGAACGTTCTGATGACGGTGGATTGAAAAAGGACCGTCGATAATTACGGTAGTCTTGAAAACTCTGGGCTGGCCTTCTTTGCAAACCCGTCACGGTTGTGGTCAACGGCCGCTGGTGCAGACGACTTTTGTTTTCTGTGGCTGCTGACGAATTCTCGCCCGGGGCTGAAAAGTAAGAAGGAAGAAACTGAAAAAGTGGGCTACCTGTGAGGATGCAGCAAACGATTGGAAGTATGTAGGTCAGTGAGAAACCCCCTGCCGGACCTACAGAAATAGAATGATTTCCCTGAAAGAAAGAAATCGGTTTCTGTTTCGGGCAGGGTAGGCGGCTTCGGAAATACCCTACAGTCACAGCAGTTTTAACCACTAGGTTTTGGATAATGGCCTCATCAGTTGGGAGGTTAAATGAATTATGTGTGATTTTATTCAATTTAGCAGTTTTCCTTCGTTCTTTTTTTTCCATTTCGAATTTCAGACACTTTTTAATGTTTTAATGTTAGTCTGAGAGATTGATTTTTTAAAAATAAATCTTGCGGATATAAAAATATATTATACATATATATACAGTAGAACTTCTTTAAGTCGAACCTCGATAAGTCGAAAACCTCCACAACTCGAAAACATTTTTTGTTCCCTTCCCTTCAAGCCCCCAAACCTCCATTACTCGAAATTTCAACCCTTTATAAGTCGAAATAATGAGTCAATCCCCGCAAGCCATTTTGGCATATATTTTCCCTCCGTAACTCGAAAAAAAAAAAAAAAAAAATTGGACCTCTGTATCTCGAACATTAGCAATGTTTGGTTTTACAACCTTTACAACTCGATCATTTGAAACTAATTACCTCACGAAGAAAAATAAGTTACCGACTTTAAGGATTTGCCGACAATGCACGTCATAGTTTCTTAGAAAACAATGTATGAGCATACAGTAAATAGAATAACCTATTCTATGAAACAGCAACTCGGAAGAAAAAGAATTTTCTGCTCTTTATAGCTTGGATAATGCTATAGATAGAGAACGATCGATTTGTCTAAAGCAAAGAATAAATAAATAACTAAAAAAATAAATAATAATAACTGACTTTTTAATACATAATATTTTTAATTTTAAGGTTGTTTAGGAATTATTTTGATTTTTTATTGTAATACATAATATAACTTTTAAGTTGCAAATAAACATGTTACTACCTCTGTAACTTTTTTTATTTATTTTACCTCTCTAACTCAAAATAAGTTAGAAAGAATCTAAACCTCTACAAGTCGAATGTTTCCTTACAAAATCCGCGTAAGTTGAAATCCTTCATAAGTCGAAAACTCTATAACTCGAATTATTTGGCGTCTCCCTTGAAGTTCGACTTACGGAGGTTCTACTAATATATATATTTCCCATAAAAATATATTATATATACCGGGTTATTATAATTAAAGTCCCACTTTCAAAATGCTGTAAAAAAAAAAGAACCACCCGTCACAATGAGTTCAAATTTGAACTGAAGATATTTGAAGAAGGGCGAAACGGTATGACATCAAAAAAAAGTTCCCCAGATTTCCCCCATCCAATTGAGTATTACCTTGCCGTGGTGGATGGGCTTTCCACTAACAGTGTCACAACTGTTGAATGACTTGGAAGTCATTTTTTCTGTCAAAATACCGAAACAATCAAGCACATCGAACACTACAGTTGGTTTAATGTGCAACTCATACTATATACGTTGTCATTACGATTCAAAATATCACTGGTAACCGAATTCACTTTCTTTATGTCACTTACAGTGCCATCTATTAATTCACTTTGGAAGTTTTTGGATGCCGTACCAATATCCCCTTCTTCAAGTATCTTCACTTCAAATTTGAACTCATTGTGACAAGTAGTTCTTTTTTTACAGCATTTTGAAAGTGAGACTTTAATTATAATCACCCTGTATATTATAGATATATATATATATAAGAAGAATTTTCTTCTTCTTCATTGGCGCAACAGCCCCATAGTGGACCAAGACTATCTGCCTACTCGCAGATTCTTAAACAGAAGATGTTTTCTTTTTAAGGGGTAGGGTAATCCTACGCCCAAAGCTCTATAGTTATATTATACCTGGGCCTGAATGGCCGAGCATCTAGCGCTCTGGCACTCAGTACCACAGGTTTGGGTTCGAATCCCGGCGGGAACATGGATGTTTGTAGAGGTTCGGAATCCACATTAAACCGTAGGCCCCGGTCTCATATGATTGTAGAGCGTCATGGAGCCCAATCGGACTTTTCACCCACATTATTCCCAAAGTGTATAGGGCAACTCAGCTTTAGGCACAGTGATGTGGTGTGGTAGTGTAGTAGTAGTCGTATTAGATCAGGGCATACAGTTTAAAGGGGATTCTGAACCACTACAAACATCCCTGGCACCACCAGGACTCGAACCCGAAACCTGTGGCACCGAGAGCCAGAAGGAATATAGTTATTTAACTTTTTAAAGAAAATATTGATCGATCTGATTTCTTGTCTATTGAATCTAGTGAAATGAAAAAGTTATAGTTGAATGGTATAAAGATTGTTTCATTTAGTTGGGTTGTTTGTTCTGCAGATAAATCTAAATTGTAAAGTAGCAAAATAGTTTCGAACTTAGAAGCTTCCATTTCAAATTTTACAGGCTTCTTAATATTAATTACATATTTTTTGAAAGATAATTTGCTTTGAATTGTTGTGTGTAACAATAATATAAATAAGTTATTATTATTCATTAGTTTTGCACTGCCGTCTCCAATGTATTATTGACTATTCTGCCCAAAATATTAAATGTGAGAAAAAAAGCCTAAATAATTCAGAAGGAGTATCAGTAGATATTAATAACTCAATCTCAAAAAATTACTATTAAATTCCTTCTTCATTGGCGCAACAACCCCATTGTAGGCCTAGGTCGTCTATCAACTGGCAGATTTCGAAACAAGTGATGTTTTATTTTTACCGGGCAGTGTTGTCAGTCCAACGCTCTACAGTCATATTAGACTGGGACCTACTGTTTAAAGTGGATTCCGAACCACTACAAACATCCATGGCAGCACTAGGACTCGAACCCGAAATTAGTGGCCCCGAGCGCCAAAGTGTTATAGTATATATGTTAGTATTGAAAATTTCAATGCATACAAGCATCATATAATTTGAGATATTTTTTCGTTGAACGTCGATGGTCCCATGCAGGCAACATGATTATAGATGCAACATTTTTACACATTCTGTCACAATTGCCATCGCGGTCTCCTCTTTTCTGAAAGCAGTGACTACAAATAAAGCCACCAGTGGATTCAAACCTCGGCTCTCCTTTCAGTCTCTCTGCTCACGTTGTCACATGACCACGAACTCGAGCGTAATTTGAGGTTGGTTTTGAAAATTATAAAATGCCAATGTAGTGTGCAAGTTGGGCAACCAGATTGTAAATGGATTGGGTTGAGATACTTGAGGCACAGATTGGAGAACTCACAGCTTTATTTACGAGTGCACAAACACCACATACATATACAATTAGAGAAATACAATATTTAGCACATTTAAAGGCAGATAATTATAGATTCGTGGAAGGAATCCCCTTCTAAGCCGAAAACCCGTTAATTAGATACGCTCAGGGTGCGCGAAATATACTTCCTCTCCGGGTGAGAGTCTATAGGGCAACTGTTACACTGGGGTGTACTAAATACATTTTCTCTAGGGATAAGAAACTGTAAACTAAACGTTTCTCAACAGAAGAGCGTGGTTGCTCTGTACTTCCTCTCGGGTGAGAATTTCGAGACCTACTGATCATTTCTCCTGATCTCCACGAGGGGGCACTCCCGCCAGTGCGTAGGAGGAAGCATGACTACACCAATAGTATATTTCTTATAAATAAGAGGATCTTATTTTATTTAAAACAATAATAGTTCAAAAGTACTAAATGTTGTGTAATACATCGGTGTAATCATCACTATTAATCATCTTTAAATCGATTTTGAATTTTGGATTTTTTAATTCTAGAAAAATATCTAACAAGGTACTTTTTAACATATAGAGGACAATTTCAAATTTATAAATTGAATCATGAAAAAATTTTTTTAAATGTTATTCTTCCTTACAAAAATATTCAATAATAATACACACCCTAAAGTATCTATTCTATTTAAGTTTAAAGAAAAAGAAAGAGAAGAAGAAAATTTTGAAATACCTCCAATACTTCTCGATCAAAATTAATTTCAAATATTAAGCATGCAGGCTTAACTTGACATACTACTATGTCCAAGAGGTAAGACCCATTTTCAATTTAAAATTCCTGGGGCTTATGGAATTGCAATTTTTTTCCCTTTTTTAGGTTGTTGGCCCTGTCCTTGACATGTGTGTGAAATTGTACGTCAAAATATTCATTAGTGCTTGAGTTACGCTTGGCTTTGTGAGACGCTAAAACTGATTCCGCCGATTTTTGAAATGTCTGAATTCATTGAGCAGAGAACTTGCACTCAATTTGATTTGCGAAAATGTGTAGAATGTTGCAGGAGGCATTCGCTGAGCATTCCTATATCGGAAAGAAATGTTTAGAAGTGGTATAAACAGTTCAAAGAAGGCAGAGAACGCGTTGAAGACAACGAGCCCTCTGGTTGAATCTCAACCTCAACCGACGAAGCTCACGTCCAAAAAATTAAAGATTGGGTGCTTGCAAACCGTCGATTTACAATTATAGACCTTACTGATGATGCTGGAATTTCAAAAGGATCGGTCCATTCCATTTTGTGCCTCAACGCGTCAAATCTCGATGGGTACCGAAAACACTGAATGCACCATCTGCATTGATTCTTCGTGATGTTTACGCCAAAAGTGAAACCCATATCGTTCCACAACCACCATATTCACACCGTGTGACTTCTGGATATTCCCTAAACTCAAAAGACCACTCCAGGGACACCGTTTTGAATCGATTGAAGAGATTCAACATGAATCGGAGCTCGCTTTGAAGGCCATCCCTGCCAATGACTTTTTAACATGCATTGAGGATTGATAAAAAAGTTGGCATAAGTGCATTGTGTCAGGAGGGGATTAATTTGGAGGCGATGAAATAAATTTTAAAGAATAAATAAAGAGTTTTTGGAAAAAAAAAAAAAAAAAAAAAAAAGAAAAAAAAAAAAAAAAAAAAAAAAAAAAGGGTCTTACTTTTTTTTGGCACAGTAGTACACGCTAATATGATACATATTGAAATAGATAGCATTTTTCCTTAAACAAATTATCATGTGCTCTTTATTTTGCAGAGACTTCCGTTATTGAGGAATGTTTATTTTGTAAATGAATGATTCATGTTTATTTGGTTTTGTAAATGAATGAGGGATGTTTATTTTGTTTTGTAAATAAATGTCTAATGTGTTTGAATATTTATTTTGTTCCATTCCGGTTTTGCTTGTTTTTAATAACAATCTTTTTATACGATTATTTTGTAATCTTGTTCTCATTTTTTTTCCTATTTCAGATTATGTTTTTTGTAATTTTCGATTATTTTCTGTTTCTTTTCCTATATTTTTATTTTTATTATTCAGGTTTAGGCATAGAACGTTTCGATATAAGACAAAAAAATATTACATTTAAAATGATGTTGTATTAATAACAACTAGCTGAAATTTTAAAATAATTCTCATTATTAATTAATTAAATATTAATAGATTAGATGGAGTCAAAAATAAACTGAATTGAATTGTTCGTCGAATAGTATTAATGTTATAAACGCATTCTTATATTAAATGACACAAATTAATTGGGTTCTCAAGAAAGTAATTTGTTTTTCACCATTTAAAATTGTAAAAACCGAATATACTTTCTTGCCAACCCAATTTATTACTTTTAAAAAACACCAAATGTAGAGGTAATATAAGAAATAAGCTAGTTATGAGCCTTTTTTTAAGGACTTGTAACTTTTAAGTGCATTTATTCATACATAAGACATTTAAAGTTTCAAAGTTTTTGTTTGACAGAGAATCATTAAAATTAAATAATTCATGTGAATATTGTAAGAATTATTACAAAAAGTAAAAGACATTTACCTCAAAATAAAAATAATGATCATAAATTCATCTTTAAAAAAAGGCTCTACCCGTGGCTCTACCAGTGGCTCAGTGGCAACGCGCACCGCTGGTGAGCATTAGGGCGGAGGTTCAATTTGGCGGCTTTGTTGTAGACACTGTTTCTAAAAAAGAGTAGAGTCGTTTGTAATGTTCAGCATCTTGTCTCAGTGCGTCAGACTATCTGGTGGGAGTTTTCTTGGTTTTCTCCCATCCCATACGAAAATGCGGGTAATTACCCCTACAAGTCCCATTCTTCAGCGTCACGGACCCAAGTCAGTCTTCTACCTACGGTGTTTCATCATCACAGATTGCCCTTTTCTTTCTATCCATGAGTAGACTACTCATGGGATGTCCGTCCAGCACTGCATAAAACTGAGGATTAGACATAAACAATTTAATTTGCGTGAAATTCTATGTCAGTAATATTTTTAAACGGCATTTTATATTTAGGTTTAGAACCTTAAAAACTACAAATAAAAATGCGCTTGTTTTTTCATGCTAAAAATTTAATCCAAATATCATTTAGAAATGCTTTCATATTGTTATAGTTATTTTTAACATATTCATTTTTAATTTAGTAACATTATGAGATATAATATTTATAATAATTATTGTTATTTTTTTATAATTGATTATGTTCTGATGTTGTTACTAATTGTTAATTATAATTACATTTTCTAAATTTGTATTGTTATTTTTTAATTCATAATTTTTAATAATAATTACTAATTTTTAATAATTTTAATGGTTCTTTATTCATTTTAGTTATTTTAAATAATCGTGAATTATTGCGTATTTCTTTACTATATAAAAATTAAACTTCTGTTTACTATATTTAAATGCTTTCATTCTCTTACAGGAAGGTTAATTATTATTGGAAAATGAAATCGTCACAGATATTTGTATCGTATCTATTACTTTTCTTCATCGTAATCGCAAACTTTGAGCACGTTCTAGGAGGAGAATACGAATACCCTTCATACGAGACCAAGTAAGTAAAAAATCTATTTACATAATTACTTCCAGTTAGCTGTCACCCATATAGCACTTACTTGAACACATAGAGGACATTTTCTTTACTTCTTTACATGTTTATGTTCCAAACCTGGGAATTCCTCGACAACTTCATAACTTCTGAAAACTCCAAATTTCATATGTTCATATCTTCAAACGTTATAATCGTTTATTAATAGGAGAATATAAAATTAAAACTAGGTACAAGAAGGTTTATTCTTTAATTTTAGCATGTTAATGCTCGTCATATGCGCTTTAAATTCTTGAGTGGCCCTAGCAGAATGTATTTAGCAAGTGAAGACATGTTTGACTCCAGCTGGTTTTCCTGATCATTATCATCAATGTCGCAACAACTCCATGGTGGGCCAAGGCCTTCTGCCTACTGGCAGATTTCGAGACAGGAGAATATTTCCTTTTTTACGGGGTAAGATTGTCAGCCGTATGCCCAACGCTCTACAGTCTTATTAAAGCGGGACCTACGGTTTAAAGTGGATTCCGAACCATTACGGACATCCATGGCATCACTGGGACTCGAACCCGAAACCTGTGATACCGAGCGCCGGAGCTATCAACAATCAACAGTTCAAAAAACGAGCAGATTTGGTGAAAATTGTGATATCATGTCTCAGATGGAGAGTTTGAACTACCGATATTAGTTTTCGCCAATGTCGCTAACAAATGCAAAAGAATGAACCCGGACATTCTTTATGCAGGCATTTCGAGCTCTGTTTCATTTTTTCATGATACATATCACCCTGGAAGAAGCTGTATCTATTGTATTTTAGCTCTATCAGTATCGAATTTCAAAGTGTCCGACGACTAATAGGATGACTGCAGAATGTACAGCTGAACAACAAAAGCTGTAAAACTTTCTAGAATAGCAAAGTAAAAGAGAATTTGGTAAAAATATTGCTTTTTCTCAAGAAATTAAGCTATTGGAAAATTGCAAATTAACAATTCATTAAATTTACAACTATACAAAAGGGAGGAGTGGGGGGGAATACAGAGCTCATTAATAACTTATTGGAGTCCTACGTAATCCATTGTGAACAAGGCTCTAATATATATTTAATTTCTTATCAATATTTATTTATAACATTAAATATAATTAATTTATAAGTAAATAGTTGTAATACCATTATACATCATGGATAATTTATCAATAGAATAAGTGCAACGCAATATTAAATATAAAACTGATTTGTCGCGGCACTTTCACACCAAAAGAAAAGTGTCTAAAATAGCGGCCAAAGAAACAAAAAGAAATTTATTTTTACCATCATTTTTCTTTCGATTTTATTTTTGACTTTTGTTTTGAAAATAGATATTATTAAAACATAATATAACAAGTAACATTTATAGACGGATTTTTATTTTTGTATAATTATCTATTTATTTAATGTTTTATTTGCTTTCATTTTGTTGTCGGTTTAATTTGGTCTTTTTTTCTGAGAGAATTGTTTTGTAGATTTAATTACTATAATTCATTAACAATATTAAATGAGCACAAATATTGAAAATGCATTATGCTCAAAATTTAACACTGGAATTTTTTCAGTTTTTTTTTTATAGAAAATTTTCAGAAATAAAATGTATATAAGCCATTCAAGCCTTATGTCATATAAGCCTTGTATTTTCGAACTAAGAAAGTCGAGTCCAAACTCATCAGTCGAATCGACAAGCCCTTTGACTGTGGCAGGAATATGCACGTTAATCTGGAAAACAAAAGGATCTTCTATTGGTCTCGATAAAGATAAGAAAAAGATACCATTTTCCTGGAAAATTTTCTATCAAAACGTGTTTGTAACAGGTGGGTTGAAACGTTTGTAGGCTGACACATAGATGGCGCTACTAGTATTAAATCCATATGATTTTTAGTTAGTCATAACCTTCAAAAGACACAATAAATATAAATTTGACAGCTGTTGCACTATTAGTATGTGAGTTAGAGCATTTTTAGTGAAGCAACTTTTGTTAGTTTAAAAAGGAATTTCGTGGTGTTAATAAAGCATTGCTTTTTGGCGAAAAAAATACTTTTGAAGCCAAGGCTTGGCTTGATAAACATTATTCGGACTTTGCACCAGGAAAATCTACCGTAGAGAAGTGGTTTGCTACATTTAAACGAGGCGAAATGAGCACCGAGGACGATACACGCATTGGACGCCCCAAAGAGGCTGTTACCGACGAAAACATAAAAAAAGTCCACAAAATAATTTCTGATAACTGTAAAGTGAAGTTGACTGAGATAGCTGAGAGCCTAAAGATAACAAAGGAACGTGTTGGACATATCGTGAATGAATATTTGGATATGCGAAAGCTCTGTTTAAAGTGGGTGTCCCGCGAGCTCACAATCGGCCAAAAACAACAACGAATTGGTGATTCTAAGCAGTGTTTGGAGCTGTTCAATCGTAATAAACCAGAATTTTTGCTTCGATATGTGACAATGGATGAAATACGGCTCTATCATTTCTCACCGGAGTCCAATCGACAGTCAGCTGAGTGGACTGCACGTGATAAACACTAAAAATGTTATAACTTCACTAAAAATGCTATAACTCACATACTAACAGTGCAACAGATGTCAAATTTATACATGTGTCTTTTGAAGGTCAGGGTTAACTAAAAATTATATGGATTTAATACTAGTGGCGCCATCTATGTGTCAGACTACGAACATTTCAGCCCAGGTGTTAGTTTAGCTGATGTCTCAGAGTAATAAATAATTTCTTTCATGCTTTTCTATCGGCGAATGATCGCAAGTCAATATCCCAGTATTCGTAAACAACAACTTTATTTATCTGACAAGTGTCTTAAAATTTCTATGCTCCAGCTTTTTAGCGAAGTCTGAATATTTCTCACAAAAAGGGTCATCAAAGATGCAAAATTATTGAAGATACTAAATGGAAATCTTCTCATATCCCAAACAAGCTATATTTTTCTTCATCAAAGCTATATCTTTCATCATCAAACCTATATTCTTCATCATCAACTTATATTCTTCATCGTCGAAGAATAGCTTTAATCATGAATGATTTAATGATTTTATAAAGCTTTAATGATGACGGATATGGCTTGATGAGGAAGAATATAGCTTTCATGATTAGAATTTTAATTGATGGAATTGATTGGAATTTTTTTTAATGGTGGAGAATATAAAGCTATATTCCTCATCATCAAGCCATATTCATCATCATTGAAGTTATATTCTTTCTTATCAAGTTATATTCTTCACCATTAAAGCTATATTCTTCATTATTAAAGCTATATTCCTCACTATCAAAGCTATATTATTCATCATCAAAGTTATATTCTTCATCATGAAAGCTATATTCTTCATCGCAAAGTACTATATTATTCATAACAACCCTGTTGTGCCAATTTACCTCCTAGAAAGCTAAATATCAAAGTGGTGTATGAAATACAAGGAAAAGGACAAAATATTTAGTATTCTTAAACATTTCAATAATATTTCATCTTGTAGATTTCATGTTTTAATTCATGTCTCTGTTGTAAAGGATCTTTTGAGGAATCTTATGCAGTTGGTCTTAAATTCTCCAGTTTTGATGCAGAGAATTTTGCCATAAGGAATGCAATTTTAAACCTTCTTGGATTAACTACTAATTTTAATAAGACAGTTATCTTTATTGACTCCCAAGCTGCAATATTAGCAACTGCCTCCTATACACCAAATGATTGCTTCCTTGTTGAAGAGGCTAAGATAAATCTGCCCAATGCAATTGCTTCTGGATAGGAGATTGTTTTTCGGTGGATACCCAGACATTGCGGGGATGATTGTAAGGGGGATTTGCGGGGATGATTGTAAATGATTGTAAGTCCCACAGCTCCAATTTCCTTTATTCTTTCATCCATTTAGTTCTGAGGTAAAGAAGAAAATAGATAGACTTTTAAAACAAACTTACAAACTCTTTTCAACTGATAAAACGTGGAATATATTTGTTTCATCACCCATCCCAATGGACTTGCCCCGTGCAGTTTTTACACCAAATTTCCGACTCTCGACAGGACATGATTTTCTTAACAAACACTTGCACCGCATTGGTGTAGCTACTAATGATGTCCGTCCTCTGTGCTATCCTGTGAAACCATCTGTCCTGTGAAACCATGGACCAATCATTTTACATTTGACAACATGCACTTCACTTTTATGACTTTTAATTCTGACAAACTTTACCAAGGCTAAATTTTATTGGGCTTGTTTTTATAGCGGATATCGATACAGGTTGATTTAGGAAATATTTTTTGTATGAAACAATTCTTAAATTAAACAGTAGTATTTAAATAGAATTTGATAGGAGGAATGGATTGCAAATAACTAGTTCTTAAGATGGTAGAAGTCGTGACTGTAAAGGAATCTCCAATAATACAAATAGAGGAAATGAATTTCTGGAAGAATTTTGAAGAGTATTGTCAACAGTTGGAGGCCTGATGGCCGAGTGACTAGCGCTCTGGCGCGGTGTGCCACAAGTTTCTGGTTCGAGTCCCGGCTGTACCATGGATGTTTATATTGGTTTGAAAAAAATTTAGTCAATTTCCCGGTCTAATACGACTGTCAAGCGTAGGGGCGTAAGCGTTTGTCAACACTACCCTGTAAAAAGAAAACATCTCCTGTCTCGAAATCTGCCAGTACCCAAATTGCCTTGGTACACCATGGTGCTGTTGCGCTAATGAAGAAGAATTTATGTCTAGAAATCGTTTTCGGGCTCTCAACATTCTCATGTATCACCTATCACACATCGAATGATTATGAATAATCTATTATTAAAATTTTAGGTTCCTGATGCAGTTTTTACAGCAAATTTCCGACTCTCGACAGAACATGATTTTCTTAACAAAAACTTGCACCGCATTGGTGTAGCTATTAATTATGTCTGTCCACTGTGATGCCATGGACTTTTTATATTTGACAACATGCACTGCACTTGATTTTATGACTTTTAACTGTAACAATATCGCTACAGCTTGACGTACGGGAAAACATTTAATAAAAAATTTATTCAAATATTTTAATAATGTATGTTGGTCCGGTTTCATTTGCTTGCATGTGTGGCATAAACAACTATTGACAATTTCTGTACCACTAAAACGAGTGTTTTTCCTTTCCAGACACGAGTATCACCATGAGTACCATCCTCCGCCACAGAAGAAAGGCCACGTGGACATCAACATCCCACTAGACTTCGGCACCATCGCCAAGCTGGGTGTCATCGGTCTCACCCAGCTCAAGCTGCTGCTGGCCCTCGGCAAGGTGGCGGGTGCTGGGCTCGGCGTGTCAGCGCTGGGTCTGGGCCAGCTGGGCAAGATAGCTCTGAAGATTGGCCCTGTCCACAAGGGAGGCGGCATTGCCATTGATGTTGGAGCTGGACACGGCCATCATCACGAAGCGAAGTCCTACTCACACTACGAGCCAGTAGAGAAGCACTATCACGTACCATCTGAGAAGCATTATTAAGTGGAATCGATGAAATCGTTTAGGATCTATAAAATGTTGGATTTGTGTTGCTATTTTGTGTCGTCTTGTTTTGTGAAAGTATTTTATTATTTTGAAGCTTGAATTGCCACTTAAAGATAAAAAGGAAAAGCATGGGAAAAAGAAGAAGGCATAAATATTATAAAAAAAAAAATTTAAAAAAAATAGCGATTTTGTTTAACCACAAGAATGATAAAAACCAACAATAATAGTATTATTTTAAATTAATTAGTTTAAAAGGAAACTATCTAAGAATTTGCTTGAAAAAAATTTAATTCATTTAATTATTTTTTAGGCAATTTAATTTCTTTTCTGATCATTAAATAACATAATTGCAATACAAAAATTTTCATGGATGTTGTTTTTAAAAAAAAATCTGGAGTTTGATTTCGTTACAGATAGTAATTGACATATAAAATAATTCTTAATAAACATAATAGATTAAAAATTATAAGAAAATGAAAACTAATCTAATGAAATTGTTTTTTCGCTTAAGAGAAGATATTGTTTAAAACATTATTTGTTTTTATGGATGATGGAAATATTTTTTAGCTAATTCTTCTAAATCCTGGTGCTATATTGATGTTTTCATAATTTCACCTGTTTCAATGAATCAAAATGATTTAAACCTATTAAATCGTATTGATTTCTACAAAATTTGAAAGGTTCTTTTATTAAAACATATAAAAACTTACAATAATTTCTTGAAAAATTATAAATTAGATAATCTAGACATATATATTGCTTTTTTATCCTTTAAGAAGTCAAATGTGTAAAAAATGATTCTAAAAATACAAGTTAATGATTTTATAATTTCATTTTAATACGTAAATATTCATTTTGATAGAATATATGTTCCTAAAGGGGTTAATTCTTCCTCTGTAAAAAAAGTACCCTTTTTTTAAGGATTCCCTTTACACTGAATTCCATGTAATTTATATAAAATCTATATATAAAACTTCTTAATTATAAATGCTGTTTTTATTTGTAGATATTTTGTATATTTAATTTAAATAATTTCATGCATATAGCTTAGAGCAATTGTAAGTGCTTACATTTCACTGTAAAAAGTGTACATAATTAGTTTTGCATTTTTTTTACTGAAAATAAAAAATATATATATTATGACTTGATGTCTCTTATTTTTATTTCTTATAAAAAATGAAATATTAGATTATTTATGCTGTGAAACAAATCTCTTACAAATTTCAATCTCGTAAAAAATATATATATAAAATTTAAAATTATTACATTAATGACTTGATGCTATACCAAAAATAAAATATATTTCTGAAACTGAGCAATGTCAAGAAAAAATTGAGTCTGGTGTCTTGAAAAAATTTACAATTACCTAATTAGAATTTACAAATAAATATAAATTATCTCTGACTGCTCTCAGATTTTTTTACGTAATACTGAAACAAATTTGAAAATAATAATAATAATATTAATAAAAAAAATAATAATAATAAATAAAAACATAAAATTCAGTTCATAAAATTTCCGTTTTCTATAAACGTGCTCTCCTTCCCCGGAATGAAATGAATAATGAAAAACCATGTTTATGTCACAAATCATAAATTATGTTTAAAATATGACAGTAATGACTGGACTTGCAATTATTTAATTGCTAACGTTTCTAACGTGAAGCAGCTATTACTTCTGGCTTGGTTTGTCGCTCTATTTCTGTAGGTCATTTTCTATGCACTTTGGGTTATTTAAA
>BPLQ01010606.1:0-77500 GCA_021605075.1 Caerostris darwini | reverse complement strand
GGATATTTATCAATCGACACAGCATGCAAAACAAGGATGTTTTTATTGTATCAGAAGTTATTCAAATAATTATAATTCGATCAATAATGCCTTAGATGCACAAAAATTCTTTAAGTAGGTCAGCATAAGCACTGGAAAAAAAGAAAAAAAAAAATTCAATCCTGAATAGTAACAAACTGGAAAATAGGCACTGATAAAAATTTGTCAAAATCAAATTTATGATTTATTATTACTACTATAAAAATCGAAACAAATAGAATCGAAACAAACATTATTTCAAAATCAATGTAAAGTCAGGTATCACAGTTAAATTTATTATATACATTTTATTATTTTTTTTTACAGTAATATAGGTAAAATTAAATGCATAATAAGTATAAAATATATAATACTTTAAAAATAATTTTCATAACAGGTTTTTTTTTTTTTTTTTTTTTTTTTTTTAAACTAAAGCTTTGTCTCTTGGTTAAAAGTCTATGAATTCCTGATTTAAGAAAACCAATTTTTTAAAAACAATTGATTCATCGTCGGAAAAGTGTAACAACAAGTTTAAAGGCACGTGCAGAACTCTTTTTTCACTATACAATGCTGTCGAGTTCATACATCTTTAAAACATGCTTGAAGAAGAAATGCTTCCTTTAAGAAACCTTGACCGCTTTCATAAATATTTTCTTAGCGCACAAACGGGTCGCCGAAACCGCTTTCCCACCAAGACTTAAGGCCCGTTCCCACCGATGTGAAAAGATCTAAGCCACAGGAGTTGACCCATCACTAGCTTCCCCGCGTTCGCCTGGAAACGGGTTTGAAATCCGCCGCTTCGAGTCAACCCACTTTCAACTCGAAGCGGAACTTCACCGGGCGCAATGCTATTTTTGACATTTCGCTGTGAAGGGGTCAAAAAAACTTTCTCGCCTGCCGCGTGAATCTTCAACGCTTCACGCCTCGGTGGGAACGAGCCTTTAACGATGGGTGCAAGTAGAGCCACTGCCACTTTCAGCATGGAGCAAACAAGCCTCTTACTCAAGTTTTTGCTGTGCATGCGACTTGTTTGCGAGCAGAAAACGGCGCTGCTCTCCTGAGCTACGGATGAGGACAGCTGGACGTGCGCGAAGTGATGAGCTCGTTGTTCGAGTGCCTTCACATAAAGGGCAGCGAAACAATGCCTTTGATGTCTTCCTCTTTTTCCCCAGTTTGTTGTTGTCGTCGTATCCCTCATGGAAGGAGGGAAGAGGGGTGCAGCTTCGGTTCTGATGGAGCACCCGTAGGTAGAAGTCGGACTTCTGCTTCGTGACGCTCTTGCAGTCATAGGAGACCGGGGCCTACGGCTTAAAGTGGATTCCGAATCACTACAAACATCCATGGCACAGCCGGGACTCGAACTTGAAATCTGTGGCCCCGAGCGCTAAACACTCGGCCATTCAGGCCCTCCCAGTAGATTCAAGTTGTATTTTGTGTAACACTCAATCTGCTACATGACTAAAAAATGAAAAGTCACTCGAGGGAAAAAAAAAAAGTGTTAAAACTCCTTTCAAAATCTATCTTACACTCGAAATGGAGAAATGAGAAGCAAAAAATTTTTATGATTTCATGTGAGAATCATCTTGCAAATGTTGTGGCTCGTTACTTCATACATCCGTGTTCTGGCGTTAATATTCAATATTAACGCCAGAACAAAAAAAAATCCAATCTTGAAGTCATTAATGTTGAATATTTTGTCAAATAAAAAGCATTTTGCCCTCTAGATAAATATTGCAAATTAAGAACGTTGAGGCAAATTTGGTGAGAGTGAATGAGTTCTTTTAATTTTAATAATTTTGAATCTACACTTGGAAAAACCATTAGGCGCTTTCATCAGAATGGAAATTATATCTCTAACGTAAAATGTTATCTATGGATATAACTGCAGTTGCTACTGTAAAAAACCACGCAGATACTTTCCCTACTCTTCATAATCATTCCAAGAGCAAAACTGCCTTAAATTTTGTAATTTTTTTTTTTTTTTTAAAGAACATTGTGAAATTTAAAAACATTCTTATATCCAAGATATTCACCGCACAATAAACACATAAAAAGAAGTCAAACTTTTCGCTAAAAACAAATGCTTTGTAAAGATACAATGCGCTTAACCCTAAAAATTTCTTTTTTATATTGAAAATAAATTGCCAGCAATTAAAATAATAAAAAGTTTAAATATTTTAACCTATTCATATTTCATGTACCCTCCTAATTAAATTAACAATAAATACTTCATTTTCAAGAACAAATTTAAAATACCCTCAAACAAGTTCTAAAGCCGACATCATATATATATATATTTTCCTCCTCCCCACCTAACATTTAGGATGAAATTTCCTCGTCTCTTTTTCACAATGGCAAGATACTCTTTTAGGTTGCCACGCAGTGGCACTGTTTATTTACGATTAAATAAAATGCAAACTTCCTAATCAAACAAGTTAAGAAAAAAAAATGAAGAAGAATCCTAAACAATGAAGAAAGGAAGCAAAAAAAACTTTGCAATTATCTTTTAACTCATTTTTTTTCTGGAGGTAATTTGAGGTGCCACGATAATGCTGCCTAACAGGTTCATAGTATTTTGTAATGATGCGAATCTTGGGGATCCTTTTTTTAAATTTTTTTTATCAGATAATTTTCTTTTTCTTTTTTTGCAGACGTCGAAACCTTATAGAGAATAGGGAAATCTTATAGAGAATATCATGTTCACATGAATAGATTCAATTGTTCTACCATAAAAGCAAATTAAAAGTCAACTACCTTAATCACGTGAAGAGTTTTAACATACATTTATTTCCTTTTTCAAATGAAATCGAACATGCTATAAAAGTAATAAGAATTATTTTTAAGAATATTTCCTGGAAAATAGTATCTTTTTATTTCTGTCTATGTTTACATAATTTGAAACAATAAATAATGAAACAACCTAACAAAGTATAATTTATTATACTAGAAACATTATTTGAAACGTATTGCAAATGTCAGAAGAAGTACTCATATTTATAACATATTCTGTAAAATAATAGTATAGCTATTTTGTGAAAAAATGAATAAAGAAGGCAAAACATATTCCTTAATAAATTTTTTTCCGTAAGAGCTTTTCTACTTAGATTCCTGAAAATTTAAAAAAAAAAAAAAATCCATAGAAAACAGATCTGTTTCGATTTGAGGGCGGGGATCAATAAATATGCACTAATAAAATCTTTCGACAGGAAATTAAATAAAATGTTATAAATAATTGAGAACAAAAAATCGGGCATCTCTCTCCATTAAATGATTTCGAGCGATAATCATTATGAGGTCGCCCACCCTTCAAAACGCAGCATCCACTGAAAGCCTTGCACTGTTAGAGAACCGAACTTTGATCTCCGACTTGAAGTGTTCGGATGTGATCGGTCTGTATTCTTAATAAGTTCGATAAAAGATTTAGCGCCGCTCTTGAACTCCGACCCTTCGACACTCGAATGTTCAGCGGAGGAGAATAGCGAAAAAGTTCCCGTTCCAATTCCAGATAAAAAACATCCTGATAGATTATGCCAAGTTTAGGCCAAAAAGGAGGCAACCCGATTGCGGTTCTTAAATAGTTTATTTTACAGAAGAAATTAGAAATAGAGTGAAACAAGGTTTTTTTACAGTCATACATTGATTTTCAAAAGTCTCGTCGGAGTCATAAACAACCTCCTATTTTCGTTCTTACAACTCAATCACAGTTTTTCGCCCTATTCAAGAAAAACATTTTTCGAATGAATTCTCACCATTTTAGAACTGTCCACTAAAGCTTTATTATTATCATCATCATCAAATTTAAACCCCAACGACTCCTTCTCAAATGTAAAAATTTCCAACAGCCCCTATCAAAACTCAATTTCATGTAATAGGTAGTATTTAAGTGAACTTTTAAGACTTTCAGATTTATACAAAAGATTGAGATATGAAACTCTAGATTCATAAACAGTAACACTTGGATATTGAAAATAAAAATGCATTTTATTCCGCGCTCTTCTAATGCATAGCGAACTAGAGAACGTCAGTAACGTTTCAAGCAGAATTCTGATGTCATTGGCCTCTTTTTTTTTTATCTGGGTGCAAGAGTCCCAATTGTGTAAGCTAAGCACCTGCAAATGTTGGTTTTGAGAATTCATTACACATTTTTTGGGATGACCAAAACTGTGTTTTATTTTCAGTTTGGCACAGTTCGTTGTCAAATAATTCATTAAAATGCCCGAGAATCAATATGGGAATATTTTCAGTAAGGGATATTAAACAACCCATCCACAGAAATAATTTCACCCATGATTTTTGTGCCGCTTATTACAAAACTGCAGATTGAAATAAACACTATTGATAACAGAAAGTTAACTTTTAACGTTCCTTCCCCAAGGTAAGTCATAGAAATACAACGAACAAAACGGGTGTATTTTAAAAATAATACATCAATTCATTAAAAATACAAAATGCTCAAAAAGAAATTTTTTTTTTATTATCAATTATATATTATTCAAAATTTTTCCATGAAACAACGTACGGCAGAGCATGGAAATACCTAAATCGCAACAGCATAATGAATAAAACTGAAATTTCCTACGAACGCAAAACAGATTTTAAATAGTACTTCATTCATGCTTTAAATGTGCCCATCATCCCTGCTTAATATACAAGTAATATAACACGAAAAATAAAATTTAAAAAAACTGCTCACCGACAAGAAGAAAAGGAAAAAATTCTAATCAATTTATTCAAAATTGTCCAACACTCATTTCGTGATGATTTTTACATTCTTAATAGTAACAGCAGATCTTCGTTTGAGAACGGAGGTTCACATGAGTGACGCAATGTGTGTTTCGAAGAGGGATCCCATACCGGGTTACAAAAAAAAATCCCAAAAACATGAAAATCGGGAGAGAAGAAAAAAAATGTCGGAAAATCAGGTAAGCGAACAAAAATCGGGAACCCCTCTCTCAAACGGCGCGAACTGAGGTGATTTTTTTCCCAGCACTGTTCTAAAATAAGAGGAAGCGCGTTTGCCTTCCCTCCCTTCCGGAAAGGTACAAAACTATCGGCAGGGTACTGAGAATTTCCAAAACAAAAACGGACAATTTAAGTCGCTTGCTGCGCCTACGAGTTAAGTAACAGTTAACGAATCATTCTTATTTCTTTCCTATTTTATACAAACATCGCTTCCCCCTTCCCCCCTTTTACAGAAAATGACCTCGGACATCCGAAGTGCAATCGCATTCATCGCATTCCGAGCGCTCTCAGACACTTCCGATTCTCAAAAGTTCGTCTCTTGAAGTGCCACTTCTTGAACGCCCAATTGCTTCGCATCTCACTCGCAAAAAAACAACAACAAATAGAGCAACATAATAGTAGTAAAGAATTACTTTATGTGAAAGAAGTATCGACAAATAAACGGGTCATGTGTGAATATATTCTCACAATACACAATTTTGATTTCAATACAGAAATGTTCTACAGATGGGGCGAACATAGTAATTTTTTTTTTTTTTTTTTTTTTTAAATAAACAACACGACATAATCTAGTCATGGCCACTTTTAATTGATGTCGTTCAATATCATTGAACTTATCGAAATTAACTTTAAACACATTTGTTCATAATGGGTTCAACTTTAAAACCTTAATATTTATAGAAATCAATCTTCAAATTGAGTTTTTATACATATCTAATGTGCAAATTCGCAATAAATTCCACTTTTTTTTTTTTTTTTTAATGAAATAAGAAATCTGACTAATTTCTACGTAAATCAGCGATAAAATAAGAGGGAAGCTTCTAAATTAAAATGAGTTTTTGGAAATTCTGAATAAATTGAACTTCAGAAAATCTTTGAATTCAGTTTCAAAAAAAGGTTTTCTTTTGAAAAGCTTCTAAAGTAAAATAAGCTTAATAAACCCTTTGATTATATATATTTTTTAATAATCATCAAGCCATTAAACTATGAAAAATTTTAACAACCTCCATAAATGTTAACATTTGAGATCACAGTTTCTATAAATTTATTTATGTTTGTTGGAATAATTATGGCTCTTAATGGCTCACTGACGCAGAATATATTAATAAATTAATCGTCCATAGGTTAAAAATAATATGTTGGCAACATCTGACGAATGCACATTAGAACCACTGCACCATGACAGTTGCGTTATTTTTCTGCAAATTCATCAAAATGTCTTTGATTGTAAAATCGAAGAAAATTTTTTCAAACGAATTAAAATCTCACGTTCAAGAATATATGAATCAAAATGTGTTGGAAAAAAAAATATTAAATATTTTTCTATACGATATCTCACTGAAATCTATCCTTTTACATCTTAATTGATAATAGCAGTTATATATATCTGTATAAAGTTCAATCTAACGAGGTTGTATCATACAAAAAGTAAATAAATAAAAATATATAAACAAACGAAATAAAATCAATGAAACACGGCAAAATTTTACTCTCTCTCTGTATATATCAATAAATTTTCAAATCCAATCCAATATAGTTTTCGTAACCGATCAATATTTTCCAAATTTAATCATCAATGGTTATAATGTGAAATTCAAGGTAAAGGCCAAGTAAAAGTCCGAGTAATAACGACTCGTCCAGTGTGTGTTACGTCATGTCCAGTGAAACAGTGGCTTCCAATACATATTGCTAGCTAATAAAAACTAGCGCGCCGAAGAAGTTGCCCCCCAAGCCAAATGAACGCGAGCAAATTATATTCTGGAAGGCAGCGGTCCACTCTCAGGGGCAGAATTTTGACAGCTAGGAATTTGCAAAAACGTCACGCCGTCTTTTCCCGTTTGTTGCAACAGCGCCTGTTGATTAGAGAGCCAGCAGTTTGGTCACTTTAATATTTCATGGAATTGGGGTTTGTCCAAAACGTGTGAAGGCAAAAAATAGGGTGTCCAATTTCAGCCATGGCATGTGAGAGGCATATTCCATAAAAGTTTTAGCTTCAAAAGGCCCAGAAAGCGTGGAGGCAAGATGAAATAAGGTCAATTTACTATTCCCAGCCCCTTTCGGTGGGGTCTCTCTTGTTTAGGCTCGTAAAAACGTCATTTCATGCGGAGAAGCAAAAAGTGGATTGGTTAAACACGAACAAGACTCTGCTCCGAGTGAATGAAACCCAGTCGGATCTCTCACTTACAGCTCGTAGTGAATAAAGCGAGAATTATATAAACCTGAATTGTAGTCATCACCTCGTTTGGCTCGTGCTTCAGAGCCAAACGAATGAAAAATGAATGGATCCAAAGCAAAAACAGCTTCGCTTAAGTTAGTTTCATTTTTTATATATATATATATATATATATATATATATATATATTTAAATGAATCGATCCACTCTATTATTACTAGAGATATTGAAATCGTTCAAGACTGCTGCTTTGTCAAAGCGAAGGAAAATCAGACCTTTTACCTTTCGGAGATGCATTTTTTGCCAGTGACTGCCTAAACGAAACAGAACAGAATGCAAATCGCATTCTCCTTTCGCGTGGATGTCACACGCTACACCGAGGAACAATGAACCTCCCGAAAAGAGGCGCTGGTGCAGAACACTCGGTTATTTTCAGGACGACACTGAAAATAATATTTCTGACAGGACACACTTCTTTGCGCGCGTTCCTCTATAACTCAAGCTTCTATTTTTATGAAAATAATTTCCCACCTACATTTCGCCATTGACTAGTAGCACATTTAATGTTATCCAGGCCTCCCAGAAGAAAGGGAAATTTTAAACGGTTTTTGAAAAACGCCAGCCAAGAGGGGCATCGAGTAACCACTTGTATTGCATGCCATCGTTTTTGAACGCCGAATGTCATTCGCCATTGAAACGTCACATGTGTAGTCGGACATTCCTTCATGCGGATTTCGATTTGGCCTTTAACACATTCTTGCCAACGCCAACCCTCATTTCGCAGGATTGTAATAATTAAACTTTTTTTCATCTGACTCGCACGTTTTTTGGCATACATTTTTGAATATTCTCTTGCATTCAGAATGGCCGTGGGAAGTAGTCAAAATACGCAGAATAAAATCAAAAAGTGCATCCTTCTTTAAGGATCGGAAGCTTGTCATTTTCCCCAGAAATTCACTCCACTTTCTCTTATTCAACTAAGTTCAATTTATCAATGTGCAAATTGCACAATTCAGGCTGAATTGCAGTCATCACCTCGTTTAGTGCGATTCATCTGCAAATGTCGTGCTTTTCTACCGTACAACGCCCCTTAAATCAGTACATTGTACAATTTCTAAATACTGTACACTATAGTTGCCCACTATGATTTGTAAAGTGTGCATTTTGCTTTATTATTATTTTCTGACTCGAGCCTTTAAGGAACCTTAGCGCTAAACTTCTCACATTCCATAGTCTTCACCTTATTACATATACAATACTCAAAAAATCCCCCCCTTTCAACAACAACAAAAAACTGAATTTACAAGTTAATCTTTATAGGCGAGTACAAATATAAAATAGTGCGAGCAGTTATCGTGTAGAAAATTCACAACCCGTAAAATCAGATGCCTTTAAATACAGTGCTGTCATAATTTCCGCGATCTTTGAATTGCGACAAAAGGAATTTCACCTTTTAATAACTAATAATTTAAATTAAGTAAAGTTAAAAGAAAAAAAATTCCACCATAATTATTTAACTTCTTTTCCTTTCAAATTTGCTTTCCGCCGAGTCAATGAGACCTGCACTCCTAACAAGTCAAGAAGGAGTCGTCGCTTTCCGCCGAATGATGGGTAGACTTGCTGCCAATGAATTTTTCGAAGTTACATCTTTACCAATGAAGCGGTATTTTTTTTCCTTCAAAGAATGAAAGAAATTTAATTTGAATTTGGCAAAGGGGTTCGATTCATATGAAAAACATCTCGGAATCCATTGCTTTTCTAAAGGTGTAAACAAATCCTTGCAAATTTGATGGAACCAATAACAATCTGCAATGTGAAAAGAAGACATTGCTAACAAAACTTTTAATATATCAAAAGAGCATGATCGACTTATTCGTAGATCGCTGCACCCCCCAAGACTTTCTCCGTCCTACGAAATGGACGATTCTCCCACCCGTTGCTATACATAAATGAACACCATCATCCATATAGGGTCAAACTTTGAGGGATGGTGCAGATTATTAAAACATTTTTGGGTATAGGAGAACGGAGGTGATGCGTTGGGGCACAAACACAAAAAGAAAAAACACTGTTTATTGGCAGCATCATTGCAAAGTGCTTCTTTGATACAATGTTTACAGTAAATGCTCAAAATGGCCACCACCCACTGTGATATGTGCTTGGTAGCATCGAAGAAGTGATGGGTTCCAAAGATGGCAGACATTGCGTGAAGTCGAGCAATGAAGTCCTCATTTGAGTCAACTAGAGTCCCTTAAAGGAAAACAGATTCAATAGCAGAGTAAGAATAATATAAGGGATACGCATCGGGGTTGCTAGCCAGTTGCCGAAACTCTTTAAGTGACGGGTATCCGTTAGGACGTTGTGGCTGTTGCGAGAAATTCGTTGAAAGTGTGTTCGTGCCTCAAACGCGTAGCTTCCGATAGATAGAAGAATGGCTAGAGTGCTCAAGCGTTTCAAACAAGGGAGTTCTTAGTTACAGTACTCATAAATTTGATCAGATATATTTGAGGACACCAAAATAAACTGAAATATTTTCTTGGTTAAATGACATGCATTCATATCTATGAAATGTTTCATTAAGTTAAAATGTAATCATGCCAATTGTGCGTGTGATTCGCATATACGACCCACTGTTACTGACTGTCTATATTTTACCAGAAAAAATGTAAACGAATATGATAAATGAGATGGGAAAATCGAATCACCTTCATCCATCAATCTTTTCATGTTTTCAGGTAATTGGGGTATTCCTCAAAATCCGCAGTTTCATCACACGCGGTATTCATTCATGAATCTTTCATCATTTCGGGAAAAGTTTGCTTCGCGATTGGCAGACAAAGGAAGTATTTGAATGCATGAATTTCACCAAAATGGCCAAAAGATGTTGATCTACATAAACAAAGCGAAAGATTTACGTGTGTTGGAGCAGTTTTTATAACTTGAAAGCGATATCATTGAAAAGTACGTATTAGAAAAAAGACTTTTTTTTCTCCTTTTCTCTGAGCGAAATCGAAATTTCCGACTATTCTTTTATATAAATGGAAACTGCAATTGCCAGGGGAAAGTAAATGGTGGCAAAACAGATGATGGAATAATTGTGTTTATCTTAATCAGTCGATTTTTAAGTTTTATTTACTGATTTTTTTAAAAATTATATCGCGAGTAAAAAACTCTCACACATCGAGACTCCTAAAAAATACAATTAGAAACCGTATTCTTGAGTAGTCATTTATGCATATATATATAACACAAATTATAAAAGAATCGTTCTTTGGATTGTGCACACTCGCTGTATGAACACTATAATTCTTAAGAAAAATATTTTTCTTCACAGGCTTACCGCAAAACTGTCCACCTCTCATATTTCTTTAACATAATCAGGCATTCTCTTTCAATTTCAATTCTTCACCTTCAAACTCAATGCTGAGCAATTCAATTTCATACAGAATAACTTATCAATTGCTGAAAGCACTTTCGACATTTTATGAAAGATTAATTACGAATCTTTTCAATGGCCTCTATTCCTGGAAGCTCACATACAAATGAAAAATTCGTCCCAACTTTAATTAAAAACAATTCAAAATGTTTGTTCAAACTAATAATTGGCTTATTGGTAAGAAATTCCTGTTTTCAAAAAACCCTACTTCCTTTCCCGACAACATATTTAGTCGGCCAATACTTTTTTATTTTTCTAGTACCAAATCACAAAACAAAATCAGACGTGACCTAGGAGGAACTTTCTGATGATCAAAATGCCATCGGTTTCCGAAGGGGTGCGACGAATGGAGGCTACCAACTGCAAAAGCAGGTCGCTATAGTGATTGGGACACTTTTCAATCGCAATTTCTCCTGAGTGCAATGAGGATTTATGCGGTCACAAATTCGAAAAAAACAAAAACAGAAACCGACATTTACGAGGGCATTTCAGAATACGCTCGCAAAAGGTTTAATTCATGGATAAGTGGCGTCCAGACGAGAGTACGAGAACAAGCAAATATTCCAATTCTTATTTTAAAATGCGAATCGGAGTATAGAAAAAAATATATATATTATTGGCATACGTACATAACCCTTTATTAGAATTTTCAAACTTTAAAACACTCATTTCAAACAAAACTTCAATGTGAAGGATTCCATTATTTCAGACTTATTTATTCCATTTATTGCAGACGTGATATTAGACTAAGACGAAAACTGTATTTCTTAATTTAAAAAGAAGAGAACGACATGAAATAAATTTATACTTCGAAGATTAAATAAATTAAAACTGCTCGCAAGTTTCAATTGAAATTTCTTTAACGTCACCACTATTTGCGCATACATAATAACGTGCAATTTAAGCAAAGGGCCGACTTAATTCCTCCAAGTACGTAACAGCCAATCCTCGAAACTACTGCTTGAGCAGAAAGCCAAACAATGTGTCGTTTTCAGGCATGTTTTTCCCTTTAAAATACATCTCGGATTTTAATTTGCCTCCATAAGAGATTGTGTTTCAATACATAGAAAATAATTATACGTACAAATGACCAAATATACTCTTCGTGAATCTCAAATTGAAAACTGTTCAATAGTTATAAATTCATTTGCACTCAGATAACAGTTGTTTTCCCAATGAAGTTCTTCAAAATGTGCATCAAGGAAGTTCTGCTTCATTACTTACCCAATTTCATTTTTCCAGAAAGATTTTGCGGTCAAAGCAAATTGAATACATTCGAATCTAAAGGATGGTTGGGGAGAGAGAACCCCGTTCGGCAAACGTGGAAATGGATGCTTCTGAAGTGGCTCCAGCAGATCAGTTGGGATTTATTTATGGCAATGCTGATTAATACAAATGGAGTTCGACCACCGATAGTGGTAAGTCGGATGGATTCAAACGGAGAGGGGTCGTAGGAAAGAGAGGGGAGTTTCGATGCAGTACAAATCAACATTTATTTTCTTTTGAAACTGCCTTGTGTGTCTGACTAGCATTCCTATCAAGTAATCGTTTTCGACTTTCAACCAGATGTTTACCTTACCACACGATCAATGGTCGATATGGGCATATATTTTAAAATTATCTTCAGAAAATCTCAATGCACAGAATGCCTTCCAGTTCTGTGGAATGCTCGATTGTGGAAGCTTTACAATTGTAGAAAAGTCATTAAAATATCTCTTGAGGCATCCGATTACAATGTATACGATGCTCGACATTTGGGACAAAATGGGCCCAGAATGTAATAACGAATCTACACCAAGAAAGTAAAAGATGTCCTTCGTGGATATTCAATTAAGCATATAGAAACTACTTGAATAAAGGTATATATTGAACTTAATGACTATTCTTATATCAAAAATTTTTTTTATGAATACTATTCATTCTTTCATCAT
The DNA here is from genome assembly GCA_021605075.1 of Caerostris darwini. Lineage (NCBI taxonomy): Eukaryota > Metazoa > Arthropoda > Arachnida > Araneae > Araneidae > Caerostris > Caerostris darwini. The sequence goes on along the minus strand of BPLQ01010606.1, from coordinate 64,980 downwards.
GCTCTTAAAAAGGAAGTTATTCAAAATAATTAAAAAGAAAATGTTAATAAAATGGAAAAACATCTTCTTGCCAAATAGTCTCGACAACAAGAAATAAGTGTAATCACTTCTTTTTCCCCCTTCAATGTGATAACCTGCATAAATGACCGTTTGTCCGAAAACCTGTGTGAGGCAACGAAATGCTTCAGCCCACAGATAGCTCCGTTCAATGAGCATGGCCAGTGACATCCTAACGAGTTGAGTATGACATCACCATCAGCTCGAGACGTCCTTTTGAGCACGTTCAGAAAGATCCGAGTGTTCCAAGCGCTCCCGCTCTTCTGAGAGCCGATGGAAATCACACTTTATTTCTCTTCGCGTTCATTAGCACCGAAAAAACAAAAAGATTTTTTTCTTCTTTTTTTTTTTTTTTTTGTCCCCTACTTTCGAACCATTGTTTCGGCTTTTGGATTTCGGCCAAAAGGGAAATTAATCGTTAGGCACCATTTGGGGTCCTTGAATATATATATATATTAATCTCTTTCGAACAGACGCATCCGCGTGGCGAAATCGGACCTCTTTGGAAGACAGATATATTCCGATGAATATCGAAGAGACAGACGCGAATAACTCATTCTCTAATGACTTCGACTGGGATTAAACTAGAAAATATCTCGTCCTTTAGCTACCTACTGAGAACAGGACCGCGGCGTGTTTCCAAGTGCATTCCCGGCATTTATTTTTTATTATCCAGAAAACTTGGCCACCACTTCACTATGAGCAAAATCATTTACCTGAATAAAACGTAGGTAAGAAAAAGACGTTAGAATTATTCAGTCATGAAGAAAAATAATAATTAGAAGGAATTTTTGTTTCTTTCTAATGCAGCTGGCAAATACTTACAGCTTGATCTGGGATGCCTTAAGGCAAGCGCTGCACAGACGTTACTCACTTTGCATTACCCAGGGGGCGCGTGTAACTTGAAGATAAGCCACGGACGCGGAGTAGCAATGCCCCCGCAACGCTCTACGATCCTATTAGACCGGGACCTACGGTTTAAAGTGGATTCCGAACCACTACAAACATCCATGGCACCGCCGGGACTCGAACCCGAAACCTGTGGTACCGAGCGCCAGAGCGCTAGCCACTCGGCCATTTAGGCCCCATATATATAATTAGAAGGAAAGTAAACAACTTAAATTCACTTGAAAATGGACCAATAACAGCAAAATAAAAGTAACAGTCAACTTCTAGTGAGTAGTCAGTTCAAACAGTAGTAACAACAAAATTCTTATAAATAATAATAATAATACTAATACCGTGGATCTCAACATCTTGTTAAGTATTCCTTGACGAATCTATTCTCATGCTATCAAAAGATAAATCTCAAGAATAATAGCTGAATCCACCTTCCATTCAAATGATTATCCCTTATTTTTTCAAAAACTATTCATAAAAAAACAACATTTATTAGAATTATCCATCTTTCCTTGACATTTTATCATGTTAAAAATGTCAAGTCATGGTCATCATACTAGAAAAGAAAGAAAAAAAATAAAATAAATACCCGTTCTTGTGGAGTGATTTTTTGTTAATTTGTTGTTTTTTAATTTTAATTTTTTTTTAATTTAATCGCAAAAAAACTGTTTGACTCGCATAATGTCTTCTCAGCACACTGCGGCTCCGAGCAACGTGAAAAGACTTTCCAATATTTTTAAGATTGCATTCGTCTCTCTTTTACATTCGTTGTTTCATCAATAATTTTTGCATGACATTCATTGGCATCAAAAACATTAAAACTAGGCAGTATTGCACAAAAATAAAAATTTAATTTCTACAAAAAATTTACATAAGGAAATTATTAAATAATTCCGAAACAATCCATTGTGTAACACTATCGCTTTGCAACTTGTTTTTACAATAGTGCCAGTGCTTAATGATTTGATAAAACAAGTAATATAAAAACAAATTTTTTTAAAGTCAATTCCTTCTTTTTTTTTCACTCTATTGCAGAAAGTCCTTTATAAATAATTTTCATTCATTTTTTAAGTTTATCTGGGGCTCTCTATTGGAAGATACATGCAACTTAAATCTAAAAAAAACTAAAATGAATGAATTAAATTTAATGAATGAATTAATATTTAAAAAAACTGCATTAACATCCAGTGTCCTCCACTGCAAGTTCAAAAAAAAATGTATTTGAACTCGAGTGGATGAATAGAAAGTATTTCATGAACGATTGAAAATGTGAACAAGATATATAGAGGGACAGAGTGAGCTAATAGAAGGAATTGAAAAATGATTCACTCCATGTTACATACATTATGCACATGCCTTTTATAGATCCTGCATTAAAACGCACAAACCAAGCGTTTCTTCCACAGAGTGGTACTATCGCGCATCGGCCAGAGGCATACTCCTCACGTGACTTTTGACTTAGTAGTTTACACATGGGAATAAGAGCTTTGGCAATACTGTGGGCGCGAAGGGAGAAAAAGATCGCACTACGATTTTCAAAAGAGAGCACTCGCTTTCTTTTACCTGTCACTAAATGTGAATTTAATTTGTAACAAATTTGGTATTTATGTTGCATTCATACATTCTCCTTCCAAAAAGATTCAAAAATGAATTATTCATTTACATGAACTTTTTTGTAATGTTTTTTGTTGCATTTCATAAAAAATGAATCAAAATAAACATTTCTGTCCATCTTGAGTGAGCTCACAGTTGAATAAATGGTATGACTCGCGAAGAAGAATCGCTTCGTAACAGGTGTACACAAATGCATGCATACTAAATAAATGCGCGCACGGAAAAAGAGCCAAGCGGCGACACCACGCCCAGTGAACATTCTGTTCCTTTACAACAGAGAGACGCGCTCTATTTTGTGACTACGCTCTAAGATCCGAATAACGAATCAGAGCGAACAAACGTTTTTAGACATAAATATCAGGTAAACGGATCCAATAGAAACCATTTAACCAATCATTTTGAAGCTCGGTGACTACGAAAATGGAACCCATACTATGCATTCAAATCAAATGTATGCATGCTATATATCAAATGCATGTATCCATATATATGCATTTGATACATACATATATTAAAACAATAAAATTAAAACAATATCAGGCATAAATAATTTTATGTTATATTATTTATAATTAATGATATGAAATCTATATTCAATTTGCAGCTAAGTTACAGTGAGCACTTGATCGTACACAAGCCCGCACCGTGAGTGCGTATATAAGAAGAAAGAATCAATATTTCTACGAAGCACTGTCCACGCAATAAAAATAAATCGTACGTTGGCCTTTTCCCAATCGCAGTGCAATTCTATCTTACGAAGAGGGTTGGGTGCAGCCGGGTGGATAGCGAGGCGAATTTCTGTGCTTATTGCAGCTGGGTAAGGAAGCCGAAACGAAAGCTGGTTTGGCGGACATGCATACAATCCATCTGTAGTTTGGAAACCCTTCCGTTAGATTCGGGGAGTATACCCAACATGCCTACGCGTTCAAAATGCCATAACGTGGTGCATCTTGGGAAACACTGCACCCTCTGCTGTTTTAGTGGCGAATGACTTCCGGTCAAAGTGCCGGATCAAATAAAATATCGTCAAACCTCGCCAGTGTTTTGCCATGAACACTATATGATTGATGTATTTGTTCATAAAAAAATATACGCTGATATAAAACAAAAATAACATACAAACAAAATAACATGCAAATATTTTTATAAAATAAAAAAAAATTTCACATTAAATAATAATCTTATCATTTAAAATAAGTCTTGAATTAATCATAAGTACTGATTTAATATATTCATACAAAAACATGTTCAGATATGTCGGAAAATTTGCAGAGTGAAAACCATAGCTCGGTTCTATCTATTTACGACAGATCTGAGTCACGCACAAATTTCGTGAGCTTGAGCTTATATGCATCCACGCCAGACGTCACAGCCAATCCTATGCTTCCCGCATATGACGTCGGACTCGGATGTAAACAAAAGGTTAGAAGAAATTTGCATGAATGAAAGCAGAAGAGTAACTTGCCAGCAAGTTGGCTGCATCAGGAACTCAGAATTGTAAGGAAGCGGACGTATAATAAAACATTCTTAGTTTTAGTAAATTTTATTTGGAAATAAATATCGGCGTGATCATTCGGAAAATTGTAAAAGAAAAATTATTAGAAATAAGTATTCGTGAATAAAAAGAATTTTGAAACAAAAATATATTTAAAAAAAAAGAGTCCAACCCCATAAACTTTAAATATTTACCATTTTAATTTCAAAAAACCAAAAGCTATAGACAGCGATTGCGTCATCAATGGTACCAAGCACATAAGGTTTTTGTTTAATTACAAAATAGTGACAATTTTTTACGAGATATATTACTAAAATTAAATAATAGAACAGCGAAAAAAATTAGGACATCTAATGCTAATTTTAAAATTATGCTGAAACATACATCCATTTTTATATACAAGGCGTTCAGAAACTACCTACTTACTAGTAGATGGTCCAGGGCGAAAATCCTCGTTTGGAGTGCATAAAAGTTGCCCAAGGAATCCTGCGTTTAAGATGCAGAGTTTTCGAGGAAAATGCAAAAGAAAAGTAGGTCGGTGCATAAAAAATGAAGTTAGATGCAGAAACAGCGATTATTGCTTTTGATGTGACACTTACAAAGGAAGATGCTCCAAATGACCACCGCTGACATCGAGGTATGCATTCGCGCGTAGAGCAGTAGCTAACTGTACCCTCGTGCCCACACAAGTGAAGGCAGCTTGTTCTGTAATAATTAATATGTCAGGCCCTTCGGACGTCTTCACAGAAAAAGGTCCAAAACGAATCGGACTTGGCAACCACTCGACTGGTGCCTGCCATCCATCCTATCGATGACATTGGCGTCGGGATGGACAGCGAAAAATCCACTCCCTCACAGTTTGTAATGTATTACCACTCCAAGTGTCCTTCGCGAACTTTGAAATGCAGTATCACTGTGCAAAGATGGCCGGTCCTTTCAAGCAACACAAGCCCAATGGCAGCTGTTAAAATTGCACAATAGGTACGAATCTATCATTCATGTCTCTAAAACTTGTACAAGCTTAGAGGTACAATTTTTATTTCCTCGAATTCATTCGTTTTTTATGCGTTCAGCAGTTACACGATTCCAAAAAAAAAAATCCAACTTTTTCTTTCTAGCTTTTCTTCGGAACTATGCATCGCAGAGATATCAGGTAACTATTGTGTGCTCCGAGCCAGGATTCTTGCTGAGCGGCATGGTCATATAGGAGTAATAAATGAGAGAGCGTCTCTCTATTCTAAAAGAACGCAAAGTTAGGGCAAACATCGCCTTTTCGTACTACATCGACCTTCGGACTCCTTTTCCCTGAGCGCATTTATTAAGAAAACGCAAACACGTTACGGTAGGATTCTGAACATTGTCCTGCTCAAGTGGTACATTCAACTATGTGTTTGCTCGAGATAAAGAGATACAAGAAATGTTATCTCCTTTATGACTGATCATTTTGTAGGAAATATAATAAAATATTACAAGAGTTTCATATAAATGAATATCTTATTTTTGAATCATTTAGGAGGGGGAAATAAACATAGTCAATATATAGAATAGAAATGTCAAATATTTAGAAAAATTAAATTTCTATTTATTGACAGCTAAAAAAAAAATTTAAAAATTTAAAAAATGAACTCTTCCTTTCGAAAATCATTATGGGATAGACCCTTTTTTTCCTTCTCATCAGCAGCATAGAGTAGCAATGGCCAAAAGTAAAGAGTGTTGGGTAAATATTGTCAAGCTGTCCCCCGCATCTGCTAAATCCCGAAATACATGTCTAAAAGTAGTTCTAAATAAATTCAAATCAATAGAGGAGCATGATGGCTATTCATTAAAATAAAAATCGTCTGTCTAACATACCACTATTATGATTCGCTATATATGAGATATGAATTGCCTAATGCTCAATAAAATTACTTTTAAAACATTCTTCATTTAGTGTAACAAGTAAAGAAACCACTCAACCAACTCAGCGTCACTCCTGACAGTGGACAGACTGTTGTAATAATCACATGAGGAATGTGCCTGTGCCAAACTGGCAACCCCGATTATATGGTCCGAACACCCTGCATATAGACAGATAGTGAACAGGCCATGGCATTCAGAAAATATGGTGGATGTTAAAAATTATCTGCTGCAGATTTAATATTTTGCGAATCATTACTTACAAGTGTCTCCTGGATAAATGTTTCATTTTATATTAACCGTGATTAATTATGCCGCTTGATTTTATGCATTAGAAAAACAATACTCTAAAAGAGGAGGGTCCGACCGTCCAATGCCATGGAATGAAAGAAATCATTCTGCATTGCCATTGATTCTCTAGAATTTCACCAACCATGATAAAACGTTCAAAAATTAGATCATGGGGCAGTATTGAAAATAGGTTAAAGAATAAAATAAAACTTACGAACGATAAGGCCAACATGATAAAAACTGAAGAAGGAATATTTCGCGAATTTTTAACTCGAATCTCCTATGTCATTTTAGTTTATCAACCAAGATGTTTTCACATTCTCTTTCCAGGATGCAGATAAAGACATTGCTCGACAGGTAGCAACTTTGTGTCTGATAAGAACAGTTCGTTACAAGAAAGCGTGGTTTTTTCTCCTCTTAAACAATGGGTTTGCGCACAGCACGGTGGACAAGCGTGTCACTTGTACATTTCTTCTCATATGCCTAACATTATAATGTTGGATGCTGGACTCACACGACTGTCTAATAGGAAGAAACATGGGGCGCAGACTTTAAAAGTTTGGAAAAAGAAATTGCTCGATCGATAGGATTCGGGGTGGGTTTATAAATCATGGGCTCCATGTCTATTTTGCTTTAAATAAAAATAAAATGGGTCATTTGTTCGATTCGATGAAAGACTGAAAACACGAACCGGCTTCAGTTGAATAAGAAAGTAAACATTTAAATATAAGAAAAATATTTTACATAATGTATGCATGCAGACTGGAAGTTAAATACTTTACCAATAATGCATTAGCCCGGATGCAGAATTCCTATATTTATTTTAACCCCCCTCCCTCCATTTTCACGATATTTATTGCCAAAGACACGTTCCATTTCAAAATTCTACTTCAACAAAGTAGACAATGCATTAAAATGACTGGAACAACACACATGTGCGAACAACTATTTCTAGGCACCATTCAACATGTTTGGTCACTACAAAACTGGAATGCATTCCACTTAACGTAATATCGAGAATTAAATTATTCTTTATTGTCTCTCTTCTATTCATTCTTTTATTTTGTCTAAATAAATAAAATATATATTCATTAGATTATCTTTGATATGTTTGTGCACTTCGTATCCAGATTGCAATGAGTCAAAAATATATTCAGCTTCTTGGCACATGAGATTAAATAAAATCACTAAACCAATAAATGCTACAGAATGTGACAAACGATGAAAACTGCTGCACTACAGTCATTTTCAATTCTATCTTTTCTATTCAAATTATTAGCTATTGTGTATTCATTGGAAATGAGGTTTTGATCATTATTGCATTTCCATCATTTTTTAACATCAAAAATATTTTGACACTTTCAAATTATGCAAATAGTGTAAGATTTTAAAAAGTGCATTTTGTTAAAAGTTCTTATTAAAATTTATCAGATAAAATAAAAGAACAAATTTATCAGAATAAAAAAAAAAAAAAAAATCAGCTTTATCAGATCGAAAAAAAAAAAAAAAAAAAATTCAGAATATCTTATATTCTGATAAAATTTTTTTTTTTTTTGCTTCAAATTCGAAACTGCTGAGATATTTTAATAATTTTGAACTTCAGATAATAACTCTAGTAATTAATCTTCATCATTGGAGATATTTCTAAAGATATTTAAGAAAAGGAAAAATAGACTGATATTCAAATAAAATAATTTCAGGCCATTTTGTATATTTTCAAAAGGTAAATTACATAAGCACAGAGAAATTTCAATGTTTCGAGGAAATTTGGATACTCTCTTATTGCAAGTGAGGGGTGACAGAAATTAGAACCGCGGAGCATTTGGCGACATACGATGGCGATTTATCACTTGGTCATAACTGTTGCCGCTCTCAGCACAGCCTTGGTTCAAATCTCATTAAATCTCGGGTGGATTTTGCAGGGAGGAGTTAAAAGCAATCAATTGAAAACTCGTGCGCCAGGGATACTCGCCAATGGTGGGACCGGCGCAGAAAAATGCCCAACTTCGTTTTTTTTTTTTTAATCTCTACCTCTCTCTTATAAATCTTTAAAAGCATTAATAATGATATATATATTGGGATTTTGCATTATCCATCACCATTATATCTTAGGGAACTGAATAAACCGTTTAGTTTTTTTTTTCCTCGTGAAACGTTTTATTATATACTTACAAACTTTCAAAGATATAGTGTTCAAATATAGAAAAGTTGACTTTTAATTATCAATTTCTCTTCAATGAATAAATATATATACAAAATTTTATAAGCATTTTTCACCATTTGTCTACAATCTTTTGAAGGGCAAAACTTTGTGTATATTATATATATATCAGAAAAAGTAAGATGTTACTGGAGCAAATATTTATAAAAGCAAAAGCATTTCACTTAATTATCGCAGTGATTGGTCTATAACAGAATATGATGATCTATAACAGAATATATTTTTATCTTTCCACTTCCCCTTCATAAGATTTGTATAGCAAGATGAGGATTATTTACATTCTGCTAATTAAAAATAAATAATAATTACTGTTTTAAAAAAATAAAATGAAAGATGACAAAAACTTTTTTTTTTTTTTATTACCGATCAAACTAACATTCAAACGTTATATACGTCTGATAAAAGATAACAAGTTAGTAATCAAGATATAAGAAAGGAAAAAAAAATAGATAAACGTTCTTAGTCATAGACATCAAAAAGGAAAGATGAATTAAATAGCGTTCCGATTCTGATAAAGTGATCCATTACACCCAAGAAATTATATTTGCTTTCTGATCTTATCATGAGTGGTTCAGTTAATCCTGCAGATCACGCACTCGCTTTTTCGATACACGCGACAAATAAATAAGACTCCAACATAAGAAATGTCAACCTGTGGATCCAAAGCTGTAGTGCTTGACGCCAAACATGAAACTGTATTGAGATATCTATGTATTTACATTGAAATTATAATAACATAAAAATAATGAAGCTAAATATTTAAATAAAAAAAAAACTTGATTATCTATATTAGTTCTATTTTTTTTAATATTTTTATTCCAAAGATTAAAAATTGTTGTCCAGCTCATTAATTTTTTTTTCAAGTTATCAACAACAACCATAATAATAGTTTTGCTTAATTTTCATAAAAAAAATGATTAAAAAATTTATGCTATTTAAAAACTATCTTTAAAACAGACGCATTTCATGAATGGCAAGAAACAATGTTTTATTCATTCAAAAGTTTCTAAGGAAGTCAAATGTCAGATATCACTAATATGCACACAAAAGATAAGCTCGTCATTAGGTTGTGTGTAACATGACAGTCTTGAATAATATCAGTTTTTAACTTTCTCTAACATCTCGATACATGGAAATGTTAAGAAGTATTTACTTCTCAAATTCCTACCCTGCAGATCATAATTCATACAATGTTGTTCATACATATTAGCAGAGAAATTTTCTGATATGAAAATCCTAAAGTGAAAGGAAACACTTTCTCATTCTAATGTTACATTTATCTATCAATGAATCACAAAGGAAATACAGAAGTGTCATATGTAATTATTCACCATTTTCAAGGCCATCCAGGCAAGAAAATCATCAACTTATAGATTAATGTATTATTGGACTCATCAGGGAGAAAGATTTTAGGTCATATTTAAATCACTATTTTTTTTTTAATATTAACTAATAAATCACTTCAACAACTTGGAAATTTTTTTAACATTTTCTGCATAAAGCAGGTATAGGGTCTAGTTTTTCTTAAGAAGTCCTATAGAAAGTGAGTGCTCTGTGTATTTTTAAAACTTTAAAAAGCAATAAGACAAGCTATGGCAATTGATAGTGATAAATAATAGAGCAAAAATTTTAATGTCTTTGTAATTCTGATGTTTTTTAGTTAGATCATTTGTAGAAAAAATAATTTGTGAAAACACTGGATTTTTTTTCCTTCATATTCAAGAACTTCTAATGAAAATAAAACAAATTATTTTTGAAATATTTTTTAAGGGAAATAACAGATATCAGTGCCAAAAATAAATGACTTTGACAATACCAAAGTTAATATAATTGTTTGTGAAAATTCAAATATAGTGTAAGCACAGAAAAATTAAAGTTAAAAATTATAAAATACAAAACCTATAACTCTTGTCAACAATAACAGTAATCATGTAATTAACAAGGGCATATATTTATTAAAATAATCATAACAACATTAAAATTTGGCATCATAAATTCTTTGAATAAAAAAAATGAAATTGCATGCTCACGTGTTGGAAAACCATCTAATTTATTTATTTTGACGAAAGACAGACTAACAAGAAATATTGTTCATCGCTTAGTTCTTAGTTAAATGAAAGTAATGATTATTAAAAATTAAATTACGTAAAATAATTAGAAAACAGTGTTAAAAATCAACATTATCTACCTCATTCATTAAATTAATAAACATTAAACATTTTCTATTCGTTGAAGCTTAATTTGATCTTTTCATCATTCTTTACCAATCACTTCCGTAACAATACCAATTATAGTATCTAATAATTGAACGAAATACTAGAAAGCCACAGCAACGCATGGCCGGATCTTCTAGTATACTATAATTTTTAAATGTATATAATTTTAAATTAAAATATTAATTTTGTTAGTAAACATAGTATAATATAGTATTGTTAATATCAACAGCTTTTGAAATGAAAATGGAATATAACACACTCATTTTTTCTGTGTTTGTAAACCATATTTTAATATACATATAAATCAATATTATTAATAATATATATAATTAATATTTTAATATATATTAATATATAGGAAATATTTAAAGACACTTTCAAAAAGTTCACAAAACTTAGCAATTCATATTATATATTTATTTTAATGAATTACATCATAAAATTAGCAGGAAAAAAGAAACAACATAAAGAATTGTTTCAAATGATTATTACATTTCATTGCAAATTCAATTAAGCAAAACAGCTTACGTAGTATCTTACAAAACACGATCAGTGTATCAAATTTGGCAGACTATCATGGAATAACAAATTTTGGGCTTTTTAGTTGTATGAATATAGTTTATCATTCATCATCAATCTCTTTCATTTGCATAACATTAGGATAAATTGAGATAAAACAGCTTACACGAGTATAAATCTCGAAGAACTTCAAGTCAAGACATTTAGCGTTATATACTTCTGTTACAAATACTTTTTAAAAAGTGCAAGAACACTAAAAATTATGGGAGAAGTAAAAAAATTAATCGATATAAAAGTTGTTAAATATAAAAATTAAATTTCCCTTTATTATTTTTACTGCTTCAGTAATTTAAGCACTGGTAGGATGATCACAGAAGAAGAAGAATGAAGTGCCAAAAATTGCATTAAAAAACCCCAAAAAAATAGCTTGATATGAGTCATAGAGGGCAAATAAAAAAGAATCCATTCAATATTCGTAGATTCAAAACAGAAAACATACATTACAATGATAGAGTAATATTAATATTGAAATGTTAACAATAACAAATAGACCAAGAAAAAGAAATAAAAACATTGAGCAGTTCCCAAAATAAATTTTGTCTTGATTATTTTTTAATTATAAAATGAATTTTGGACATTTTATAAATAATAATAATAAATCAATTTAAAATAATAATAATAAATCAATTTAAAATAATAATTTTATGATATATTTCTGTCAATAATCCACATTATATGAAGACGACAACATTCTAGCAATAATTTTACTACTATGTCAACTGATAGGTCAAATCTAAATTTAAAATATTTTTTTAAATATTTCATTGAACTAAAATAATTGATTTGAAAAAAGAATCATATTTTAAAGTATATTAATTTATGTGGTTAATATGCTAATTATGTAATAAAAAATACATTTTTTAAATATTGAAAATTTATACCAAAATTAATTCAATATATGACAAATCAAGACTTACAATTATATGGCAAATCATCATTACAATTATATTATACACTTAGACATTAAAAACAATAATTTATTTGTACTTATATACAATTTAAAATTAACTATTCTTTCTTTTTAAAAATAGGTTCCAAGTGGAAATCCAAGATTAATGACAAAAAAAAATCTTTAGTAGAACGAATTATCAGAAGAATAAGCACAAATACTGAGAAATTAAATAATACTCCATAAACACTAGTTTTAATGTGACTTTATTTAATAAAAATATTTTTTATTTATTGATGTATTAGGAAATATTTTTTAATAAGTACACCAAAAATTATAATAGAAATTATGCTTTTTTTTATTAATGTTACCTCTGATAATTTAATAAATAAATAAATGCTTAAAATTATAATTTTAATATAAAAACTGTTGTAAGTGATTAAAAATATTTCACATTTAAAAAAATAGTACAATAATTAAACACAATACAATATTATTTTTAAATAATTAAAAAATATACAAAAAAATATTTATGTAATTTTATTTGCATTAAAATACTAGTAGCCTGCATTAAATAACATTAAAATTTTACATGAGATATATAAAATAATAAGTGCAATTTTACATTTAGCACAGCAAAAATTGTGATTTAATTCCATACATATAAATACTTACTTAAATTATTTAATTCAAAATTTATATTGAATATTCGAAATGAAATCGTAATCTCATTATTTTAAATATAATTAAACACTTAATCTGTTAAGAAATATAAATATTACGTTTAAATCAATAAACAATTATATTAAGCACATCAATTCATTCTCAGAAAATTCAGAATTATTGCTAAATATTCAGAAATATTGAAAAATAAATCCTAATTTTATAGCATTAAAATTAAGAATGATACAGAAAATTCAATACTGAAACCAACTTAAAATATACGTACATGAAGCGCTTATAAAATATCACAATAATAAACAACCGGGCCGCTGCTCAAATAAGAATACTATCGGTGCTTTATAAAATAAATATATCACTTTAAATTTATTTACTTAAATAAACTCTTAAATTAGAATGGTTTCTATATTTTACCGGCTGCTTGCTGCTATTAGGCTTGACACATGGGAAAAAAATTCGATTTATTTATAATATTAATTGAATCAAAAATAAAAATTCTTCCGCATAAAAAACATCTTACCTCAGTCCGTAATTAAAATGCACACTTAGGGTCGTGAAAACGGGAAACTTATCACCAGGTTTTTCCATGGATAGTCATTATCTTCATCCGTTAGAACCGATTACCGACTTGGCTGTTGTCTGCCTCTCCCTTTGAACGCGGAGATGCCAAATTCGCCGGCGAAAAGAAACGATTGCACAACAGCCGCGTGCGTTGGACTGGTGAGTTAAAGCGCTCACAGTGGCGGCGTCTTTCTCTGGAGTATAATATGTTTTTACAATGAAGTGAATACCAAATTTATAGAAATTCCCAAAAATTGAATAACAATTTTTTCAAGAGTTTACACGCTTTTCATGCAATGCGTATATGTATATATATATTCAACATTAATCCATAAAAATCAACATTTATTTTTACAGGAGGAAAAATTATTCTACTGAAAAGTTTTTGAATGACAAAAGTGATAAAAATGAACTCAGTATTTAGTCACTTTGAATATTTTATTTAAAAAGTACAGGAAGAATATTTATTAGTTAGCGTGGTATTTTTTAGCTAAAGTTATTATTTTCCTTCGTTTGTCTATGATTCAATAAATTTCTGCCAAGCAAGAATCTTCATTTTTATTTCATCCTTATGTCAGAAAGATTTTCAAAAATATTATATTTTCCCTTTTCCAGTTCATGCTTGATACGGTTCAGAAAATATGAAAGAATTTTAATAACGCTAGAGCACTTGTGTAACAGCATAAAGAAAAAGCATTTTCTGCCTTCCCCCCAAAAAAAAAATAAAGTGATATGTTTTGTTAAAATTAAATATGCGTAAAGCCTATACATAAATAGGTCATATATTGCTAACAATTACGCATTGAATGTTCAAATTAATAAATGGTGATGCCTTCCTCGACAGAGATATACGCTTATATAGATCTATGCAAGAAGTAATACAGATTTCATAATCTCCTTCTGTAGATTTATAGCATTAGGGAGTGATCGAATCTATTGGTCTACTATGCATCATTTACGATCAATTGACGAAAGGTCTGGAGAACTTGCTTAGCATTGGAAGAATATAATAGTTGTATATTTCAGGTGGTCAATAGCATGTAGACAGTGTAGAAATATGAGATCTATCCTTATCTTGTAAGAAAAGGGCACCATGTTGACATACCATGATGGATAAAACAAATGAATCTCAGGATGATATCAATAGATTAAGCTGCTAAGACTATAGTCTCAAGATAACTTGGGGAAACTTCCTGTCGCAAGAGATAGCATACCACGCCAGAAATAATGTGTGTGTGCCTCTGCAAAATCAAGGCTGATTGCGACATATGGCCCTAATTTCTCCATAAATGGATGCAATTCCCTCATCTGCAAGTTTAAAGCGGAATTCCTGACTCAAAGCTAAGTGATAATTGCTTGTGGGCAATCATGCCGAATAGCCTCAATATCATCAAACTGCTATATTGTGAATTAAAGGATAAAGCCAATATTTCAACTTAGCCAAGTGCTGTGATATAGAGTTGGATATCAAGGGTTATAGGAAACAGTACGATAAGATGGTTCAACAATAATGCCGTTTGGGCAATTCAGGTCTGTCGCACAATTTTTGCCTCGCATTCGCTCCCTTTGTTTTTGAGTTCTCATTGTGCTAATGAGATGTGTGCAATTATTGCTGCAAACTCCTATGCCCACCATAGTACAGGTAGCGGTCTATTGCATTATACAACTAGCGAAATTCACGTATCATAACCATTCTCTCATACAATTGGGTGATAATAATGTCTTCAACAAATGTCCCAACACGGTATTGTTGATTGCGTCACCCGGGAAACGAAACAAGATAAACCGTCCGCAATTGTTACAAATTCATACAATGTTAGTTGTGAGCTACGTCCGAAGTTAACCATTATGGTTCGTTTCATCATTCGCTTATTTGGTATGTTTGAAATTTTCAGATGATCGGATTATTTTTAGATACGCTTTGCCTTTTTTAAAACACTGCATTTAAGATAGTAAAATGGTCATGGTGTTAAATATTCCAGGCTCTTTATGTAAAAAATTTAAATCCACAATACAAATACGAATTAATTGCGCTTTATTATTTTATAATTAAAAATTTTTTGATAAGTTATTAAAATGATAAAATACAAAATGTTTGTAACAGTTTGTCGTAAATAATTATCATATGCATATGCAGACTGCTTAAAAATCAATATATCAAAGTACATCATTTACGAAGTATCATTTTGACATAGCAAAGCTGTTTTAATTTTTTGAATGTATCTATGCGATACATTGAGCTTCTCCGCAATCTCACGAGCTATGACGATCTGAATCGATAATGGACTTGATATGGGTCTCATCAACTTCAACTGGACAGGCCAGATCGTTGCTTATTTTTCAGTGAAAAATTTGAACGGAAATCAAATTTGAACCAGAATCAAATTTGGCAAACCAATTCTGACACTGCCTTTCTAAGGCTTCATTCCCATATACGGCACATAATTGTTTGCGATGCATTTTTGCCTTTTCAAAAATAATACAAATATGTCTGAAATGAGCGTCTTGGTCTTCAATTTTAAAATTGGGATAAAAACGAAACTGAATAACTAATCGAAACAATTTTTTTACTAAATTAAAGGCGGAAGTCGAACCACATAGAAAACAAAATAGGTTAGGTGCTTTGAACACGTTGACAAAACAAAAGAATGTGCTAAGACCAACCATTGAGAAAATCCGCAATCACTTAGTTGCCAACCGAATATAAAAGATAGCTGACTTTTTTTTTTTGAGCTCGAACATACAAAACAAAGAAACATCAATTATTTATTCAGCTCATTTTGACAATTAAAGATTTATGTAAAGTAGAACAGATACACCAGGAAAAATGTTTTAAGTACCCAAATTACAAAATAAAAATTTCCTTGTTTATTCGTAGGATTTAAAAGTTTACATTCAAATTTTATGAAAAGCGAACATATTTATCTGGATAAACCATTACGCTGTGCATAATGATTATGTATTCGAAACTTGGCCACTTTGACATCGCTATAAGCGCAGCATAACTGCATCCACATTTGACATCAAGTGATGGCAACTAGGACGTTTGAATTCTTCCCTTCCTCACCGAGACCCACTAAACTTTACGGCGTATAGATTTATTATAAACATACATTATACATAAAACTTTTATTTCTTTTTTAAAAGTAAGATAATGCATCTGAAAGACGAGTTAATTTAGATAAAATATGCTTGATCGAGAATTTTTGGTGTACAGAATATAAACGAAAATGAAATTATCCTCATTTTAAGTCTATAATGGGAGAACTATATGTTAAAAAATCTTTCAGGGTTACGGATTGCACACAATTTGTAGATTTTCTTAAATGGAAATTTTCAATTCTATAAAACAGCAACTTAAAAATGCCTTTTGTCATAATAAAAAGAAATATATAAATAACTGTATGAAAGAAAAATAATTTTCTAAATATTAAAACCGAACGATTGAAAACAGCTGGCACGCATCAATGTGGGTATAGCTAAACCACCGATTATGTGGAAAGGTTAAAAGTGGACGAATCGATTAGATGTTAGGAGTGCTAGCCATACACACGACACAATTATGAAGAAAAAAAGTTCGTTAGAGTGAAATTGTTTTTCATCTAAATTTTGTTTAGATATTGGAAAATTTAAAATTTTAATTATTGAAAACTAAAACTATTTTTATTGTAATTGAAACCCCACAGATATTATCTTCCCCAAAACGTCACTCTGTTTGAATCCGCCCGACTTGGATGCTTGCCAATTTTCGAGACAATCTGTTCGGACCCTACTTTTGAAAATTAGTTTGCAACTCACTAATGCTAACAGAAGACTTTAATTTCTCAAAGCTCTTACATTACGTGCAGTGTATATAAATAGTCTCCATAATCACGGCGTGCATTTTCACTAGTCATGTTAAGAAACCTTTCACATTTCTATATAGATAAAGACAATTAACAGCATATTCTCACAAGAAAGGTATGACAAGTAGGATATAAAAATATTTAATACTAGCACTTACATTTTATTCTGTACAAGTCTCTTTACACGAAAACCAAATCTTGCTGTAAAAAAAAAAAAAAAAAAAAAACTATTCTTATAAGGTCACTAAAAAATTTTTTTTAGTTAAAAATAAAATCATAACACTGTCTGTTAAATTACAAAATACATGAATTATTAAATTTCATCTGCCATAAGTAATATTCCTAGCAAGAGAAGAATCCCTAGTATCACGGGTAGCAAACGGATCCCTGCCTTCCTGAAGAAAATCCAGTAGTTTTTCCAAGATTGACCTACTATGACCAGCAAATCAACTTTTCTTTGATAATGAAACTGAAAGTATCCAAAATTATATGGAAAATGGTATTTTAAATTAAAAAAATGTTTTTCATCCATCTAATTGCACATTTTGATATGTTTATGCTTTACAATGACTGGAAAAATTATTTATAATAATGCATTCCCCAGTTGTTTACAAGATTTATCTACATAAAATTTGATTTTAACATGTAGTTTATATTATTAGGCACATTTTATCATTAAACACTATAATTAAAAGTAAATTCTTAGACAAAAATGATTAATAGAAATATACAATTATTTTAATTATTTGAACATTTTTTTAAAAATAGGGCATATTTTCTATTAAAAAGAGAATTATTAAGCTAGATTTGAATGCTGGGAATATTTTTTAAAATTCACAACACTAATTTAGTGTTGTGAATTTGGAATAGTTATATATAACCCCTCTCCCCCCAAAAAAAAAAAGAAGAGAGGATAATGCATCAAAACACTGTTAATTTCTTTCTTTATAAACAATTTAAAACACACTTGAAAGACTAAAAATTCTTCTCTTAAGAGGAAGAAAATTAAATTACCATAGATTTTGCATACACTCATACATAGTAAACAGCACACAGCTATTTTCAGTATCATATAATGTCAACTTTTTTTTGTATCAAAGATAATTTACAAACACCAGATTATTGACACTAAACATTTACATAGGCAAACATGATCTGAAATCAATTCCTCAATTTTATTTATTGCTGACTAAAAATATATAAATTTACATTCAATATAAATATAATAGTTATTGAAGGCATGTAAAATGGATAGAAAATCCCATCAAGTAAAGCATTTAGTCTCTCTTCGCTTTTTTTTTTGCGTTAAAAAAATTTCCATTAAAAGCATTTGAAACATTGATTCAAATTTTAATGGAAGAGACAATTTGAAAAATAACATTTTAAAGTTCGTTGGGAACTTTCAATTTAGTTTCTGTGGTTGTTCCCCATAAAATGTTATATTTTATAAATGTTTGCAGATATTTTGCACAAACAAATATAACCTTTGACTTCTAAATAAATTTTGAGTACAAATTTTTAGAATAATTTCAGTTCTGGAAAAAGAAAATACACATCTACCCTTTTACAGTCTTAATCAACACTTTTTAAAAAATATTTACCTATAACATTACTCAGCTGCTTTAAACTTTTTTTATCTATATCAAACTATTCTAAAGCAACAAAGAATAGTTTAATGCTTTAGAATATCATCAACTTATTTAAAATTTGTAGAGATTGCTATTATCTAAAACATAAAAATAAGATGGGGGGGGAAGAGAGAGAGAGATTTTTATGTATTTATTCTAATAACATTTGTTAAAATTAATAGCAAGGATTTCAACATTTTATGCACCTAATTCATAATTCCTATCCAATAAAGAGCTGAAATTATTTCAAAATTTTTTACATCATTTGGAGAATTCTTTAAATTGACTAAATAGGAAGTAGCAGTGTATCTTAACATAGGATATTTCATATATCTCTTATTGCATTCCTTGTACAAATCAGAATCCGGATGGAAATCAAATACATAATCCATATTCATAATTAAATAGTTTTGATTTTCATGAGGTGTTTTTGGCGATGTCTTGATGACAGAAATCATACTTCCAGATTGAGACACCCCACAGAAGAAAGAAAATCTATTATTACACTAGATACGATACATAAACCTGCAGAATATTTTCAGATATATGAATCAAACTGATGTTCAGTTAAAAAAAAAAGGTACAACTTCTATATTTTAAATACAACACTGAAAGACACAACAAGCAGAAATCATGCCATCACATCTTAACGCTACTATTTTGTCAAAAACAACTACAAAATTAAACAGATAATAAATAGGCAACAAATAATTCCTCAACATCCTTCTCCCCCCAGCTCTTTTTTTAAGTTCATAGATGTATTGCTGTGGACACAAATTAGCAAACAGAAATACATGTCAAGCAAAAATGCTTGAAAATCTTCGCTTCACATACTTCTATAATAATATTTAAAGATGTTTGACTAAAACTTGGGAGATGATTTGTTAATTACAAAATAATAAAACAAAATTGCTCTAAGCTAATTCATTTAATGATTTCAATATAACTGACAAAAACATTTCTTAAACATATGACCCATTTAAAAAACGACGGGGTTGTGTGTATGGCAGGGAAGATTTAAAATTTTTCCCAATAAAGTTGAAAATATCATTTTAACAAGAACATAAAAAATAATGCGTTTAGAATAAAGTTCATAATTCCTAACCATAACAAGTTTAATTAATGAATTAAAAAAAAAAAAAAAACACTCTTGTTTTTAGCAGTCATTATTTCTATCCTATGTTTCAATTTGTTGAAATAATATTTAAATTATTACTCATGTTATTAAATTCATTAATACATATATAAATAGGTTTTTAGAATAATATGTATTTAGAATAACAAAAATATGTATACCATATTTACCCATTTTAACACACACAAAAACACCATATAATTAACAAAACCCAATTTAAGATTAAATTTAATAAAATGAAATAATTTATTAAATATACATTACTCCATAATTTGAATTTAATATGAGTTAGGCTGTAGAAATAAACATGCAACTTTTATAAAAAAAATTATATCTTTTACACATTCTAAAAAAAGTGGGTGGGGGAATATCTTTTAGTGATTTGTCAAGAATGTCTAAAACTTAATTTTGTTATACAGTTATTCACTTTTAAGGATTTTTATGTCCAATATTTATCTTAATTTTAAATCATTCATTTTTACAATTTCAAAACAATTATTGTTCGAAATTATGATAAGATACTTGTTTATTTCCGTTCTCCATTTTTAAGTAAATTAAAAACTATGCACACTTAAATTTTTAATTTTAAAAAGCAAATGATAACCGAAATCATATAAGATTTTCTACGTCTTTTTTATCATTTAACACTCCATTGGCACAAGTTTAAAATTTTCAAGGTCAATTATTGAGAAATTTGAACAGTGCTTAGAATAGTTTAGAAACTTTCTTACTTTAAAAAAAAATTGAGTTTATCAAATTATACATATTTTTTTTTTATATATTATCATAAAACATTAATTCTTTTTAAAATATATTAATTGTCTCCTTTCACATTTATTTTGTTGAGTGAATGAAATTAAACATCAAAGCTTTGAAATATAACCACATATATTCTGGTCAAATAAATCATAGAATAGAGTATGCATTGCTTGAAAATAACAAGTCTTTTATATGAACATTCAAATGCATTTACATAGAAATAAATAATAATAATAAAAAAAAAGAATTTTTTGGGTATTGCTCACATCAATAAATGTATTGACAAGTGCTCAAGGTTCTATCGAATTTTTTTTTCTTTCAAAACACATTTACAATATATGACCCATGATAGTATGCCATGACAATGTAGGACATTAGAAAGAAACCAGTTTCTTTTTCAGTTTCAAATCTACCATAGATGAATATTCACAAATTATCAAGCATGGCAGAAAAACTAACATGTTTATTGTGGCATATACTAAGCAGAACTTAAGTAAATTCATTATAGCCAGAAAACTCAAAAAGGCACACATTGAGGTTCTTTTTTATTAAAAATAAGACAGCATTTTTTATTATTGAGGTTTTCAAACATAAATTTATAAAAGAGTTTTTTTTTTATCAGAAAAAATATTTTAAACAATTATTGCTTGTCTTTTTTCCAAGTAAAATTCCACCACTCAACTCATTTGGCAGAAATTTATAGCTACATAAATATATATTTTAAAACCTTTCAGCATACTAGTAAAATAATAATGGATGCATTTTGTAAAGAAATCTATTATTACAAGCTCCAGCTTTTCTTGAACAACTCCAAATAACAAATCGCAAAATAGTAAGTATTTTCTTGCTGAAGAGTTACTGAAGATTATAGTAATTATACATCAAGATTTAATCTGTCAATCAAAACGGGTGTGACTGTTCTGATTTTTCACTCATCAATAAAAGGAACAATAATTCATATAAGTTAGTAGATAATAAACATACATACTTGATAAAATAATAGCAAACTAGTCATATGTTATAAACAAAAATTGATGTGCCCAACGCAGCATTTAATTGATTGCTACTTTTATTTCAATAAATTATGATGACTTCTGCAATCTTGTACTGAAAAGTTCCTCACATAGCTTTAATAATTGAGAAATTTTTACAGGTCGATTCACATGAAGAGGAACAATTCACTAGGGCTTTATGAATTTATATAACTATAATATTGTGTTAGATGAATACCATAAAAAGCTGAGGAGAGATGTTACAACAAATGAGCTGTTTCTTCTTACATGGCCACACTATTGAAGAATAAAAGAAAAACAGAGGTTGTTATAGCATTTTCAGCAGAGGTCAAGCACAGAAACCAATCTTGAATCCATTAGGAAGAAATCTTCTCTTGCACAGTTTGCTGCATTGAAAGAATAAGCGGAGAAAAAAAAAGAGCAGGGGAGAGCAATAACTTTTTTTTCAAATTTATTTACTTAATTTATTATACAAATGTTTTAAATATAGACAGTTCTGTTTGGAGAAAGGTCATTAGGATAGGGGGGTTCCGCCAAAGTTGAAGGAGGTAGGAACAGTCTGGTTTTGGAACACGTATCCACCACTTTTTTCGATCCTTTTAGAAACTGAAAGTTTAAAAGAAAACGTTCATTAGAAATAGTAACACAAGATGATCCAATTACAGAGCAAAAATACTGTAACATATGTAAAAGCAATCCTCTTCAATTATCAAAAGTAGTCATGGGAAGATGATTTCTGAATGATCAATATGAATTATAATATTTATTTTTATTTCAATATGTTACTTAAAAAAAAAAAATGTTTATCAAAAATATTGTTGACGTATAATTAAAACAAAAAAGAATCATTATTTTACCATGTTTTAAGAGATTTTCTGTTGATCATTTACACAAACACAATGATGAATAAAATAATATTAGGGGATAAAATAAAACAATATTACCCTATTACAGGATTAAAAATTAAAATATCAGCAGAGTTGATTCAATAAACCATTTAAATGGGCTATAGATTAGATACTTGAGGAATGCTTTCTTACATTCATAAAATCCAAATCCTTAGATATCACTCACACAAATAAATATCATCTTACACTTGAATCAATTGAAGTCAATTTAGATGAGCATTGAGCAGTTGTTTGTTCCCGATGGAAAGTGGAAGGGACAGGGAGAGAATCTATGCTTCATCAAAAATAATGTGAAAATATCAATAGAGCATCTGCAAATTTAAGTATAATTTCTGCTCTTTAACCCAGTATTAAATTGCATATCATTTTCTACTACTGCCCCCAAAAAGCAAGACCAATTTTTTTTCTTCTCAAAAACTTTTATTTATTCTTCCAAATTTATTTAATGGCCTTCAAAGTAATCCCCTCCGGACACAATGAACTTATGTTATTTTTCCAATCCTCAGTGTATGCTAAAAAGTCATCGACAGGGATGGCTTTCAAAGTGTGTGTTGATTCACATTGAATCTCTTCTATGGACTCAAAACGGTGTCCCTGGAGTGGTCTTTTGAGTTTAGGGAATGGCCAGAAGTCGCACTGTGTGAATATGATGGTTGTGAAACGATACGAGTTTCATTTTTGGCAAAAAATCACAAAGAATCAATGCAGTGTGACCTGGCACATTCAGTGCTTTCGGTACCAATCAAGATTTGAAGCGTTTAAATCCCAAAATGGAATTGACCTATGCTTTTGAAATTTCAACATCAGCTGCAAGGTCTCTAGTTGTAAATCGACAGTTTGCAAGCACCAAATCTTTAATTTTTTGGACGTTAGCTTCATCGGTTGACCAGAGGAATCTTCATCTTCAACATGTTCATAAATGTTTATACCACTTCTAAACATTTCTTTCCAATATAGGAATGCTCATTGAATGCTTTCTGCAATATTCTATACGTTTTCGCAAACAAAATTTAATGCAAATTCTTGTTTAATTAATTCAGACATTTCAAAAATCGCCGGAATCAATTTTAGCATTTCACATAGACAAGCGCTAATTCAAACACTAATGAATATTTTGACGTGAAAATTCACACAGATGTCAAGGACAGTGTCAGCAACCTAAAAAATTCCATAAGCCCCAGGAATTTTAAATTAAAAATGGGTCTTCTTTTTTGGACACAGTAGTACACTTTTCCTATTACTTATAAGTTTAGTATGACAAACTGAGCTTTCATAAAGGGTTACTCTTTATTTTGTTTAGCTCCTCCTTTCTCCAAAGAAAAAAAATGCTGTTATGCACTAATGTACTTATCCTCATTGCCACTACAGATTTAATGGCCGGAATCAGTTTTAACATCTCACAAAACCAAGCATAACTCAAACACTAATGAATATTATGGCGTCAAATTTCATGAATATTTTGCCGTCAAGGACAGTGCCAGCAAGCAAAAAAAAGAAGAAAAAAAAATTGAAAATACATAAGCCCTGGGAATTTTAAATTGGTCTTACTTTTTGTACATAGTAGTATAATCTGGGCATTTGTTTTCAGATTTATTTACTTGGAGTTTATTGTAACCCTGACCACCAGAGGATATAGCTTATTGCTGCTCGCATTTTTGCCCAATGCTTATTCTAACTATCAGTTTACTTTTCAGTTTAATGAGGAACTTTATATATAATTTATAATGATTTTTTAAACAAGACACCTGAATCACAGAAGCATTTCGATAAAGGATACTATCTAAGGAGTAACTATCATGTATATTTTTCTTCTATCAAAGTAGCTTGCTTTTCCCAGCATTAGGAAGTATTTCACTAAATGAGTGTTCAATGTATGGACTTTGCTAGTATGATGAAATACTTTGTCAAATAATTATCTATTTTTATGTCCTCTACACTGTTGTGGAAAAGTGCATAAACACATTAAAATGTTAATGTTTTGGTTGTTTATTTAAAGAGATTTATTTTTGACATCCTCATTAAAACTACATTGTAGCTTGATAATTTGGCAAAATTAGTTATCCAGCATGGTCGTAGTCCTCAGCAAATAAGATTAAATTGCAACTAGGGTTCTGTCGCTACTATTTTCAGACCTTTAATTTAAAAAAAAAAAAAAATTTTATAGTAGTGAAACAATTTTTGCAATATGTAATAATATTGAAAAGAATCATTAATAATGAAAATGTAAAACTAGAGAAAATAAATATATATTAATTAATTTTAAAAAAATTTACATTTACCCATACAGAGTCCTAAATAAATATATTTGAAATGAGAAATTGCAAAATTAAAATAATTTTTAATTTAAAGTTAAAATACTTTGGTAAATTGAGAAAACGTTTTTTTTTTCCCTTCTTTCAATTCAAAATTTTTAAAAACCTCATTATACAATGGTGCAAATGAAATAAAACTTTATTTAATGATTCCATGCAAAAAAAGACAAGTTAAGTTCATGGTACGTTGAGAACTTCAGGGAATTTAAATTTGTTCAACATGATGAAATAAAGCAAACAATTTAGCAATAAAATTAATATAAAACTGTAAGCCTGAAGTATGCATCTAATCAGAACCATAAACATTCCCATTGATGGCTTTAATACCTTTTTGTCAAAAAGGGAATATCTATATTATTGAAAAATTTTTCTTTTATAGTTTATGTATTTCATTAATCATATTAACTGAAAACGTTTTGCTATTATCTCATTCTTCCTTCCAGCTAAGTGATACTATGTTAAAAATTATAGTTGTTATCCTCTTAAAAGTAGCATAATTATTTCATGTTTGACTATCATCACATTTGAAAAGAAGAAAACAGTAGATGCATCATTTTGAGTACCTTTTCAATGATTAAAAAAAAAAAATATATATATATGCCATACCTGCAGCAGCCTTTCTCTGGTCAGCTAAGACAAAAACATCTTCAAAGCTTCGCTGCTGTTCAGCAGTCAAATGAGATGTTAAGATGTTGTACCAATTGGGGTCAGTTGTTTTGATTCCTACAGTGGAGAGGAACAAAAAATATTTAAATACTTACAAAATAAATATCTAATGCACAAATCAAGAAATTTTTGCCTGCTATTCATTTCTATGTTACTCTAAATTTAAAAAATGTCTTAGTACGCAAGAATACAGCAAATAAAATTTTATTATAATTGTTATTAAATTGTAAGTACTTAAATATAAAATTTGTCTTCAAAAATTTTTTTGGTAACTTGAAAATAATTTATAGTTGAACATTAATTTATAGTTAACCAATTTACCCATTGTACTTTTAAGGAAATAAATATAGCTTGAATGTTACACAAGAGAAAAAATATATATGACAACAGGCAACAATCATTCAATTCCCAAAATCCAGGTTGAAGAATATATTCTATACCTTAATGTCTACCCATTGAAGGAAAATTTATGAAATAAAATTCATAAAAGACTTTTAAAAAAAATGCTAAAAAAGATACCATCAAAAGTAAAAATGGTTTCCTCCTTTTCAATGTTGCATAGATAGATTGCATTTAGTTTGAATAGAATACAATCTTTCATTGCAAATTAGAAATAGCAATATTGGTATGGATTCTCAAATTTATGATGAATTTAATGACTAGCAGAGAAAAGAACTATATTAATTAATTTTAATATTTCCGTCTATATATGCAGTAGTCTAAAGATTAACAGATATGTATATTATTTTTTAATTGCACAGCAATAAAATTTTAAAATGAAAGGCTACTGTTAAAAAACAACCAAAAAGATTTTCTGCAACTTCTACAGAAATATATTTTTGAAGTTTAATTGTGTGATCAATATTGATTAGACCAGAATGATGATTGGGACAATTCCCACCACTACTGGAGATAACTTCTTTAATTTTTTTTCCTCTACTGCCAACCTTCTCATAAACGGTCACATAATTTATTGGATACTTGAATATATATATATATATATATTTTTAATTAAACAAAGACCTTATTTTTATATTGTTAAATTGAACTTTCAAACTAATTAGTAAAAAAATACCTGTAAAAGACTTATGAACCGGAAATGTTGTTGTTTACTTTGAGATTCTTGATTAGTAATTAATATACATTTGTTTATTTGATTTTTCCATCAATAATTGGAAAGCATTTGAGTAAAAAAGAAAAAAAAAAAAAATTCGTTTTCAAATTAAAATAGTACAATTCAATGTTTATTTTTATTTTGAATATAAATAAAAAAATATTTGTATGTTATTTCTGTAGTTTATCTTTTAGCACATCTTGAATTCTTACTCATCATGTCTGTCTTATTTGCCTGCTTACATATGTCTTTTACTTCAGACTAAAATTTATTTTAATGTTCTTATTGTTTCAAAATAATGTTGATTTTTTTTATCTTATCGATTAATAAAGAGCAATTTAAATGGAAAGCCAAACGGTTTTATTTTTAAGCTATTTGCTTACCATTTAATTATTTTTCTCTTCATTTAACTTTTTCAAAGTATTTTAAACGTTTATTTTTTGCTGTATTCAGAGGTGGAAAACCAAGCAGCTTTCAGTGTTTTCGTAGCAACGCAATTTACATTTATGCAATAGCTTCTTCTTTCTCACTGGTTTCGTAGCAGTATATTTTTACATTAACAATTGGTCTTCAGTTTTAAAAGCATATACTAATTAATTTTATATTATTTAGCAACTGTTTAATTGATATGAAGTAAAAATGCATAATTTGTATTGAAATTAAATTAAATCAATCATTTCGTATGATATTTGAAATCCAACATGAAACTAATTAACTGATGTATTCATATGAAGAAAATAAGAATGCTAAAAATTAATTTTTACTTAATGCAGTGATAAAATTGTTTTTTATTTAATGTATATTAATAAACACATCCACCAATCCAATATCACCTTGAATCATTTAAAAAGAATTTTCGCTGTATAGCAAATGTTGTTGGCATAACTAATAAATCCTATTGCCAGCGAAAACGGCATAAAAACAGAATTCTTATAACATTGGTTAATTCTAACACTAAGCTCATAAGATAAGCTCATTCATATTAGGCTATTTTTCTGTGTTACTAAATAAAATTAAAGGAATTATCTCAATTTTGGTGCAATTTTTCCACCCCTGCTGTATTAAAATACTATTATTAATACTCAACATAAAAAAAAAAAAAAAAAAAAAAAAAAAAATTATTCAATTTATGAAAGGATCACAAACAGTGCCTCATTTTCAAAATTATACATTGTATATAAAAAAAAAAAAAAAAAAAAAAAAAAATTTAAAAACGGAGACTAGTAACCTTAAAAAATAACACTATCATTAGTAACAGGGTTACACATTCCTATCTGTATCTTATATTATCAACTAATAAAGCTTAAGATAAAAAATTGTGTAAGTTTTAAATAAAGAGGATTAATTAATAGATTATTTATGGTACCAATACACAAGCTGAAATTACAAATTAAATTAATATAGAAGAAAAATCTGTACTATTTTTTAAATATAAAATGCTATATGCATTTTGAAATGAAAACAAACATTGTAAGAGCAGAAAATTGTAAAATTAAAATAACAATAAAAAAAGACGAATTTAATCAGTAAACTTATTTATAAGTTGCAAAAAGGAAACAAAAATACACTATATTTGTATACATTAATGAGAAAGATTGATAATGAATTTCTTTATTATTATTAAAAAAACTGTTCTAGTTTTGTGAAAGTTGGAACTTTTAATTAAGTTTTAAATAAAATTTCTATACAAGCAACATGTTTTTCCATAGTAATTGGTACCTTCGTTTTCCTTAAATATTTTTAGTTTATATTAAAGAAAAATTCTTATAAAAAAAATGATAAAATCATATATATGAACATAGTACTATTCAGAAAAGGCAGACTATAGCTACTTTTTTAAAATACATATATGATCAATCAGAAATAAATATACACCGTTCATGATTGGCACATCATATTTTAGTTTTTCTTTACCATTGTTTCACATATTTAAAATATCTTAAAACTTTCAAAATGTTTTTAATTCACGCCTCTCATTTGTCACATTTTTCAAGACTTCTTTAAACCCATACTTGTTATTGCCAAGATTTTCTTTTGATGTACAACTACCATTTGAAAATAGATTCCCTTACCATTCATAACTTCTTTAAATATGATATATTCATCAACCGGCGTATCATCATCGTCCAAGGGTGTGGAGTAGCCTTCAAGTGCAGTTTCTTCAGGCTCCTCATATTCATCATCATCTGTGGCCTCATCATCATCCACTATGCTAGATGATGTGACAGGGAAAGGAGACTTCTTTTTAACAGTTTGAGCATATCTGGTCAATTCAGCAACATCGTCATTACCAACATCATCTTCATCACTGCCCAGGAGATCTGCCAAAAGAGAATTTTATTCTAGTTGTAATTGCCAAATTTCACAATGCCGGAATAATTTAGATAATCTTATCAACACTATAATAAAACAGCCACGTATTTTCACACACAAACATACAAATGAGAAACAATTTTTCACTAATCAATATTCCCACTTCTGAGTACATGACACCAATTCATTTCCTGTAATGTTATCTTGCACAATGCTAAATTAGCTACAATTTTGCTTTATGGTAAATGAGAAAAATTAACAACAAAAATGTAGCTTAATAATTTCCCTTTCTTAGAAACAAGTATTAACAGCATCTATTTCATATATATCACATTATATCTATACAAACGTGAATCAATCGACATATTCATTAAAATGATTTCACTTCTAAAAGGTATATATATTTCCTTTCTATTGAATAATTATTTATTAAATTTAGCATTTTCAGCATATTTATAGATTTTCAAGCTTATAGTAAATGATATTGACAATTCTATAAGTATACTGTCTTCTGTTATAGACATTTTTCATAATTTAATAACCTTTACTTTATTATATTTTTTTAATTTTGCTTAAATTCTTCATATGATAATAAATAATATAATAATGCTTTTAAACATAACTCATGTTCCATTAAATCCTTTTCAAAATATTTATATATTGATTCAAGAAAACTGAACAAAGGTCAATTTAAAAAAAAAATTCCAATAGTTTTACATATTCTGCACATTTTTCTCCTACTTCAAATTTACTATTTGTAGTTGATATTAATGATCATTGATGATATATAGCAGTTGCAATATCCAGGGCAATTTTTACATTACTCTTTCAATTACATTTGTAAAGTCTTTTTTAACTAAATTTAGAAAACAAAAATTTTAAATGTAGAATTCAAAAAAAAAATTCAGCAGATATTATTGGATCAAATTAGAATATAATTAGATATGCAATGAAGATACAGTACACTCAAAGATATAAATGTAAGGATAACCTTATATGTACCTACACCTCTAGATATCTTTACATGGCATATACTTTGTATATGCCATGTAAAGATATCTACAGGAGGTTATCAAAATAATGGAAACACTTACGAATAAAAGTGACATTTTTGAATGCGTTTCGTAAGCATTGAAATATAATAATAGCTACCAGTTGTTTTTTTAAAGTAGAAATGCATATATTCTGGTTGTAAGTGGTAGCTTTATTGAAGTTCTGTCAGTCTTGGATTTATTTCATCTCGGATCTTTCAGCTTTTCAAAGAGGCCAGATTGTAGGAGCCCTACACTAGCTGGAGCAAGAGTGTAACCAAAACATTTCAACTTTTAGGCGTTTCTAGAGGTACAGTGTCTAAAGTCATGACAGCATACACACAGCGTGGCAAGACAAACTTGGCAAAGCAGAAGAGTGGATGGAAAAAGAAGCTCAGTGAAAGAGACCGACAGGTATTAAAGCGGATTGTTAAGTCTCAAGAGCGAACAACTGCAGCAAAAGTGACCGCAGAGCTCAATAAGCATCTGAATTCTCCAGTGTCTATCATTACAGTTAGAAAGCACCTTCATAAACAGGATATTTATGCCAGAGTAGCAATTACCAAGCCACGTGTAACAGATGTTAATGGCAAACGTCATCTACAGTGGTGCCACACTCACAAAACTTGGTCGATTGATAAGTGGAAGTAATATGGTCTGACGGATCATCTTTCACACTTTTCCTTACAACAGGAGGATGTACGTTTGGAGGACACCTGCAGAAGCGTATGATCATGATTGTCTTCTTCCAACTGTCAAGCATGGAGGTGGATCTGTTATGTGCCTCTGTATCGTTTTCTGCAGCACCAATCGTAACCCTGAAAGGAAGGATCACTGGGGAGAAGTACAGAGAAATCTTGGCTGATCAGGTCCATCCTATGATACAAACTTTGTTTCCTGCAGGAGATGGAATTTTCCAGGATCATAATGCACCCCCATGCAGCGGGACTTGTTCAATCATGGTTATGGATGAAATTAAACATCTACCTTGGTGCAAACAGTCACCAGACCAAAATATCATTTAACCGTTATGTCTATTTTATAGCGTTCGATACGGAATTAATATCCTCCTCTGGCATCTCTCCCAGAACTTTACAATATCTCCATGAAGAATGGCACAATATTCCTCTAAACACTATAATTGCACTTGTATGAATCGATTCCCAGGCAAATCCAAGCTGTATTACATGCCAAAGGTGGTCCTACGCCATACTAATAAAGAATTCTTTATAAATCTATGGTGTTTCCATTATTTTGACAACCACCTGTGTGTGTGTGTATATATATATATGTATGTGAAGAATACCTTAGTCTAAGGTCTTGTAATTATGCTGAATTAACTTAGATTTGTTGAGCCATACCTACAAAAATCTGAAATTATATTATGTACTAGTTTTTAAATAAAAATCTCCACTAGAACAATCTTTATTCAGCCTTCTTTACAAAACTAGTGTAAAAAAGATACTATTTTACATTTTTCTTCATTTATAATTTTCTATTTTCCTCAAGTCAAGCATTTCCACGTGCTTTTTATTGATATCTTTCACTTCTTTTAGAAGCACTGTCCTTTTTTACTTCAGATACAGCACCTCTTTCTATGTTATCTGTAATTATTCTCTCAGCTCTATTTAACATCTTTTGAGAAGAGTCCAATTTTTCTGCAAGGCCACGCCCTTCTTTGATATCAGCCAGCCGTTTCTACCGGTTTCCGACACTTTGATTCTCCATTAGCACTTCATCCAAGCATCTTTTACATGATGCAAGAGTTCCTTATTAAATTTTAAACAATGTAAATCATCATTATATTTCTTCATACTTATACCATTAATGCTCTGGTTACTTAAAGAGAACAGTCCTCCCAATAGGTGCTTATTCTTGCTGAATGCCCTTTCACAATCGGTATTGCCGTGAGCTAATGACAATAGTGCCTTGACCACTTAATCAATTTTGAATTTAATTCTTTTTAAATTATGGGGTACTTTGTGTGTCCTTAATGACAACACCTCACTTGGATCTAGGCACATAACATTAGGTACTTCAGCTGCTAACATCTTCACAGATTGCACTACACTTCCTTCAAGTCAATATATTGGGTGCATGTATTTTCTAGAGGGGAAGTGATTTTATCAGGCTTCTGGTGCAACCGATATAAAACAATCTAGAAGTCATTATAATGGTTTTGATGGTTTCCCAAAAGTTTCTTTTAGGCGTAGACAACTATTTCGGGATTCTTTAGCAATATCAATTATAGTTCAAATAGCAATAAAAATTAAATATTGAAATTTTTAGAATTACAGTAAAAGTTTACTTTCTTTTAAAATTTGGATTAAAAAAAGTACAAGGTTGAGTGATTTTCTTATAATTAGAACATGTTAACGGCAACAATACTATTACTAATTAAAATAAAAAATGTGATATAATTTAAGCACAAGAGAACATTTTTTATGAAAAGATGCATATGTGAAATGCACTCTTTATTTAACTTCAAACGATGTTTTATACTAAATTAAATAGAAATGTATTAAAGAAGCTGCTACCAAGACTATCACGAAAAGTCATTTGATCATTTTATGGTTCAAGGTTTATACAATGTTGATTGTCGGTAGAATCAGCCTTCAATAATGTTGACAACTGATGACCATTTACCAGAGAAAAGAATCATGCTGGCTTAAAATTAAGCTACTTTTCTGCACTTATTACTAAATCAAAATTAAAGGATCTCATTTTTGTGTAGAAGTGCAAAATATGACAATCTTGTAGCAGAAAGGAAGAAATTTTGATGCAGTTTGCACAGATTTTCCGCCAAGAATACTACACCCCTTTGTCCCTACTTCCATGAATAATATAATTTTGGCATTTGTAAATCGGAAAGTATTTGGAGTAAGTCGCATGGCAATAGTGGTTTCTGAATCATAAATAAATGTAACTTGGTCCACAATAATTATCCCGACAAGCTTTGAGAACTTATATATATGTATACTACAATATGTGTTATGTGCATAATTACACCATTAAACAAGCATTGTAAACTTATTTTCATACTTAGGTACCACAAACACTTCCAAAACTACATGTCAAATTTCCTAAAATTATATACGGAACAAATTTAACCACCAGAAACCTTCTGAAAAAGATAAGATTTCTGAATGGATAACAGAAAATTTTGAAACTCCTGTAGTACACCTAATAATTTTATTATTTACCTGGATCCACATCCTCTTCCTCCTCTTCTTCAGAATCATCTTCTTCTTCTTGTGCTTTATCTAAAAAAAAGAAATTATATTTTACAATTCTTTAAGATCTATTTAGAATATTTAGTAATTCATACACGGCAACGTAAATTTATAAAAATTACAATTAGCTAGAAATGATTGTAAAATCATCATTTTAAAAGTCTTTTTAGGAAAATATTATCTTTTGCTATAAACTTATTTACTAATTTGATATATAATAGTTAGGATGCATTAAAATGAAAACTAACAGTTTCTACATCCATTTATGTTATTTATAACAAAAGAGAAAAGGATACTATTATTAGTGGAAAAGATAAACTTTGTGAATATAAGTTGTAGCTAATAATAGGTCATGTTAAGGTATTATTTTTCAAATTTGCTACACATAAAAACTTTACAATAGTTTCATTTTATTCAGATATTTTGTTAAACACCGAAGAATATTCATTTTATTTTCAATTATTATTGTTATAATATTTTGTTGAATAATTCTAAAAGTAAATAATGCAATAACTAACAAATAGATTAACATTATTCAATATTTCATATTGATGTGTAAACAATGCTTATTAAAAAATGTAATTAAGTAAAATTTCTTATTTTTAAATCATTAAATGACTTATAAAATAAATTATTACACACCAAAACTCATTAACTTAAAAAAAAAAAAATTACATATGTAAGCTCTTTTCAATCCCTCGAAGAGAAGCAGTATGGAGGGTACCACCTTCTGCACAATTTCATTGTTCACTTTCGATCGGAAAACATTGGTGGAAATGAGCGTGCACAATCCCAGTACGCACATCTTGCGGTCGTGCAACCTGCAAACGAGGCTTCACATTAGAAATTTGCATATTTAGATTATCATAAACATGTATTAAATGTCTTTAAAAAATTGCATATAAAAGCCACACTTCCCATGTAACTGGACATTCATTACTGCTTTTCAGTGTAAAAGTTTAAATTTCTCATTTATTAAACCCTTATATCTTATGAGTAAATTTTCAGCTTTTAAAGAGTTTCATCCAAGTGGAAATCTTTTACAGTATGTGTGCCCTTTAGACTGGCATGCAACAGATCAATATTTTCTATAATTTGGCACCCATCAAGCCATTTGCTTTCAGATTTTCTCATGAAGATTCAAGCATTTGTTGAACTAGATTGACAAATTCCTATGTTTATCATAACTGCAGTTTCATTTCAGTGCAACATAGAACAATAAATTTTTGTATAATTTGTAACTAATTTTTATAGAAGATATCCAAATCTCAGATGAAATGCGATATCAGATAAAATTTTAAACAGCAGACTAATTATCTTATCTAGCCATAGAATAGCTAATCACAACTTGTTTTAACAACTTTCATTGTACTTTATTAAACACTATTGTAAGTGTCTGTGCTCATGAAAATAAGAAATTTAATGCTATTATCTTTGAATATATTATTCATTTATCTCTTGTACAGCTCTAAATTATGCAAAAATGCAATTATTTTCCTCCAATACATCGCATAACTAGTGTTTGCCAGCTGCATTAGAAAGAAATGAAAAAAAAAAAAAAAACATCGCATAACTACGCTCGTCTGTATGAAAAACGGTGGCACTGGGGAGCGCATCTCGTAAGTTTTCCTCGGCAGGTAAGGGGTTAAAACTGTATGGAGACTTGATCACACGGCATGTCAATGGTAGCAAACATGTCGGCTTACACAATGCAGTGATTCTCATACACTCATATGCAGTCACATTCAGCATTGTTGAGAAGAACAGTTAAAATAACATTATTCAGTAAGAATATCTGTTGAAAGGACCTTTGATGCTGCCATTTTCCAAAGAATGATATACTTTCAGTACAACATCTATCTTTTAACCACACCATATAGTTGTTTATAAATTTACAGTTCACAATATTTAAACTTTAAGATTGTCTCTCACTTCATCCCATATTTTGCAGCTCACTTTG
Organism: Caerostris darwini; assembly: GCA_021605075.1. Taxonomy (NCBI): domain Eukaryota; kingdom Metazoa; phylum Arthropoda; class Arachnida; order Araneae; family Araneidae; genus Caerostris; species Caerostris darwini. The sequence continues at coordinate 29,663 of BPLQ01010606.1, read as the reverse complement.
CACAAATATATGTAATTTTGTTTGTGGCTTGTACCCACTTTCCATTCCTACAGCTATGTAAATTGGCAACTTTTTTGAATTCCCAATAAATTTACATACAAATCAAAAATAAAAATACACAATTGGAATAAATCTTCTATATCAGATAAATTCATTAGTAATCAGTTTCTCGAGCAAGCAAAAGAATCTTACCCAAGGAAACAGTCCGAATCATGTACCCATTGTTTAACAAAGTGCTGTGTTATCGATTCTGTTGTATTCGGCATCAAGATTTTTTCTAATGTTTCAAACAGTAAATTTGGATTATAATACAAAGCTGCTATCACTACCTGCACAATAAAAGATACATTATTAGAAGCACACATTTTAAGCAAAACAAGAAAAATCTATAATAAATACTATTGTAAGTGTCTGTGCTCATGAAATAAGAAATTTAATGCTATTATGTTTGAATGTATTATTCATTTATCTCTTGTACAGCTCTAAATTATGCAAAAAAACTATTCAAAGGCTATTTAAAACCAGTTTTTTTCATTTACATAGAGAATTAAATTATTTCAAGAACAGTAGAATTTTTAAAAATTACTTAATCTTAATTTGAATACATGTTACCTGTAGGCACATAGTCCTGAGCTCTGACGTTTTGACTTCCCTTGTTAGTCTTCCCAATACTAGTTCAACAAAAGATGGAATGCACTACAAAGACAAAAAGTTCTTAAGAAAAGAAAAATATTCTTTTTCTAACACATATACTTTTTTCTTGATATTTACAAATTAATAGTACAGATATAATACTTATTTTCATATGCAATGCAAATATATTTTTTAAATTTAAATTTTTGATACAAATTTTATCCACTTTAAAAGAAAACGGTAATTAATATAATTAATTGAATATATATTATACTAATGTAATACAATAATTGTTTAACCTTATACATAAAAAAAAATACTTTGCTAATAATTAAACTTATTTTACAGAGGTGTCGTTAACGAGACTTTTCAATAGTTGAATGGATAATTTTCAGTAATTTTTTATGCTTGTTAGTAGCGGAAGTGGAAGCAGCAAACACACATCCTTTTATTATTCAATCAATGAAATTTAACTGCAGTCTACATTAAAATGGAATTAACTTGAAATCTAATATGTGCATAGTCCAATCTCAGATAGTGTGGAATAATAAGCATTCAGAAACACATGAATCGATGACTTGTTAGAGGCTGGTCATATAAATACTTTGAAAGAAAAGTATAACACTTCATCAAATTTTTCTTTTTAATATTGTGTCAGTTAAAATTTTGATTATTAAAAAAATAAAATATCTAATAAATGATATTTTCTCCCCTATGATATCTCTCTTTTCTAATTGGCCCCTTGCCCATATTCCAAATGGTCTGTGGTCGAACCATTCCAAAATTATTTATTATAAAAAAGATTTATTATAAGAAAATAAAAATCTTTTACTATTGTGAACAAAAAGTAAAACCAATTTTCAATTGTTTCTTTTCTTTTTTAGGTTGTTGGTACTGTTCTTGACATCTGAGTGAAATTTTACGTCAAAATATTCCTTAGTGTTTGAGTTAAATTTGGCTTTGTGTGACGCTAAAAGTGATTTCGGAAATTTTTGAAATGTCTGAATCAATTGAGCAAAGAACTTGCATTAAATTTTGTTTGTGGAATGAATGTTCATGTGCGGAAACATATAGAATGTTGCAGAAGGCCTTCGGTGACCAAACTATATCAGAAAGAAATGTTTAGAAGTGGTATAAAGAGTTAAAAAAAGGCAGAGAATGCTTTGAAGATGAAGAGAACGCTGGTCGACCATCAATCTCAACCAATGAAGCACACATAAAAAAATTTAAAGATTTGGTGCTTGCAAACCGTTGATTTACAATTAGAGACCTTGCTGATGATGTTGGAATTTCAAAAGGATCAGCCAATTCCATTTTAAAAGATGTTTTCGGCCTCAAATGCTTCAAATCTCAATTGGTACTGAAAACATTGAACTTTTTGGAAAAACTTATAAAATATGATAAATTACGTAGACACAAGTAGTATTTAAATATAAACCCCAAGCAGATAGTTTATTTCACTCAAAATACTTCCAATATATATATATATATATATATTTACTTTCAAAAAGTGTGCTGATTTTAAGATGTTCCAATATAGTGCATTGCAAGCTAATAAGCCACACATTAAAAATTATTTTAATATTAAATCAGACAATTAATTCAGAGAAGAGTGAATTTAAAATACCTGGTCAATCATTCCTCTGCATTGTAATATGACTACTTCGAGCAATTTGGCTGCATGGCACTCAGAATCTTCACCAACTTCAGAATGAAGCAGCTAAAAAGTAGAATCATTCAAATGATTTGAGCAGACAAATATGAAATAAATTTATTACTTTATTTAATCTTCCACAAATAATTCAATATATTTAAAAATTAAGATATTTTGAAAAATATATTTAAAAAACAATTTTAAAAATTGCAATCCTTTTTATATGTTTTTTAGAGCAACTACATCTTGATTATTCAAATTTGGAAAATTCTATTAGTGTTATGATATGGAAGACAAAAATATGTTAATACTGGTTCAATAACACAGTTTCACATAATTTATTATTGACTATCACTACAGCTTAAAGAGATATCAAAAATAAAGCTTTCTAGAAAAAGATTTAAACAACTCCATATTTAATGAAAATGCGAGCAATAACTTAATGTCATCCGATGGCCGAGGCCAACATACCAAATTGTATAGATAGCACTGATCTGTGACAGCAGAATATGCAGAAACAATTAAATGCTGATTTTACGAGATTACTGAAGTAGCATTTCATTAGGTTTTGTAAATTTTTTTTATGCCTGGTACATTTGATTTCTCTTTCAAAAGATAAATGAGAACCTAAATTGATGCTTTTCAGTAAAACAATTTTCATAGTTCTACATACTAGTATTAACCAGTATCTTGTTTTGAATAAGGATCTTACAGAGAAATAATTCTTTTTGATCATAAACAGAAAAAGTAATTGTGAGACTATTTATTTATGTGCATTATTGAATAAGACTGAATGATTCAATATTATAAATATAAAAAAATTGCATTACTTTTTATTCACAAAAACACAAGAGCTATTTTCTTGAAATGGATATAAGTTATTTTAATTGCATAAAATTGGAAAATAAATAAACAAAAATGGCTGTTTTTTAACTTAAATATATATATATATATTTTTTTTTCCCCTGCTATCCATAGATAATCTTTGTTATTCTGTGTAGTAGTTAGCATCTCTAGTTACACAGAACTTGGAATCAAATATTTTTTTATATACACATGTAATATATACATAAATAAATAAATCCACTTACGGTCTTGCACATGTTATAAATAGCTAAAAGGTGATTTTCATTGCTAACAAATGCTTGTGTATCCACTCTGACATAGTTATGCAGAGCAGGCATCATGTCTGAAATATAAACTTTTTCTACATAAAAATAGAAAATGGGTTTTACTATATACATTGATAAACACTAAATGCATAATTAAAAAGGAAAATCAATCAACGAAACCAATATTGAATTACATATGAATAGAATAAAAAAAATTTATATTTAATAATTGAATAACAATACAGATAAAATTTAAAGGAAAGCAAACATTCTTTTTTTTTTATTATTTATTTTGAACAGTATTGTTGGACAACTTTTAATTTTCATTAAAAACATTTTAACACAACTCAGAATGAAATCACAAAATCAACTAGTAAAAAAGATAAAATATGTTTACAAATATACAGAAAAAATATTGAATGATAAACAACTGGAAAAAAAAAAAAAAAAAAAAAAAAAAAAAAAAAATCAAAATTTACAAACTTAAAAAAAAAAAAAACACAATAAACTTTCATATAATATTTTATCAAGTATAAAAATATTTAGAAACGGCTAAGAATTCTTTGTAAAATAAAAGAAAGTTTAATCAGCTCATTAATATAACAAATTATATAATAACTTTAAATGCAACAAAGTATTTACAATATTTGTTATAAAATAAAATTATAGCTATGTGAACGGAAATACTTTTCATTAAAACAAAATTTACATACCACACAAAACTGTTTTAAAAATAATTTAACATACAAGCAATAATGTAGTATACATAAATTATACAAATAAGAAGAAAAGATAAGTTTTAGAACTAAAATAAATTTATTTTAAACAGTACATTTAAAAAATTCTTTGAATACACTAATTTCCTCATTAACTTCCTATTCCAGCAATTTTCATTCTGGGGGGGGTATAGAAACAGTAACACTTCAAATCAAAGCCTTTGTTTTTATCATGGCTGGAGAGTTGGCCAAAAAATTCCTGATCTTTAAGTCGAATTTTTTATACCAACTGTAATTTTATAAGTACTACAATATTTACTTATTGATTTAGAAGAATGTGTGAAATGCATTCAATGTATCTATAAAGAGTTTCTACATAACAAAGTACTTTTTTAAAGCTCTAGTATCTGCACTAACACAAAAGAAATTTTTAACTCTAAATTTGCTTATAAAAAAAAATGCAAAATTTTCCTATAGAAATAACAGTACCAAATAAACAGACATCTAAGTATTATGGAACAACTTAAGACCAGCAAAAAAATGCACATTTTTATCACAATGATACTATATTTGCGATACATTAAATTTCATCTGATCTTAAAAAATATACATACTATGCAATCTTCTTTTATTGTGGATCCAATATAACTTTTGATAAGCTTCAATGCTAAGAAAGTCTCTCAACAACTTAATCAGACACTGTCTTTGATACTTGTATTATGCAAGGAAATGGTCTGTCTTGACATTCAATTTTAACATTAATACTCAAATTTTGGAGGGAAGGACGGAAATTTTTATAAGAGTTGGAAGTCAGATTTGTAAACTGACCCCTATTCCTTCACAATGTCCGATTCCAACCTCTGATTTTTATTATTATGTACAACAAGTAAAAGAGAAAACCTTTTTATATTTCATTAATTAAAGCTCTATCTTTTCAGCTATCTATCTATAAAGACTTTAAAATTACCCATTTTGATTTCAAAATGTAAAAAAAAAGCCATTTAGCAAATAAATAAAGGTGTTGATTATTGCAAACTTTTTTTCCAGATTTAATCAAGATAATAGAAGAACTACTATAATATATTCAATAACAGTTGGAAAATAAGTATGGAAGTAAACTCAAACCTGTGAAAAAATCTGTTCCATCTTTCAAAAATGTCTGGTACATTAGTTCAAAAACTTTCCACATATCAGGAGATATACTGTTAGATGATAAGCTATAGATTAATGACATTGATTCTTCATAGAACTCTGAAAAAGAAAAACTTTTAAGTGGTCTATATAATTCAAAATAAAGAGAGTATTAGATGATAAAATTTTTTTAAAAATAGAAGATAAGTGTTCTAGTAACATAACTGTTCTAATAGTTTTATAACTGTACTACAACTTTTGAACAAAAAAAAATTGCTTTAAAAAAAGTATCATATATTCAAATTTTGAAATACATGGCAATAAACATTCACATTATATGACAAATGGACAACTATTCTTATATGTTTCATATATTGTGAGAACACTCATTAATGGGACTCAAATAATAGGTTAATAAAATTGGAATAATTCTCTGCTGCTACATAGTTAAAAAACTAATCCAAACATGACAAGTTATTAATCGAACACTGCCTCAATTTCAGTTTTAATAAAATGGTCACACTATACACTTAAATATGTATTAGTAAAAAACCATATGGCAACACAAGAAAGTACGATTTGTTTTATGATAACCCAATTTAATTAATATAATAAGAATTTAAAATATTAGACATCTTCACATATAAAATACTGTCTGTATTCTGATTGAAGAATATGAACTTAAGATCAAATCTTACTTACCTACAATATCATGGGTGAGAATGAGACCAATGACATTTAAAACAATGGGTTCTAAATGGTTCATGATATCTCTGTGATCTTCCATAACAGAAAGAATAGTGTCCATAGTGTTTAGGATACCCATGGCAGTTATGGTTTTGTCATCGGTACTATCATCACCATTGGGACCGACCACTTGAGTGAAGGTTTGAGCCTGTTAATAAGTTTAAAATTACTCAGCATATTCAAATTCCCCAAAAAGGTAAGTGAGTCATTTAAAATAAAGTTTTTTTTAAAAATATTACTCACTAAATGTTGGGTCATTTCCACCGCTATCGGCAGCAGCTGCTGAGTGTAAGTGCAGACTATTTTCTGCATGACATTTGTTAGATCGTCATTCTCTGTTTCCCTTAAGATATTCAGTAATTCTAAAGCTATAGGTTTGATATGAGGTTCAAGATGTTTTTCAGCTGGAAAATAAAATTATTAAAATATTTAAATTTTATAAATGAAATGTATGGGCAATAGTTTTAACAGTTTTTTTTTTTTTTTAGTAAGTCAATAGTATATATTTATTTAATAGTGAGGCCGAAATTGCATTAAATGAGAAACTTGTTTCAATGAATTCTAAATAAACCAAATATAAATTACAAAAGGCAACTCTTGAATAGCAGAAATTCGAGATATAAAATGGAAGAAGAAATTTGTATTTTAAAATAAGGATTTAACTAGTATAATAAGATTCAATATGATCCTGTTAGAATGATAGAGGTTCTACAAAAAAGGATAAGGCCAAAACAGCAAAAATAATAGATTGTGCTAGATAAACAATATATTGTTATCTAGCACAATCTACTATTAAATCTTTAATTTGGCTAACTTCACTTCTCCATTGTGCCTTACACTTTTTTTTTTTCCTGCATTGTGGCCTATTTATTTATATAATATTTATATATAATATTTAATAGTGAGGCCAAAATTGCATTAAATGAGAAACTTGTTTCAATGAATTCTAAATAAACCAAATATAAGTTACAAAAGGCAACTCTTGAATAGCAGAAATTAGAGATATAAAATGGAAGAAGAAATTTGTATTTTAAAATATGGATTTAACTAGTATAATAAGATTCAATATGATCCTGTTAGAATGATAGAGGTTCTACAAAAAAGGATAAGACCAAAACAGCAAAAATAATAGATTGTGCTAGATAAACAATATATTATTAGAACTTTAATTTGGCTAACTTCACTTCTCCATTGTGCCTTACACTTTTATATTTTTCTGCATTGTGGCCTATTTAACAACGTAGCGAAATGTATGAAATGCAATAAGATTAAAACAAATATGCGTACTAATAAGGGCAACATAAAAAAAATGATTGAGGAAGTTATAATACACACAGCATTGGACTACTGTAGTTACATATACCATAACACGTCTATCACCCAAAAACTATCAATATATTATTCCTTTTGTTTGCGGCAATAATGATATGTGTTACACTAATGTGATCAACAATTCTACTAATAATTCCTTTTTAAAGATCATTTGAATTAGGTTGCATATAAGAAAATATTTTAGGATATTGTAGTAAAAAAAAAACTTAAATAACTTAAAAACTGAAGAGTAACCTTTATCTTGGTTAGTTATTAACATCTGCAGAGCTACAGCAGCTTCAACTTTCACAGGAAGCTCCTGGTCGTTTAATAGGGAGTTCTGGGTCAGCTGAAGAGCTGTGACGAGGTTCTGTTCATTTTGGAAGTGCATGGAGCAAAAGTAGTGCAGCACCCAACAAGCCTAGGTAAATTCAATCAGTTAAAACTAATCTTTTCCACATGAATTAATTAAAGAGAAATTATTACTATGTATTTAATGCTATACAATGCATATGTAAAATTTTCTCTAATAATTTGATAAAATGTCAGGGAATATAAATTTTGCAGTATTTAAGAATACTACGACTATTGTTAATACAATACATTTCTTTTTTATGACAATACTTACCATAATGTAAAAAGAAATAAATACAATTAATATCACATGTAATATTGATGCCTGCAGGCCATTACTTTCACGGATAATTTTACAGAAAAAGATAAGGGACAAAAGAATAAAAATGTCCATCTATTGTATTAAAAAAATATACGAGTCAACTAAATAACAATTGTTCATATTTTTACGAAAATAGATAAAGCATAAACAATAACTCTGTAGGTAATAGTAGTACATGGAAGCTTCTATTGCTGCAATTATTAATCCAAACCATAATAATAGTCATTGCAATTCCTCGGTTGAAACTACGGAAACAATGGAAGTTTCTAGGATTGAAGCTACTTCTAAAATTTAACAAGTGCTAATAATAATAAATGCACCTCTTCAGAGCAGCAGTAGTGTACTGTAAGGAAAGAATGGAATGCATATTTAGTTGCATGACATTCTGAAACATGTAAAGAATTTGGTAAATGAAATAATTCATTGAAAAAGAAAAAAAAAAACGAGTTGAAAATTCTACCACAATAAATTATTTCAATCCTGCAGTTTCACAGCAGATATAACTAACATATTTTATGACTTTGAGTACAGCAAATAAACCTGCTGCATTATATATGAAATAATGGGAATATAATATTTGAAGGAAATGGTACAAATTCACGCGTTATTTTCGGTGTATGACTCAGAACAATGTAAGAACAACATAAATTGAAATATGCCTGCAAAAGTTTTGTTTTTTCAAGAATATTTATTGAATAAGATACATATTACTCAAATATTAAATATAGGGGGAGAAACCCAGCAATAATAATAAAAGATTCAGAAAGATTGGATGCATTGCTTAAACATCATATTTCAAAGATCGCTCATGCTGTGGTTTTGAAGCTGATATTGCATTTAGCATCAGCAACGGTTGATTTGGGTGACATTTATCATTTAGAAAAATTTGTCAAGAAGTTTTTACCTTATGTATATGAATTGGTACAACAACATTTAAAAACATTTAATGAATAATAAGTTAATACAAGATTTTAAACAACTGTGAAAGTAACTAATACTACTACACCACATACTGTGCCTAGAACTAAGTTACCCATTTACAGTTTAGGAATGATGTGGGTAAGAAGTCCGACTGGGCACCGTGGCATTCTAAGGACATGCGAGACTGGAACCTACAGCTTAAATTAAATTCTGAACCACTACAACCATCCATGGCAATAACTGCTGATTACATCTTGATTTATTATGATTATGACAGTAGTGCCAAATTCTGAAATTATGATTGATAGCCATATATTTAGGTCCTGCCATCAAAGCTCACAAGCAACTGGGAAAGAATTATTTCAATCATTTCAGAATGGGACATTAACATTAGCAGGACGTTGGCCGTTTTTTTTTTATGATGAATATTTTCACATTAAATGTGGCAAACTATCAGTGAGCATTTCATATATCTATATATATATATACAATATGTGGAAGAAAGTGATGGGACACGACACTATAACGACATAAACCCATATTTATTAAAATTAATAGGAGGTAATATCCTTTGGCTGCGATCACAGCTGCAACCCTTCTGGGCATGCTTTCCACTAAATTAGCCATAGTGGCAAGAGGAATTTCCTACCAAATGTTTAACAGGAAGTTCCATAGTTCAGGCTTGCTTTTGGGGAGTGGGGTGCCGGCCCTCAACCGACGGTTCAATTTGGTTAAGATCAGGGCTCTGCGCCGGCCACTCCATGTGTTTAACGTTGTTGTTCACATACCAATCAAGAGTCCTCCTTGCAACATGGCAGGTTGCGTTGTCGTCCTGATACCAGCAATCATCCATACCGTACATTGCTCACAAGGTAGGAAGGACATGATTGTCGAGAATATCACAGTATCTATCGGCATTCATCGCACCATCAACCTTCACCAGTGGGCCAGCTCCATACCAGGAGAAACAGGCCCATACCATCAATCCTGCGGTGGTCTTTAGCCCATTGAAGGCGCGCTTTCTTGTTGTAAATCAAAAGCTTATGGGCCATAATCAAAAGCTTATGGCCGCCGAAAGTCCAGTGTAACCTAACTTATGGGCCACGATTCGAAGAGTCTTGGTCGAAACGGCCGCACCTGTGGCTTGTCTAAACTCATTAAAGATGTTATCCATGGATGTTTGACGGTTACTTCGAATCTCCCTGCCGAGCACCCGCCGATCCCTGCTGATGAGAACTGTAGGTCGTCCACTTTGGGGTTTGTTCTGACAGTGTCCCTCAGTCTTGCAGCGACACACAACACGTGCTACAGTTGATTTTGAGCAGTTACGGAGACGGGATATCTACCTAATTGACACCTTGGCAAGATGCAATCCAACCAACACACCTTTCTCGAACTCAGACAACTCTTCCCGTGGCGGCATCTTGACAAAAAACAACTCTAGTCGACTCCACAGAGTATTTATAGGATATGGCAGACATGTGATACCTATCATTGCGCATGTGTCAGCTATATTGTCGACTTTTCGAGGGGTGTCCAATCACTTTCTTCCAGATAGTGTATATATATATAATGTGACCAAAAAGAATTTTTGATAGGATGCTACAAGTAACTTTTTTTTAGAGATTGCTTTTAAGGAGCAGATCTTTTTTTTTTTAGACCACCGGAGGGATATGGTGATCTTTAGGGAAACAGAACGTTTCCTATAATGTTTTAGGATAAGGTCAATTTTCATATCTCCAACTTTTATAGGGGTCAGCAGTATTTATTCTTATGATACTAATTTTATTTAATTTTTATATATTTAGTATTTTACTAAATTTTAAAATATACTGTTTGGGGACAGGTTTTATTTTGGTTCAAAGAATAATAAATTTCTTTGAGCTATACCAACTGAGATAGGTTTAATCTGTTATATATTATAGTAAGTTATCAGTTTAGCACAATAGTAGAAGTCTATTCATTTTCAAATTATACATTTGTAAAGTCATTTTTGTTAATTATAAAAAGTGTTAGATTTGTTGTATTGAAAAAAAATTTGTTGTTTGCTGATTGGGGGTGGAAACAAAAAAGAATAATTGTATTATCATATCCTATTTTTTCCCCTTTCTTATCCCTTTTTTTTTAAATTGAGAATTATGCATATATTTTTATATCTATAAATTTACAGCTATTTTTCAGTTACAGATTTCCATTTGTATTTATAGATCTCCAATGTGAAAATGATGTTAGGAATGTCTGGATGATGACGAGCATATCGTTTTAGAGTCAATGTGAATTTGTATTTAAAATATTTTTTTAAAAAAGACTACTTCATCAGAGCATATATGACATTAGTAACAAGTAACATTTCATAATCTTATTTGTTTAGCATTAATAGTCTAACATTTAGCTTTATTTAGTAATTTGGGAAAACAAAGAATTTTGTCCTTTTGCATTACCTAAATACATTTATTCATTAAATATTGAAGTTGATAAATCACTGTTAGTCCTAATAGTAATCTAAATAATTTGATAATAATTAATAATAAAGGTGCTCAGCATAGAGGAATAATGAAATGGCGAATTCTAGAAGCAAATGTCGTGCTTCTGGCTTAGCTTAAAAATCATTGTGTCTCATCATTGTAAATCATTTGTCGTGCTTCGTGAAAATTGCTGTAATGAATTAATTGTAATAAGAAGTAGTGTACATTTGTTTGCCTTAAAGAGGGCAAAAAAGAATGCAAATGAAACTGAAAATTAAAGCAAGCTGATTTTTCACAATGGACGAAAATGGTGTAAAATTGTGGATAAGAAATATTTGGCAAAAGCGTCCAGGTGCCTTAAAGAGTCAAGAAAACCTTTTAGCTTGAAACATGTTCAGATGCCATATAACGGATAATTCGAAGAAATTGCTGACAGTGCAACACAGACATGACAGTTATTAAAGGTGGATTAATGCCATTAGTTCAGCCTATAGATATGTATTTCAATAAGCCCTTCAAAGCAAATTTTAAAAGGTGGAACATATTGATGTCAGAAAATGAAAAAACACTTACAAAATGAAGCCAATAGCAACATACCATTCTAGAAATAGTGTGCAAACAGATAATAAAGGCATGGAAACCAGTCTTAATTCAAAAGTCATTTAAAAACTAGTTGTTTTTAAACATTTTTTGTTTCATCTAATACATAAGTAAATAATCTACACGAAACAGAAGATTATTTACTTATGCAATAGATGAAACAAAATTCGATGATAGGTCTGAAGACATAAAAGGAAGACAAAATTTTCATATTATCCATTAATGAAAGTTCAGAAGGAATGCCATTCCTTTTAAATAAACAGTATAAAGACATATATGGAAACCTAATTTTTTTTAATACACATCTATTATTATAAAACTATCCTTTTTATATCTGGCATATAACGAGCCCCCGTAATGTTCGATCTTGTTTTTAGTTTTAAAAGTGTGCGACTATATGGTACTTACAAAATACCAAAGAATAGTTCAATAGTAGTTTATGACTGTTTAAAACGACATAAGTGGCAAAATAAACATTGTTTTTTAAATGTGTGGTCACTAATAAGATTGTTCACCTTCTCATAGAGAATGTTATAACGTAGTGTTGCCGTTATAAGTTTTAAGAACAAAATTAAAAAAATAAATTAATTACAGCAAAACTGATTGCCTGATTAATAAAAAGAACATATTTTTTATTGATATTAGTTCTATATCATATACCTATTTTTAACAGTTAGTAATTATTTAGCAGATAAAAACAATGAAGTTTGATGTAACTAAGATTTTTTTCATTGGTTAAATTTATTTAAATAATTTGCATTTATTTTAATAATTCAATAATTTGCATTTTTCAATTGTCAATTGCATTTCAAATTCTCAAATAAACATTCTGCATAACATATGAAAATTTCTTTTCTGGGAAGGTTTCTTTTGAAACTGGGACACCAAAATTATGAGTAATGGTGGAAAAAATATAGCTTTAATATATTTGAATAAGCAAATTTTATTGTACCAATAAATCAATAAGAATTTTAATGCAGGAACAGTTAAATTACAAAAACAATGGATTAATTGTCAGAACTATGTCCAATAAAATTAGATAAATAAAAAATGAGCTGGATTTCCCAAAAGAAAAAGTTTTTAATACGAATGTGAAACAAACTATACAAATTATTGTAATTATCACTTTCATGTTATCATTGGATTTACTATTTTTTAAAGAATATTTTTATGCGGCTTTATGTAGCACTTTACAGATCATAGATATAATGTTCTTTTACATTTTTTGTTTTGTTTTTTTACATTTTCCTACTCTTTTGTACCTTTCAATTAGTCATTTATAGGAAAAATAAATTATCAAATGCTTTTAAAAAACATTTCATTAAAAAAAAAAAAAAAAACTTAATTTTGCACAAAATGAAATTTTTTATATAAGTTTACAAGACTGTGGTCTAATAATCATTATATTTGACATTAGAAAGTAACTTTCTTGAAAACTACATATATTCTTAAATTATTTGGCTTTTTTAATTATCATTGTTCTCAGCTTCGATAAAAATTGATTAAAAAGTTTAGCCTTCCACAAAGATTCTTTGAATCCTATAAGGATAACATTGTATATAAAATGAATCTTGGAAACAACACGATTCAATTACTTTGATCCAAGAAAAATAGTAATACTTTAATATTTGAGAGTTTTTAAAACTATGATTAAATTTAACACTAGCATATTAACAGACTTCATTTCAGACAGGGAAAAGACTTAATTTTTAATCTAATTACAATTGATCTTTTATAAAATATTCATTTCTTAAATGTAATTATTATAAAGAAGAAAATTGTCAAATTTTTACTTATTTCTTATATGATTATTTATAGAAAACTTGATGAAGGTTTTAAAAAAATCTTTCTGATAATATTCTCTATTTACATTCATTTTTTTTATATATGACAAGACCGAATGCCTAACAACTTAATACGGATTGTGTATAATATAGCATATATATATATAATGTATATATTTTATTTTTCACACACACACACACATATATATATATATATATATATATGTGAAAAAAAATTCAATACTTTTCTATTTCTTCTGCATTTATGAAATAAAATACTATGCCAATAGTTATTTCAAATATTAAAGTTTAAAAAAAATTCTAGTGAAGCACATAAAGAATTTAAATAATCAAGAAAAATAATTATCTTTAAGTGAACAAACAATAAAATTAACGTTTATTAAATGTCAAACATAATGTAAACACAAAAACAACAGAATAAGGAAAAAGGGGTGGGAAGGGGGAAGTTTCTACTATAGAGGCTGCATCACCAAATTTTAAAGATGGATTCCCTTTATTTTACAGTATAATATAGCTATCATTCAAATTATTTATAGTCAAACGATAATAAACCAAATTGCTGCTTAAAAATATGAAATTTTAAAAGTACAACTTTTTTGTAAACTATGATCTCACAAAAAATTAATTATTAAAAATTAAAATAAATAAATCATAAAAGTTATTTGCAATTAATTGCCAATTTAAAAACCAATGCATTCTAATTTCCTAAAAAAAAATGTTTTTTACTGAAATAAATTGATAAAATCATTTTATATTTATAATTTTATTTTTAATATACAAATTCCATCAACTTATTGATGAATAAACATTTTAAAAACTTCCTTGTATAAATCTTTGCTTGTTTTTTTTTTTTTTTTTTTTTTTTAAATCTTCAATATGCCTTATGTTCCATCCCCCCCCCCTCTTCTTAAGAGATTTCCTTCTGAAAATCCATTCATCTTAGATTTTTTTCTGCCTTTAGCGAACAGTCAGATATTTAAAAATCTTTTGATTTTTCAGATTATATATCATAATTGTTATTTGTGCACAAAGATACTATTATTTTTTTTACTTTATATTAAATTGCTATCCATAATATATATATTTTTTATACTTTATATCCAAATGAAATGTAATTTTGGACTGAATTCTAAAAAAGAACTCATCTGAAATTTCTTTCAATCTAACAAACTATTAAAATGAAACATAACTTATATAAAATTAAAGAAGAAAGTAATTCTTTTGACCCAAATTCATTGAAGAGGTCTAAACATGATGGAAATATTGCTATAAGAAATTACAAACAGAACAGCTATTTAGAACAATAATGATATAATTATTAAAGTAACTGTAATAAGAAATTGCAGTTTAAAAAAGTTTTATAAATATAAAAATTCACTCCATAAATAAAAAAAAAATCTTTAAACAAACTACTGAATTTTTATTAAGTTTTAAGAGTACTTACTCTAGCTCTCATAAAGCCATGTTTACTTTGGAAGTGAGGATAAACATATGCCACTAAAATGGTTTCCATCTGATCTTTGTAAAATTTGCGCTATTAAAAAAAAAGGTATTACAAAAGGTATTTAAATAAAGGTATTACATATAACTACTTATTTTTTTTTTGTTTTAATTAAGTTCTTTAAAAATTCCATTTTAGATACTAAATTTTAATTTCTTAAATTTTAAAATTCATTCTATAAGAAATTATCCACAAAAAAAAAATGATAAAAAACAAAATAAATAGTTTGTTACTTTACCTTTAATAGTACATCAGCAACTGTACCAACCATATGTAAGGCCCCATCAGTCTGTCTTGGTGAAGAAGATGCGTTTGTGAGAACTGTCATCACAAACTCCATGGACTTCTGTAGCATCTCTTTTCTCTTCTTAGCAATTGAATGCAACAGTGTCTGAGCAGCTGTCACTGGGGAGATGAAGTCTTCAAACACATCTGCACAACAAGAGGTTCTTCAATACAAAGAATTTTATAATATCAGGACTGTAAATACTTGATTTATCTGATGTCTTATAGTTTTTAGTTGCTGTTATATTTTTCACTTGATGCAAGACAAAAAATGCAATTTGTTTAAATAATGTTAATGATAATTTTATATAAATTATTTATCCAATACACATAATAGTTTTTGATAAATGTTGTATAACTTTATAAAAAAATTCCCTTTATGCAGACATTTTTCAATAGCAATATGTGCGTGTAATTATTGCATTCACCAGCTTTATCTTTATTTAAACAAACATGTTACTAAATACATATTCATATAGTAAAACATGAAGCTGCTGCAAAGTACAGTAAAATGTGAAGTGGTTTCAGCTGATAACAATCATGAGTATATTCACTTTATTTTATTAACATTTTTAAAAATTTCTAACCCCAATAGGCAACAGGTAGAGAAATTAAGTATGTCCAAGAGATGCAAAAGTTGTAAGATCAATGAAGTGTATTATTAAAAAACTTTTCTTATGAAACTTTATAAAAAAAATCTGTATACTCTAAAGGCCGAGTTAAGAGAAAATTTTGAAAAAAGGGAAAGAAAAAGTACCAAATTTCATTCTGATATATTCATGAGGATCTGTATGCCAGAGCTCTTCATCTTTCTCTGTACTGCACATTAATGGGAATATAATTTCTTGCACAATCAACTGTAAAAAAAAAAAAAAAAAAATGTCTTTACATTTATTTTTGCACTTGTATTGCAAACTCATTAATACGTAAGTTTAAAAAAAAAAAAAACTATATTACCAGCATATGTGGTTTCAGCAATTTCCATGAGTAAGAATGTATCACTCTAGAATTATAAAAAATAAAATATTTTATCAACATATAATTTTTATAGTCAAGACATTATTAAGCATATATATGGCTTATTTCGTTTATTTCAATGTGAAGCAAACCAGCCCTGCCTCTTATACAATAAGTATTTCAATGCAATGATTTTGGGAAAACTTCTTGGAAGAAATCACAGACCCTACTGTTCTACAATGTATTTTGCAAAATGTGAGACAGAACATTTCATGCAATTAAACTCAAGAGGATAAATGTTAGATGTGCGCACAGCAATAAAATTATTAGTTGAGTGGCAATGATGGCTTGTTTCATGTTGGAGATAACGAAGGAAGTTCATCTGATGAAAGCTTTAACATTCAATAGATTAATAGCTATTTTTCAATTGCTACTAAGATGAAAATATTAGTGTCATAGACAATCTTTAATAGGTTTTTCGAAAAGTATTTTTAATTATTTGTTACAGGCTTTTAATTTCCATCATTAAACATGGGCATATAATGAATGAACCATCTAACACTTCTGTAAAATTATGACTTTTTTCCTATCATCAATTTCCACTTCCTTTTTAACTTGAGAAAAGTGTACACACTCAACTAATTCAGAGGTTAATGTGAAGTTGAGGTTCACAATGTGTATAATTAAAATAATTCTTTGAAAGAAATTAATTTTATGCTCTGCTCCCTCTTGACAATATTTTTATCACTAATACTTTATTGACAAATGCTGAAAATTAATATTAGTGTCCTCTAATATGAGATTTACCTTTTTTGAATAATAATAAAAAAATAGTTCATCTTTTTAAGGTTCTGTTATATTTTAAACAGCCACAGTAGAATAATTCCAATCTTAAAATGCATGTCAACTTTAAGATTTTATTTCGATTTTCACCAAATTATTCTATGAAACAATTTTAATTTTCTTTATCCATTTTATATTCTTCTAAGGTTTCAACTTTTTTCATCCTGTGTCTACTCTACTTTTCTCACACTGGAGTTTCATCCTGTAGAATTTTAAAGAAATAATCAACACCTCAAATTATAATCAAATAAGAAACTATCAAACTCAGCAGCCTGTTATTATGTATGATAAATTTTGTATAATCTTCATATTATAGGCAAAGGAATAAGGAACAAAAAGCATAATTTCCTATGATTAACTCTAAGATTTAGATTGACAGAATAGTCAAAATACTCACGCTTCATTGATGTAATTAAGTATGAGTTGCAGAACTCTTGGTGAGACAAATACTTTTTGTCTGAACTGGTCAAGCAGTTTGAGTAGAACTTCTAGAATTCCAGCTGTGTACATTTTCAAGTAATATTTGGAGAACTCCTGATACTCGACTGCAACTGCATCGGGACTGCCATATCTAAAAAATTCATTTGTTAGAGAAGATAATACAAAAATTGCATTATTCCAAGAAGAAATGATTAACAGAAAAGAAATACAAGAAATGCTAAAGATATCAAATTATTCAACTTTTAACCCAAAAAACTTTTCATTCCAACAATTTTAACTTATTACATAGAAAAACCTTTAAAAAGTCATGGTGTGACAAAAGTATTCAATATAATAAAATGATTTTTTAATTATCAAATATTGTAATATGATACAAATTACTGGAATATATTTTTTTTACGTAGTAATTACAAGTGTTTTAATCAAATGTTGCATTAAAGAAGACCCATAAGAAAATCTAGACTAAAATATTTTTTTTATATATTGCTTTGATAAATAATAAAAATATTGCTAGGTAAGTTATGTTAAAAAATACTTAAAATTATAAAGAAATATCTTCAAATACCTTTTAAGAGATTAGTAAACACCTGAAATTTTTTTAATGCTTTTTGTATTACATATAATTTAATGCGTAATTCCCCAAGTGTTTTTTAAAAGTGCTTACCCAATCAATCAATTTAATTTATTTATTAAATTAGCAGTATAAATAACCTTTCAAAAACCCTTGTTAGAATGTGCAGAGCCCATTTTTTGCATTTCCACCAAGGAAGCTCGGCCTGTTCTTCTTCATCATAGGTGGAAGCTTGCTGAGGAAAAAAAAAAAAAAAAAAAAACTAATTTACAATATTTGACAAAAGAAAAGTAACAGGCATTATACAGTGAATCAGTACTTAGTACAGCATCCAATATTAAATCAATTATACTTTATATTAATTTTGTTAACAGTGCAATAACATATGTTATTTCAGTATTATTATTATTATTTATTTTTTTTACATCGCACAAATGATCAAAACCTATAAACAGAGATGCCAATGAAAATTGGGATTCAGTAGCAAAGGAAAGTAGAGGGCAAGTGCTAAACACATAGCTAAATGACCATTCACTTTACTGAAGAAATCACATCAACAGAGATTCATATTCACAACTATAGCTGCAATTGTATTAATATCAAATAATAAAGTTTCTTAAAAAAAAACCAGCTGGGAAATTTTCATTAAATAGATTCAATTTAGAGATAAGAATTAATGTTATCCATAAGTGTGCTGAAATTATTTAATTTTAGTTTGAATTTCATATTAAAGAAATATAATTTTTAATACATAATGCAGTACAGCATTTTAATATGTGAATATATAAAAGAAAGCTTATACACACAAATACTCATTCAAATTCTATCCTCCCTTAAATTAAAACCCTCACAGATGAATGGTTCTTATTAATTATCTAGAAAATGCATAAGTTTTCTACTGTATTTCTTAGTTAATCCAAAAATTCTACTTTCCATATGCAAAATGGAGAATGCATAGTCGATAATATTCCTGGATAATAAATAGTCTTCCTTAAGCATACCATACGATTTATACAAATTTAAACATAAGACAGCAATGGATGTTATATAAAATGTTAAATGAAAGTGTTTCTTCTTTCCCATACAGCCTTCACTTTAGTTAACCATAATTACTTTGAGACAAGGGAATGTACAAGCTATTTATATATTTATTCTTTACTGACACAAACTAAGGGGGAAAGCAGAATCTTAATAACTACAAAAATATCATTTAAACCTTTATTTATTAACTTCAGTAAAAGTATACTAAATGATTTTAAGAAAAATGGGACTTTCATGCGATTCATAAATAAGAAATTCTTCCTTCAAATGGAAAATTGTAATTTATTAATAAACAGCAAAGAGCATCTAAATCTTATTACTGGTCAAGTCAGAATAATTTAAAAAACGTAACATGTATTTATTATTTAAAAAAAAAAAAAATCATTACCTCAGGAACAGGCCTGTCTACTATGTTTCTCAGCAGTTCCATCCACTGTGAGAACACTTCTCTGGTGATGAGATCGAGAGGCAAGAAATATTGGATGAGAGCAAAGAAGATTTTGAGGATCTGTTTCTGCAGCAAAGCCGACACATCAGAAGGGTCGGGGGTGAGTTGAGCACAGCGCTGATAGATCATAGGCAAAAGCAAGTTCATTGCATCATTTAAGGGTCCTCGCTCAACAGCATTCTTATATCTGGAAGAGAAGTTCTTTACATGCTATGCGCAGATGTCCGAGATTTTTGACTGATCATATTATATGTCTACTAAAACAGAATTCAACATGAATAAATTTTAAGTTTTTTTCCACCTTAGAACAGCTAAAACTTTTAAATAGACTAAAAACATATTTTTTGATACAAAGTACATGACAAAATAAATATATAATTATGAATAAATTAAAAAAAAAAAAAAAAAAAAAAAAAACAGTATTACTATATGAAAAAATTCATTTTATTACACAAATTTAATCCAAGTTTTACAGAGTCCCAATGCACAACAAATTAATCATAAAATCGATATTGTAATACAATTTGGCTAATAGATATTACAATATAAATTTTATACTCAGAAGGTTTTATACATTAATGAATTATTTGTTTATTATTAGTTATGAACTCACACTTTCTGAAACATATATCAGATAAGCAATTTACAACAAATAAACTTTTATTTGATTGAACATTGTTACTACTCGATATTTAAGTTAATCAATGTTTCATATAAACTTTTAAATAATTTTATCTAAAAATATTTAATATTTGAGGATATAATGTTAAATATTTATAATTCATACAATCTATTACTTTATATTACAATAGAATTGTTAAAATTTATGAAGGCATAGAAGGTTCAATCAAATTATTCAACAGTATTATTTACGATTATTAGAATAAAATTTTCAACTCACTCAAAATTTTTAACCAATTGATACATGCATATGAGAGCTCCCATGCATACGTTAGTATCATTCATTTGAAGATAAACTGAAATTTTGTCCACAATTCCAGTCCACTTGCCAGGAAAGTCATATTTTACAATATTGCTCACACACACAGCCAACTGAACTCTGAAACAAAAAATTTTTTTACATCTAATTCTGTTTCTCTTAAAATGGTTGATGATAATTATTCAAGGAAAAAAGTACAAATAAAAAAATGTTTTCTGCAAAAAGTATATTAACTCTCATTGCCTTTAACCTGTTTAAAAACTAACTCTATTAACTTATATACCCTGAAACATAATAGAGTATTATGTTTAATATTTTTTGATTATAAATAGTACTTTCTTACTTTGTACAATAGAATAAAATGTTCTTGATTAAAATAAACATTACTGATAACATGATTTCATTTAAAAGTCAAGCATTGTAATAAGAATACAACAAAATCTTCAATTCTGCAGCATTTGAGGTAGGAAAATTATCTTGTATGCATGCAAGTAGAACTTAAAGCTAAAATGTGGAATAATTTTTCAAAATGAGAAAGAGTTGGCATTCTAATATAGTTTTATTCAATATAAACTAATCTAATATTGTCTCAGAATAGCTGCTTCGAAGATTGCAAAATCATTCCAAACATATTTTAAGAATTTTTTGGGGAGAAAAATTTGTTTCAAAATAAACTAGGCCTTATGCCCAAATTCATTTTTTTATTTTTAGATGTAATAAAGAGGTCAGATATTCAGCTGAAATGCCAATTGATAAGGATTCAATTAATGAGGAAGATGAAGAAATAAATTTTGCTGAATAGTTCAGCAACCATTTATAAAATTCTGAAGAATTAGATCCAATCAATTAATCTGATAATCACTACCATGAAAAGATCAAACAACAAAATGGAATAAAATTAAATTGTGGCAAAACGTAAGAAGTTTTACTCATACTGATGAAATTGCCTCGAAATATAGTAGGTTATGTAAAATTTCTGTTATCAATAGTCCTGGGTAATAAGTCATATACACTGAAATATCGACTTATATCTGAAATCACATATCCAATTTTATAATTCTTACGTTAACGAAATCCAGATTTAAGATACATTTGTTCTAATTAATTCAACTTGGTCTGTTATTCAATTTATTAAGGCAACCTTATTTTTTATGGTCTGTTCAACAGGTCCTACTTTTTATGGCATATTGTCAAGACACTGGACATCCATTCTTGCTGCCTGGGGTACTCTTTTTTTATGAGAAATTTTTTCATCGAATCTGTCATTTTATCATCAAAATAAATAATATTTTTTGTTTAAAATTTTGCCTTATTATTTAATTACTTTAAATTCATTTAAGTCTCATTTCCAATTCTTTTGCATCTCATAATGAAAACTATTTATGTCTAAAACGCATGGTAATTCTTAATTCAATTCATGTTACTAAAATAAGATATAAGTTTTATGTATTTAATTACTAGAATGCATCCAGCTGTCAATTATTTCACTTTTATTTCGTAGACATCCTTCCTTGCCACTTTTCCATATGGGCCAATTTGTTAATGGTCTTACTTTTTGGGTACAGTAGTATATATAATCAAATAATCTTTTAATATTGTTGTAATAAAAAGAATTTAGAATAAAGTAATTATTATTATTTTTGATGTTTTAATAAACAAAAATGCTTTAAGCCTCCACATGTATTATTGTGTAACAGCAAATAGTATGCTTCTTAACAAGCAAACTTTTCTACATGTCTTTAGCTAAATTTTACACTTTTTTTTTAATACAGATGATGCTTTAAAATTAAATTTTATTTCAGCCCTACTATAAACAATTTTCTTTGTAATCTAGATAATAGAAATATCGAAAGGATTGTAAAGATTATCAGATTTAAGAAAATGCTTTAAATCTACATTGCCACAAAGACGATTTCAATTACATATACTAGGTTACTATTTTAAATTATTTTTAAGATTTTGTTCTTTTAATTAATTGATTCAAGAATATATCATACAAAAGCCTCAAAAGCAAGTGATATGTTTAGAATTAATTAAAAATTAAAATTCCACTAAATTATCAAATTTAAATTAAACATTATGGCAGAATTTCTTGTGTGATCTAAAAATGCAAATTCACTCTTTTTGTCTGTATTTCCAGATGTGTTATGAAATTAAAGTGCATATCTAATATCTTTGATTAATTGTGTATTTATTATATTAGAAATTTTACATACAAAAAAATTGTGTTTTCATTATAGTTTGATAATCAAAATATAAAATTAAACATTAAAATATCTAAACTTTGGAACGATCTGAAGTTTTTCAAACAAATCAGTAAATGTATATACTTCCAAAAGCAACATCCATACCTGATAAGGTCTGCAGCATAAACCATGGCATCCACAATGGAATCTCTGATCATGCCTCTGTCCTGTTCATGTATAGAAAAGGCAAGTGGTTTTCCACTCTCTTGTTCCTTATCTTGCCAGAATTGTGCCACCATATTCTTCAAGTAAATGACGCCAGCTTGCCGAATTGAGATATCTACTGAGTTCATCATCACCACTTGGAGGAGTGATGGAGCGAAACCAATAATTTTATGAACCTGCAGACAAAATGGAAGTGCTTAAGTTAAAGATTCATAATTTATGGTTCTAAAGATCCTTTTTTCAAGTAAACCTACACAAGATGCCTCCTTTTAAAAAAAAAAAAAAAATTAAATTGTAATTAAAATATAGTTTATAAAATATAAAGATTACATTTAAATATATGTTTAGTTAGAGAAAAGAAACATGCAAGTAATATAATCATAAGTGAAAATGTGCCATTTGACTGAGTGATGAATGAAATGTAACTGATTATTACTGATGATTTCTACCAGATAGTTGGCAAATTATATCACTCAATCTATACACAACAGAATGGCTTAATGTTATTAAAGTCATAATTACAAAATATTAATAAGAGTGGCAAATTTTAAATGTCCAATTATATCAAATTCATTTATCTATTTTTAATTTATAATAATGATTACAACTAATACCTTTTCTCCAATCCCTGTAGTATATTAATTAATATTAAATTTCCGTACATTCATGTATAATCATAAACATACATTAAATTGACAAATTTTAAAGACATACAGTAATGTTATATTATTGTGCATATGTAAATAATCAACTGAGAGAGTGAGTAGAAAAATACAAATCTCTATTTTGGTTCTAATATTGAATTAAGAGTTGTATGATGACACAATTACATATTAAAAACCTGCAAATGTTTGACCTTTTAGTGGATAAAGTATAATGTAATCATTTCTTATTACAGTAACTTCTAACAGGATTTTCAGTACTACAGCAGTGATTATCCAGTCCCCATATAGTTTGAGAGGGGATACCAAAGAGAAAGCACTCTAGATAAAATTAAAAAATGTACATATTTAATGAAAATGTAAGAAGCATTTGATGATCAAAGCATGCAAATGCCCAAATTCATATGAAAGCAAATGCCCAATTGCTGGATTTTGGAATGTGCTGAACTTATAAAATGCAGGATTAAAGAGAGGTTACTGTAGGAAATTTATTTGTATAAAATTAAGCTGCATTTAATTCTCTGCATTATATTATTCAGACTGCAAAAATAGAGAATAAAGAGATTATTCTATATTTCTAAGAAGGAACAAAGCAATTCATCCGAAACAGTGAGATAATGTAAAAACAAACTTCTACTTTAATGACAGGGTCATTAATATCAACATGCTTTTATTATAACATAATAGCTATTGATGAACTTCAGCAGTTATGATATTTGTTAAATATAACAAAAATGAACTGTGAATTATTCATTTAGTATTTCAGTAACAAATTTTATAAATATAAGTCATTTTATTAATCATTTCTTTACCAAGTTAATATACATATTTTTTTAAATATTAGTGGTGTTAATTAAAAAGATGATTGTCTCAATGTTATTTTAGTGCTGCTCCAATATGACATTTTAACATATATTGGAAATTTATTTTTTATCATAACAGAGTGCATATAAAATATCAGAAAATACAACAATGCAACCTTTGAAATTAAAGAATTCTTAAAGCAATAAAAAAAAAAATTTAATTTATCTTAAAAAAATTATAGCTCTCAGGGAAATCAGAAAATTATTTATTTTTTAATACAGATTGCAATACAGTTATATTGTAATGGCTTTTGAAGCAATCACTAATAACTTAATAGTATTCCAGATTTAATATGCAAAGTCTATGGTTCTTAGTCGCATAGATTTGGCAATGCAGGATTAACAAGGCCAAGGCAAGTTATATTAATAAATTAAATATAGAATAAGATAAATATTAAAGAAGCTGTGAATTATTTTGAATTGCTACTATGTTATTTCAAACAGTTTCATTTCCAAGAGTAAAAAAAAATCTGGTAATTTTTGAATAAACAATGCAATTAATCATGCATCAATTTAAAAGACATGCATACCTTAACAATATTCATCAATATTTTAAAAACATTATTTCTATAGACAGTATCTCATCTTTACAAGAACGTAATTCAAATTTTGGAATAGATTTTAATGTTTATAAAGAAATCCAAATTTTTACAAATTACAACAAAAAATTTATTTTAGAAAAGATAAAATTTTTTTATAATTACATTAAATTTCATACATAAAAATTTTAATAAAACTGCAGTTCACATATAAAACCAATCATTAAAAATTTTCAGCATAAATAATTAATCTATAAACAGCAAATCTATAAACAGCATTCTAATTCAATGCTTGTATAACATTACACCAAAATACCTAAACATGAATTATTGCCTACACACTTAGACTTGTCTTCACAGAAGCAGGGGTTCTTTTTATAGATCCACGCCAACATTCCGAAGAGGCCTCCAAACCATTAAATGTCTAAGAAACTGATATTCTATTCTAAAATAGAGAATCTTTCCAATTTTATTTTAACAGTTTTTTGGAGTATTGCTTCATAAAACTATTGTTAAAATTTATACTATTATAAATATTAAACATTACATCATTAAAATAAAAATTAAGCATTAAAAACTAAAATTTAAAAAAAATAATAATAATAATAAAAAAATAAAAAGAAAAAAAGAAGAGCCAAAATACATACATTTAATTTTGTTTTCTGGAAATAAAAGCTAACAAACACCTACTAATTCATAATCACAAAAGTTCCATTCATTAAATGGAAATCTTAAAACCATAAATATTCAAATATTAATTTTCAATTGTTTGTCTGTTTATAAAAAAGTCAATCTGCAATCATACAATCATTCAGCCAATAATTCATCGTATATTTTTGAAGTTATTAAAAATGTTCCAAGACTTTTTTTTTAGTATGGTCTAAAAAAATTTTATATTTAATTTTAATTCATTCTTTTTTATACAATGCTACTCAATACTACAAACAATTCAAATGTTAATGATTTTAATTCTGGTTTAGTATAATTAGTTGTGTGTTAGTAAAGAAGGAATTTTAATTTTAAAAATAAAAAAATCAGTCCTTTAAAAAGGATAAGTTAAATTTATTGATTTTCATAAAACAAACAAAAAATTTTAAAAAAATTATGATTCAATATAAGGAGCAGTTGCAGATACTATATATTATATAGTGAAAAGGAGGATAACTACAAAAACTTTCCACGATTCATGTGCAGGTTGTGAAATTTAGGTGCATATTATAGCAAAGTAAATTTATTTAAAATAAAAATATTAAAAAAAATAGCTTGCAGATAATACAAGATAAATATTAACAAGGATATCACCCTTTTGGTCAGCAGATTCATGATTACATGACTTTTATACACATCATGGGTAACATCTTCGTCAACTCTTAACAGTGAATGGAACGACACTCGAAGAAGTCATGAATATCTTTTCGTCTTTTTTTTTTAAATCAAGTTACTCTCAGCCAAATTAAAAGACTGAATAAATTCATTGCTAATCTGGGGATATATTTTGAATAATCCACAAAATTTTGACAATGTAATTTGGAATGGGATCAACATCCAAGTCCCTGCGAAAATATTTTCTTTTCAATGAATCAAAGTGTATTAATTATTTTAGCAAGTTATTAACTTTAAAATATCTGCAATATTTTAAAACTTGATATTTATATGGATGCCCATATTTGATACAAGAATCTTATGAATGAGCAGAAGCTTGCATTTAATCACCAGTCAGTTCAACCATTATGTTCTGTTCTGATGAGCTCTGGTTGTTTTTGCAACTGAATTTTTAATTTTGAAGATTGATTTATCTGATGACAATAATAAGTATTTATAAAACCCAGAGAGATAGAAATAATTAAGACAAGAACACTCCAACAACAATGATGTCATGTAAACAAAAGACAGACACTTTTGGATGTAATGACAATATTTTTTTCAGGTAGTAAGCCAATTTTCTAAATTACTGGCATAGTTTCAGCATGCATTAAGAACTAGGTGCAGTTAATTGCTTTGTGAAGCAACAACTGTGCCATTTGTGATTGATTTATGTGTTGTTCATATGACATAGAAGCTGATTAAAAATGCATTTATTACAATATAATATTATAAAAGTTATCAGAAGTTATATTTCTAGATGCCAAATTAAAAAAATCCTAGCCAGATAAATAATAATTAACTAATATGAAAGCCAATATATTTAAAGTTAGCTCTTTCTGACATGATTTAATTTTATGTCATGACATTATAGTGATAAATCTATAATCATTATATATATAAGTTATATCAAGCAAATAACACATTTTGAAAATTTAAATCATCATTAATGGATGGAACTCCAATAGATTATTATGAAATTCCATAAATAACCAAATATTTACATCACATATTGAACAGTTTTAATTAATTTATAGTAATTCACTTAAAATGCATAATTCATAAAACAACTTTAATGATAACAAATCACTATGATTTCAATAGAATTAATATTAAATGGTGTACAATATTTTTTTCCTGTATAATTTTAAATTAAAAACTTCTTCTGATCAGCACGAATTATAAGATCAATTATTTTGAAAGACTGAATTATTTACTTATTAATGTGTTTAATGAATATTATACTTATTGTAAAAGATAATTATATTAGTTAATGTTAAAATGTTTTAGGTTCCTAGAATGGTGATGAGAATTAAGAATACAGGTTGACAGATTTTAAACATTTTATTTATCCTTTATATAACACTTTTTATTATGATTTAAATTTTAAAATTAATTATGTAATTAGAGGTTAGGGTTCCTTCTCGAAACTAAGGAGTTTAACCATTGTCAAACTATATAATATTGCTGACAAAATGTGCAAGAAAAATTCACATTATTAAGAAATTAATAAAATGTGCATCAAATAACATTAATCTGCAAAGAAGCTAAATTATATATTTGTATAATAACATTACTGATACTGTCAGATCTAGCTATGAAAATATGACTTAATAAACATTAAATCAATCTGCGTAAGTGTCACATAAGTCACATTATTATGTCTAGTATTAATAAAAGTTCACAAGGAAAAACAAATGAAAAACTTCATTACGGAAACAGCGCTTCTTGACCAAATCCACACATCAATAGAGTTATACTATGTTTACTATATGATTCTACGCAATTTCTTTGCCACAACGTGACATCAACATAAAGACTAAGCCTGATTGTGATGTTCAAAGTATATAGAATGATTCCTTTAAAATACTTACATTTTCTTACAGACAAATATACAGAATAAGAGTACAAGCAAATCTATGACGTGGTTTTAAGAATATCAATTTGCAACGTTAGTACACATTAGAGAATAGAAAAACCGGCAACTTACTTGTTCTAATTGTTTTTCTGCAGCTTCTCTTTGGTTGGGATCGATAGTGGCTCTGAGAATTTCGATAAGTTTATTTGTATCCATTTTGGATGACGTTCGATCGCGAAGTTATTAAAAAGCCCCAAATATTTTTTTTAAAAATTTCTCAAAATAACAAACAACACCAAAGTCTCACGTGAGTTCAGTTTTCAGCTGTAAAATGGCCACGCTCGATTTCATGGAGCGGCGCATGTGCAAGCGCATGGCGGGCTAGATGAGCAATTCACATTGAAAACGAGAGAAATTTAGCTGATTTCTCTTAGCCTCTAAAAAATTTTAAATTACTCTATAGAAATATATATATATATATATATATATATATTTGCCAGTAAACGCTTTTAGATGAAGGAAAATATTACATGCATAATATAAAAGTACTTATAGGAAATATAATATGTTCCTCTTCAATATAGAGATGTACTCAATTTAAACATGACCACAAGGACAGGGACAGTTGGTTTTACACAATTTTGGAATAATTTATGTTAGATTACTTTCCGAGTAATATACCTGTTTTTTTTTTGTTTTTTTTTTAAATATTGACTTTTAATGAATTTAACATTACGAAGAATGTAATATTTCTTACATCTTCTAGCTTAATAAATATTTCATACATCTTTTAGGAAAGTGTCAGTAGAAAAACACCATGATTATATTAGCTTAAAGTTAATGAATAATTCCTCCTTTCACTCAATTATCAATATATGCAGGTACAGCAAAAGACGAACAAACAACTCAAACTTAAGTGTAAAAAATGAGAAGGATTTTAAAATAATAGTAATATCTTCTAGTCATATCCATCAACTTGAATTTTTTCGATGAAATATGAGTTTGAAATTGATTTATTAACCAACAGCCAATTTTAGTTTCAGCCTTAATATTATTCAGTTAATTTAGAATATATGCCAAGTTCCTCGAAAAATTATATATATATATATATTCTAAATTAAATTTAAGTTTTATTCGACTTTAATTGAAGTAGAAATTAGAAATTTTAAA